>CM031919.1:33458061-33832764 GCA_018703695.1 Prunus fruticosa
TATGCATATATGTGTTCTTTCACATGTCTAGACAAAGTGTGGGAATGACGCACTAATCTGGGATCTACTAAGGTTTTATTTTAAATAAAAATAAAATTGGATACCAACTAAGCTAAGGATACAATTTGTGGTGTTCTGATTAAGTCTTGGTCTTCACTGACCTATGATTGATCCCTGACCTTTTAGAAATATGGTTGATATAAGGCCATACCAACATGGTTACCTTCTTTGGTGAAGCCCTTGTGATTGCCTTTGATTTGTTTGTTTGACTACATCCTAGTAATTGGTTGGCTTAATTCGACGACGGTCCTAATATAGAGTTAGAGCTCATGAGCTTGTGTTTATTCAATTTCTGAATCACATTAACATACTAAAGTAGGAAATAAGAATCAATGCGTGAGTAAAGTCTAAAATTACAAATATAATAAGTATAAAGGAAGGCATTGGAGTTATGTTCATTGGTAAGGACTTTAGATATGTTAAAGCTTAAGCTCCACGGAAGTTCAAGGCGGTTAATAAGGAAAAACGTTTTATATTCATCTCAGAAATACATATTCGACCAAATAAAGCAAGGCATTAAACTCACATTTAGGCATTTAAGCGTGAAGGTGCTCTTCACCAAATGCCAATTATTGAACGTTTGCCGTTTTTAACTGAGAAGAAAAAGAAGAAAAAAACCGTCAGCACCTGCACGTTAAACGGTGCGTGATCTTGTTGCCCCGCGTTGAAAAAAGATCTCGTTTTTCAACACCGTCAGGTCCGTCCGTCAGGTCCCCACAAAGCTCAACTTCACAACTCACAACGCACGCAGCTGCAATAATATCAACGACACGACGACAATCAACGAATCCCAGAGGTTAGGGATTGTGCTGACCGTAGACGCAGCGTCGTCACTGCAAAACAAAGCTCCCACGGAATCTCCACCCACCACGTGTCTCGTTCCCATTGGACCTACCTCTCTCCCCTTCCTCGTCGCGACCATTTTAAAAGCCCCCAACGGATCGCCATCTTCCATTTACGAGCTTGGTTGAGTCTCTTCCTTGTGGACCAGAAAGGTACGAAGCGACTTCTACTAGGGTTGGCTTGGGTTCTTCTGATTTGATTTCAATTTTCATTTTTCTTTGTTGATCTACTGTGTTTATGATAATGTTTGTTCGAGATTACGGGTTACGATTTCTTTGTTTTTTTTCTTTATTTGGGTGCTTATTGGATGTATGTTTTGTGGTTGGATCTGGCTTGATTTAAGCTGTATATAGTTGGTTTGACCCAGGATCGATAAGATTTCTAGTTATGACTTGTTTGGTTTCTTCAATTTCAATATAAATGTGCTTTGAAAGAGAACAAATTTTATTAATTGGGGTTCAAAAAATAAAGCTCGAAGTTATTATTTAAGTTAGTTGGGGAGTGAGGATCCTTGTTGTATATTGATTTTGTGATAATAAATTAGAATTCCTGATCTGTTTGGTTGCCACCAAAATTCACGTATGCCTGAAGTTATTATGTTTTTACCTCTACATAATTGAACTATGGTATCAGTGTGAACTTCCACAGATCTAGAGTAACCATTTGATAGTCTAAATTCTCTCTTTCTAGTTTTGTATGTAACTAATATCATTTATGCTTTGATTTGGTTATCCAGTGAATTATGTGATATGCTTGCCCTTGTGTATGCATGTAGATCATGCATTTAATTCACGTTTGTTGAATTAATACCAGGATTGATAATTACTTACACATAGCAAAGATGTCACCAACTGATTCTTCAGCATGAGGACAATGTGTACATGGCCAAGTTTCCAGAACAGGCTGAGCGCTATGAGGAAATGGTAGAATTTATTCAGAAAGTTAAGAAGACCGTTAATGAAACTTACTGTGAGAGGAAAGGAACATCCTCTTCCATAGCACTGTAAGAATGTGATTGGAGCTAGGAGCTCATGAAAATGATTACTCTTCCATTGAGCAGAAGGGAAGAGCAGGGTCCATGAGGATAGTGTTGCAATTATCAGAGGAATACAGGAGCAAGATTGAGACAAGAGCTGAGCAAGATCTGTGATGGTATCTTGAATCTTCTTGAGTCACACCTTCATTCCATCTGCCTAGTATGCTGAGTACAAGGTCTTGTTTTGAAGATGAAAGGTGATTACCACAGGTACCTTGCTGAATTTTAAGACTGGAGGCGAGAGAAGGGGAAGCAGCTAAGAGCACCTGTTTGGCTTACAGGTCTGCTCAGGTTGGTTTAGCTTAGCCATTCTGCCAGTTTCAGTTTTTAATTGTTTTGTTTTTTGGAGATAGCTTATCTTGTGTTATTTGATGCAGGACACGCTTTTGCCCTTGCTGAGTTGGCTCCAAGCCCACCAATAATCTTTGGGCTTGCACTTAACTTCTCAGTCTTTTACTATGAAATCCTTAACTCACCAGACCGTGCTTGCAATCTAGCAAAACAGGTTTATTTTCAAGGCTTTATACTTGCTATTTATTTTCTGTTTTACTGTTTCTGTGTATGATTGTTTTTTACATGATTCACATAGGCATTCAATATCCATGGTTTTTTTCTTATTAGTTTAGGTGTTCCTTATGAAAATTTTAGGTCCCAATGATCATTTTAAGTGCAGCTGGCATTTGCTTGATCAATAGAATCTTTTTTTTTCCTAAAGGCAATTGGTTGCAAGACTTATTTGAGAATGTTTAATGGTATCTCATTTTTTGGAAAAGCCTTTGTTGTTCTTTGCTTTTTCTGGTTATGTCTCTTGAGAAATACTGGGTAGCTCTCAAGCACTACCACGAGAATGCTCTCTCACCCCCAGACACCGCCATCAGATTTTTACCACTTTCAGAAATAATGATTAATGTATTTGGACAAGAGTTGGCATGTAGTGAATATACCATCTGGATGTAAAAAACTTTTGAGACATGCTCTATTTTTGTTGATTTTACTACACAAATTAGCTATCATGTTCTATTTTGTATTTTGACATGCTCTATTATCTTCATGTGAATGCTATGCCTTATCTCATTTAAAAGGATTGTTTAGCCATTCTGAAGTTTCACCATATGAAGCTTCTATGTGTTTCTTCTAACATCAGGTTCTTAAATGAAATTATTCTTACTCTTTGGTAAGTGTTAAAATAATTCTTAAAATTGGTTATTTAATGTTGTCCTTCTTACCTTGTACTTAGTTGCTTAGGGCTTTCGATGAGGCTATTTAGGAGCTACATACATAAGATAAGGAATCATACAAGGACAGTACTTTGATCATGCAACTTCTCCGAACAATCTGACACTATTGGACTTCCGAGTCACGGGATCTGTCTCTCTCTCTCTCTCTCTCTCTCCCTCTTTTACTTTGTATGCAGGTGCATAAATATGTACGATGTTTATAATAGGATGTGTATGAGTGTGCTATCTGAACCCTTTGTTGGCGCATTCATTTTTAAAATCCATCAAAGATTTTTGTTGCTAACATGTCCATGGATCAATGGCTGTTAAGAGTCCTTAAAGTTTGCTGCTCACTGGATATGATTCTCAATGACAATTCTTGCTTTTACTCCAAAGGGGAGAAAAGCAAGGGACAATGAGGTTGGGATGAATCACTATAAATGATTCTCATCTACCTGTGATGCAACCAATCATTTCGCTTAAATTCATGCAAAGCCGTCTAATGACCTTTTCTTTTTCTAAATCATCATTGGTGTTTGTTTATTTTGGTCAACTAAAATGTAATTTGTTGTGCCAGAGCTTTCAGGATGATGCTGGGGATGAATCAAGGAAGCCTGCAGAAGCGTGAATCAGCCGAAGCTCAGCAGTAACAAGGCTCTGTTTCGTGGGTTTTGTATTGTGTACCTTTATCTTGGGACCTTTGTAATCGATGCCATGTGGTTGTCGCAGAATTTATTCTATGAACTTGACGATCTTGGGTGTGCTGCACTTAAAGTTGAAATATTTCCACTTTAGCTGAGTATTGCAACAATCACAATAATATCTTCTTCTGATTGGCAAGAAATTTCTTAATACCTTTTCGTATTGGCTATGTGATTTAATGTTAAAAAGTAGTGGTTTCTAATGTTTCTTCTGATTTTGCCAAATATTACAAAAATCCATGTTGTCGTTTTGCCTCTATGGAGTGTGTTTTGGTGCGATAGATTATGCCAGAGCTAAATGCGATTCACATCAACAATAAAGTGCCGGCAAGTCTTCGAATTTGAAAAGGAAAAGAAATTCAAATAAATTGTTGTTTTGGATTAGGTGGGGTTTTCTCATCTTCTTTTGTTTCTAGGTCAGAGGCCTAGTGTCTAATTTGTAAGAGTTTCATAACACAACTAACTCCTTTCATCTCCAACCAAAATAAATTGTAAGCTGTAAGCCATTGAAGGAGTCCACCGCTTAATTGTTTTTTCGACAAAAGCATTTGAGCTTAAAGTCCCACCAGTGTTTGGTAAAAATAAATATTACAAAATCTAAAGGCGGTGGCGTTTCGACGCTTTGAACGGGGGGGCTGTTAATTGCTAAAACCTTGAAAGAAGCAGAGTGACGTTAATGAATTTTTTAATTTCAGGGAAATCCAATTCGTCTTTAAAAATGGCACGGCGTCGCTCGCCATTGGGTCGCAGCTTGCCACCAGGCGTGCACTCCGTCTACTGCCAAGGTCCTGGGGGCCATCCCACCTGGGCCTCGCCAGCCACCTCAGGCCGTGCTGATAAGACATTCAGCTCACCTCACCTCCACCTCACCCTGCCATCACGAGCTCGGCGGCGAGGGACTCCACGCCTCCACCACCACGAGAGGGTCATCCAAACATCACATCCGCCACCCCAGGCCATCCAGGACACGCCAGGCCACCACCATGTTGCGGCCAGGCCACCAGCAGGAGGTGGGGATTCGCGGCCCACCACCACCCACATTCCAGCTCGTAACACCGCTCCCGGGCGTGCACGTTCATCCGCGGACGTTTCTTAACATTCTTCTATTAAGTAATTATTTATAGTTCCAACGATTTATATTAAAATTTCAAAACGGTTTTGACGCTATTTGTATTGACAGCACTTTAAAAATATTGTTTACCAAAGCTGAAGTCCTTCCTTTAAAGCTCTAATTATTTTGAGACGCGCAAGAAGCGAGACTTTTTAAAAAGTAGACGGCGATAGGACGAGGGTTTAGCCTTGATTCAGGTTTTTCTAACTTCTTATTTCATATCAAATTAAAAATAGTTAAGGTTCACTGTCTTATTCAGGTTTAGGCTCCAAAATCACAAGAAACAACTCTTTGTCCATTTGGAGATGAATATACGTTTAATGCATCTGCATCTGATACAAGAAAAACCGTGTCCACAATAGTTAAGTAGGTGTATTAGGTCAACAATTTTCTCCTCCATTTGGGGTATTGAATTTAGGTGGTTTATTTATTTTTAATTATTTGCTACCGGATTAATAGTCCAGATACTCATGTCTTTTTTTCATATCAAATTAAAAGGACAAGAAGGTTCACTTCATTCAGGTTTAAACATACAAAAAGCACGAGAAAACTTAGTCTAGTGTAGGTTTCATAATTGTATTTGGGAAACATCTAGGTAAGAAATGACAGAACTGTCTCTTTCTTATAAATAGGCGTTCTGACTTAAGAGGTTGAAGATTTATCGAGGAAGACAAAGATTTCTATGCATCCATTCTAGACTACGATGGAATATTGTTTAGGTTTGAGTGAAGTTTTAGATCTTTTGATACGATCCCCCGTAGCCTGCAGTGGTAGGTAGTGAATTACTAGAAAACTGGTTCACTAGATACATTAGAAAGAAGGTTTCTTTTAACACAAGGGAGAAATGGGCTAGGGTTGCTGTTAGAGCGTTTGGAGTTATATTTCCGTACTTTCGCCTGATACGAGTGTTGATCTTGCTCACTCTAGATTTTATCAGCAAGCTCTCCATCTCTACTGAGAGGGTGCGGAACTTTCGTTACACGAAAACTCCCGTTTGCCGGATAAAGAAGCGGGCATCAGCAAGTGGTACCAAAACAAGTCCCTGAATCTGTAGTCAATCGATTCTGGACTTTTCATATCCGATTATGTCGATGCAAGGCAGTGTGCCATTCTTGGCGAGCCTCTGTTAGCATGGCAATTGCCACAGAATTTCCTTGCTATCGCCAACATCCAGTGCTTATGCTCGGCTCACCTAAGTGCTTCAGAGACACTTATTTTGCAGGTCTAAGTCTTACCCCGAAAATAACTCAAGGGGCAATACAAAATTATATTCCGCTATTTACAAAAATGGTGAACAGGTCTGGCTTGTGTTGCTGGATGAGGGTTGAATCGTCATGGTTGATAGCATTTTGTGGTGTCCAGAGGTAATAATTTTGCTAAATGGTGCTCGTTATACTTCCGTGACAATCGGGGTCGGCAAAGCACTTAGATATCGTATTTTTTCTTGAATCCGATTCAGATACCTTCGAGTGATGCTCCCATCCTCACAATCCAGTACTCTGCTTCCATGCAGTCCAACAATGAATCTTCCTTTCCCCATTGTTCCATTCCGTTGCCTCCGCAACACCAACAAGCCAACATTGTTTCGTAGCTAGCCTTTGCTCAGCAGGCCATTTAGCTTTGTGCAGGCCTACCAGACAAATCCTGGACCCTCATTCATGAAGGAATCAATTTTTGTGATATAGATTTAGTGGATGGAAAATATATGCTCCAACTGATAATGGATTAAAGTTCTTAACGGTCTTTGACGTAGTCAAGATGTGCCAATGCCAATGGCCCTGTAGCTATGGGGCTCAAAGGCTAGACATGGGAGATTCCTTCATGAGGTACAATATATGGAGAATGGGTAATGTCCTGGTGTGAGTGACTATGAGGTCATGCACCTAGCAACAGATGCTACATCAATGGAGCTATTTTTGATTTTTTGTTGGATTAATTTTGATTTCAAGGCAGATCAAGCATTTTTCCTTTGTTCCAGACTTAAACGTCACAGTTACATCAATCCACCCAAGACCAAGGATTTCGTTTTAAGCTAGAGCATGACAGTGACGATCGTCCTCATGGGTCCAGTTGTTGACCTAGGTGATAGAATATTGTTTCTAGCGAGACGGCCAACATCTTCATACCTGATCATGATGAAAAGACACTTGATAGAAACTCTATCTATTTTGCTTCAATTATGCTTGTTTAGCATCATTGTGGTCGCGTAGCAACGATCGCAGGAGTATTTTTCATGACAAACAGAAGCTTAGGACGTTTCCGTTTATCCAATTATGGTTTTCTTTACTTTATTTCACACTCGACCTGTCTGGTTCACTCCAGTCTTGGTAAACTAGTTTTCTCGGTTAAATTTGTTGTAGTTGTAGCATCCAGCAGTCTTGTGATTTTCAATACCTAGCTAGATTAATTGGTTCAAGGTCATTGTAAACAGTCTTCATAACCAAAGAGGCTGCATTTTTGTATTTCCATCATTTTCTTTCGGTAGGGGTTAACGGGAACTAGCTAGCAACTATAACTGGCATTTAACAAACGGCCCTTATAGACATTGTGAGTTGCCTACCATTAATTTGTTGTTTGGAAGATCTGTTTCCTTTTTTCCTTTTTTATTTCTTCCTGGAAATGGAATAAAGAAAGAAAAAAAAACAGAGGCCCAAGAGAGCAACAATCACTGAGAGATACAAACCAGAGCCTCAGTTAAAAACCAACTACAACACCAATAGAAACAACAATTTAGTACAATCAACCCATTTCAGATTTGCTCAAACAGATGGACTTTGACAAGCATTTTTGCGTATGCATAAATGAAAGAAATTATAACCTGAATTTGGGATTTTCAAAACAAACAAGATTAATTGAACTCTAAAGCATCCATATACATCATTCCTCTGAAAATTGCAGTAGGTCCCTCAATGTTTCCGAAAACATGTACATGAAGTTAAAATTGACCAAACAATATAGAAATCAATACTACCAACTCAGTATGTTGCATGCCGCCAACCCAAGTAGTTGTTCAGACAATATCGTACCCAGATTGTTTAAAGAAGTCGGAAGTAAAGATATGCATTAATTTCAGTAGATGATCAACTAGAACTCATGCGTAATCTTGATCACCTCCTCGTCAATGCATGCTCATTGCCGTTGTCATTATCCTCTGGTTTCCAACCCCTCCTGGTCATTCTGAGCTGTAACCTGTGCTAAACCTTAAGTTTACACAAAGGCTCGATGCGACGAGTGCTAAAACCCAATTGGCCCAACAAAAATAATTAATAAAGAAAAAAGAATTAAAGTTAAGAGCGAAAAGAAAAAGGGCAAAGACTCTCTTTCTCCTATTTATAATTTGTAGCGAAAAGTCTGTAGACTCTAATAATACAATACACTTTGCTTGCTGAGGAAAGAAGAACAAGGAGGAGGAGAAGAGAAAAGGAAAAATGGAGGCACCGAAGACAATAGAGCACCAAATAGAGGGAATCCAGAACGATGCGCTTCGATTTTGGACTTCAAGGCGTCAAGAGCGACCTCGTTGGCTCTCACCCTCCGAATCTGCTTACGTATGGTATTTCCTCTCTCTCTCTCTTGAGGTTTTGTTGCAGCTTGTTTAGTATTGAAGATATGTGGTTGTTTTGGAGATTTGTGTTTAATTATTTGTTGGGTTTAGGAAAGATGAAGCAGGAGCAGATTAATAGGAAAGTCTTGGGATACACTTATGGAAGTGCGTTTCCACTGAAGATGGATCTCGAAAGGCAAATCCTTTCTCGGTATGAAATTCTCCGTCTGCTGTTATGAATTGTTGTAATGTTTACTCTAAATTGTTATGAATTTCCAGTAGAAGAAAATGTGTGTGCTATGTTGGCAAGTTGGGGTTTTTTATTATATAATATCATCGTTTCTAAGCCCCGGTTATGCTAAAACCCAATTGAATTAATAGTTTTTTTGGGGGTCCTTTGTGTGATTATTGGTTGTTGGTTATGTATAAGGGTTCTTGAGTAAGAAATCTTTTCATTAGAAGTTTGTTAGTGTTTTTGTTTTTGTAGGTGTTACTCTCTTTATACAGTTTGTGTGATTATTGGTTGTTGGTTATTTATAACGGTTGTTGAGTAGGAAAGTTTTGCTTTAGGAATTGGTTATCGGTTGTCTTTGTAGGTGTTACTCTCGTTATAGGGATTGTGCTCTTAGGCGGTGCCCTGTCTGCTCTTTATGTCTTAAATCAGCTGAAAATTTAATTCTATTAGGGATGAGCCGACAATTTCCATCTCTGCATTTAACATATCTGTTTTATTGAGGTGAATTTGAACTGGATGAATGAGGTCATTGCCATGCTTGATAGCATTCAAGCGATACCATAAACATAAGGAAATCACCTGCTCGTTATAAGTTTGAGGTGTTTTTATATATTCATTGTGATTACTTGTTAGTTTTACTGTATATCCATACTGGTACGAGTAAAAGATCTTATAGAATCGTTTGCATTTGAAGTTTGAGTTTGTTCTAAAGTCCATATACTGCAAAAATCTCTGGAGGCTATAGCATCAATCAAATCTTTGTTTGTGTTACATGCAGTAATGCACCATCAAACATCAAACATTGAGTGTTTATTTACTTATACTTCAATAAATGTATAAACTCGGAGTTGCATTTGAGTCTTCGTTTTGTATGTGTTTCTTTGAACAATTACAGATTTCAGAGGCCTGTGGAGCAATTCCTTCATCAATGCTGGGTTTGGAGGCTATGACTGGAAGGTTGGATGATTTTGGCTTTGAGGATTACCTGAATGGTAAGAAAACACTCTTCATAAACCAACTTAATGGTATTAGTTTTGTAAGGTCTAACTGTTCAGTGTTATCTCTTTGAAAAGTTTGTTTAAATTCGTCTAATGTTTTCATCAGTTGGAGTCTTAAGATTAGGGATCAGTAAGGTAATAAATTGAAAAAATTTCTTGAGTAAAAAATGTCAAATTTCTGCCCTAAACTAGTGAATCTTTTTAATCCCTAGAACTGGCTTATGTGGTTCTAATTTCATACTGCCCTAGTCTGATATCCCTAGAGTTCAGTTGGTAGACATATGTTTTTGAATTTTCATTTTAGGGTATACATATGAAAGCTAGTTCTAAGAAGGGGTATGCATATAGAATCCAAGAATCTTGGACCAAGATTATAAGAAGGTTAAATCTTCTTAATAAAATATGGAAAGGGAGCACTTCAGTTTATTGCAAATTTCTTTAGCCAATCACATTTTCTTGAACAATGCCCCAGAGAAGTTTGGTGCTTCGCTGTTTTGCCCCATTAACCTTTTGGTTGTGTTGGTTTTTATACGTTTCATTGTGCCAATTGCAGACCCTCGTGAATCTGAAACCCTCCGGCCTGTAGACACACATCATGCAATGGAAGTTCGCCTTGGGCTGTCAAGGGGTCCAGTCGCCCAAGTTTTATGTAATCCTAGTACGTCATGGCCGAAAGAAGAGGGATTAGTAACCTTGTGATTGTTATTCATGGATTTATACTTCTGTGTCAATGTTGTTTTTAAGATGTGATTGGCAGTCACCTGTGAGTTCAAAATCTAGTTCATGGATATGTGGTGTTACAGATACTTTGTAGTAGTCTTGGGTATCATTATCTAATTACATTCTCGTATTTGATATTTCGATTTGATTATGAAAATTTAGCTTGATTGTAGCATGTGATCTTAAATGAGGTAGTTTGCTTATGGGTACATTATCAGCACTGAAAATTTTAGGCTAACTTGGGATTCACTTTTTTTTTTTTTTTTTTTGGACGGGGACTTGGGATTCACTTTGTTGTTGGAAACAAGCTTTCTTCCACATTTACACTATGTAAAACTTGGTTAATATAAACAGTATAAAATTTTTTTAATAAAAGTATAGTTTAAATTAATCTAATATAGAGGGAGGGAATTCAAACCTGTGTAAGGGGCTAACTCATTGTCACGATGAACGTTTAATTCATGTCTCCAAAAATATTTTTCTTTTTAGATAAATGTGATCATGTACATAAAACATGCAATCATCAAATGATTAAAATCATATTCCAAAATTTTGAAAGAAAGAACCTAGTGGGTATCTTTGATGGGTCATCGTCGAAATTAGTATAGCCGGTATAGCCGCGCGGCTATACTAATTTTTTTAAAAATAAAAAACCGTGTATAGACGGCTATACTATTTATATATGAAAAATTATTACCTTCGTTGTGATTAGCCACGTGTCAAAATACGTATAGCCGTGCGGCTATACTATTTAAAATCATATTCCAGAGTTTTGAAAGAAAAGAATCTAGTGGGTATCTTTGATGGGTCATTGTCGTCAATGGCCCTGTGTCTAGTGCCTGATGGCAGAAGCAACCACAATTGTTGTTCTTACTTTCAAATGATAATATTAAAAATATAAAAATATAAAAAATCTGAAAACGAAAGGGAAATTTGCACTCTTCTTCTACTCTTTTTTAAAACGTGGGTCTCTCTCTCTCGCTCTGCATTTTTCTGCTGCTTTTTGCTGTCTTCTCACCTCAACACAAGCCCCCCTGCTTTTCTCTCACACACCCCCAAAACCCACTCTCCATACCCCCAAAACCCTCGCTCCAGACTTCGAAAATTCCCAAATGGACACTCGCCGACCTCCGCGCACGGTCAGCGACCCGAAGGTGCGACAAGTGGGGTTCTTCTCCTCGCCCGAGCCCATCGCCACCTCATCTCCTCCGGTCTCTCACATTCCCCCTCCGGTCACTCCCTCTCTCCGGTTATGATCCCCCCGCCACGTCACTCCGACGCTCCCCGTCCGGTTCCCGCCTCTCCGGTCCGCCGAAACTCCATACCCGCCGGGAGTTACAACAACTCTTCTGATTTCTTCCCCGCCTCGCCTCCTACGGCGTCTTCCTCGTACGGAATGGTGATGGGCAGTGGTGAGTTCCTGAACGACGTCGTTATGTCGCCGAGTCGAGCACTCAGGAGCAATTCGGTAAGAGCGGCTGCGGGCATAACGACGTCGTCTTCGTTTCCTGGCGGAGGCTTCGATCTGACGGCTGCCGTGAAGGCGAGTAGTGTTCCCGCGAGTGGCTTAACGACGGTCTCCGTGGTCAAGATGCCCATTACTGGTATTTCTGGTAATTTTCCTATTACCATTTGTTTTGATTTCACCAGAAATGCAATTTAATTTAGTTTTATTTTATTTAAGCAATTTACTATACCAAAAATTGAAAAAACGCAGTGTTGAGGTAGACGTACATCAGTGGAAGCGCAAAGCGAGCGAGGTGGGAATTCGAAGCCACTTAAAGAGAAAACCACGAAAGCCGAAAGGCGGGCTCTTCAAGAAGCTCAAAGAGAAGCTAAGGCCGCAGCAAAAGGTACACTCTTTTAAGGCTTTTATTACATTTCGTGAATCACAAATAATTTTTAATAGAAATGTAATTGAATTCAATGAATTTTAATTTCTTATAGTGATTATGAATGTCTACCTTGCATTGTGTTATTAGCCGACGGAAATAAAACACCTTCTGTTGCTGCTACTGTTACTGCTTCTACTTCGGCAGCAGCTAATGTGAAACCGTCCAAGGCCACGAAACTCGTGTCACAAACATCTGTGGCAGCTTCCGAGAAGAAGGGTGGTGGCGAACGCCTGCCGGAGAAAGAAAGAAAGAAAGAAGCTCCTCATCCACGAATGCAATATGATGATACCAGTCGTGTAGAGAAGGCGAAAAGGCGTTCAGTGGTCAAGCAAACTGAGGCCAGGAATAGGGTTGAGCTGTTCAGGCATTTGCCTCAATACGAGCATGGAACTCAGCTTCCTGATCTGAGGTCTAAGTTTTTCAAACTTGACCCCGTGCACCCTGCTCTTTGTAAGGTACATTATATCAGCTTGTTATGGTGTGATTATGACAGAGATCAAAGTGTGAAATTATGGTTCTATCTAATTTTTACTTTCTGTATTAATGTCAGGTTGGGTTACAGTATTTATCAGGAGATATATCTGGTGGGAATGCTGTTGTATAGCCATGCTTCTAGCATTTCAAGAGGCCATTAAAGACTATTCAACACCACATGAGAAATCCCTCAGTAGGGATTTGACAGCAAAAATAAGTAGTTATGTTTCATTTTTTATCGAGTGCAGGCCGCTTTCAGTCACCATGGGGAATGCAATTCGGTTTCTGAAGAACCGAATTGCCAAGTTACCTTTGTCTATGTCTGAGTCAGAAGCAAAAGCATCTCTCCAGTCAGATATTGAACGGTTCATAACTGAGAAGATCATACTTGCAGATAAGGTGATTGTAAAGCATGCAGTTAGCAAAATCAGGGATGGTGATGTTCTTCTAACGTATGGGTCATCCTCTGCAGTTGAAATGTTACTGTTACATGCCCATGAGCTTGGCAAACAGTTTCGTGTTGTGGTGGTAGATTCTCGTCCAAAGCTTGAAGGTTCGTAGGTTGGTGGGAAAGGGCCTCAGCTGTACTTACACTCATATAAATGCTGCTTCCTATATCATGCATGAAGTTACTCGAGTTTTTCTTGGTGCTTCTTCAGTGCTGTCTAATGGAACAGTTTACTCAAGGGGTTGGGACTGCTTGTGTTGCTATGGTAGCTCATGCATTTCGTGTACCCGTGTTAGTATGTTGTGAGGCATATAAATTTCATGAAAGGGTACGGCTTGATTCTATATGCTCCAACGAGCTTGGTATGCACTCCTGGCATCAAAAAAATTTATGGTCATTCTGACAGTTTTTGATAAGTCTCCTGCTCTTCTTGCTTGAATTCTTGGGTAATTGTTCCACTTCTTGCAGGTGATCCAGATGCCATTTCAAAGATTCCTGGCAGGGTGGAAATCTCTTTGGATGGTCAAGCTAATTGTGAAAATCTTGAACCCTAAATTTGATGTCAAGTGTTTATCATTTTAGTGATGTGCTTGTTATTGGCAGTTACGACTTATTTTGACTTGTTATTGATTTCCCCTTGCTAACTGTGCAGTCCTGTTTTGACTTGTTATTGGCAGTTATGACGCACTTCCTTCAGATTATGTTTCAATGATAATCACGGATTATGGCATGGTAAATCAATTTTTTCTTCAATTATTGTTGCAAGAACTAAAGAGCAGACAATGTTTTGCAATTCTTTATGTTCCAAATTTTGAACTTGCATTCTAGCTCTTTATCATATGACTTATGGCTCATGAGATTGCTTTTGTGGATTATCAGTTTCACCACTTTATCTGGGAAAAAGACTTGATTATTTTGTGGTTATTTTAGGTTCCACCCACAAGTGTGCCCGTCATTGTGCGCGAATACCGAAGAGAACACTTATGGATGTGATCATGAAAGTGCCTCCTCGGAAGTGGATCGTGATTCGTGAGGCTTCTCCAAAAAAATTTTGTGCATACTGAAATCAGTGATTCAGTGCCAGCAGCATTTAACAAACGATAAGAGTCTAGACTAGAGCCAGAAGTTTCTTTTTAGCTTTTGATCTCTCACTGGATTGAGACAATTTCTTTTTTTCTTCTTTGGCCATAGATTGTGATACAAGTTAGACGCTTAAGTTCTTGTGACAGAAGTTTTGTATGCTATACTTGTGTGTATGTGCACCGTGCTTTGCTTTCGCTGGGATTATTATGGGATGCATACTCATGGGTTCCAACTTTTATTTATCCGTCTTCTCTTTTTTTTCTTTTTTTATTATATTTTTTTTATGGTTTGGGATCTGTCTTCTTTTCGCAAAGCCACCAGATCATGATTTAAAAACAAAAGCCCAACTCCCAAATCTGCGAGGGTAGAATTGTTAATGCGGGCAAAGAAGTGCCACCATGTGGGCATGTCGGTTTGCTTGGCTTTGAAAGATCAGTCGATCATTATTCTTGTACAATTTTACAGGGCAAAACAGAAAAATATAAAGGCTTTTAAAGAAGAAAAAGGAACGCCCAGGTTGATTTTTTCTTTTGGTCAATAAGTTGATGTTCATAAGCCAGAATATTATATGGACCAAAGAACAAGGGCCACTTAGCTTAGTGGAAATATTTGTTTGAACAGGTCACGTTCTAAGTGCAGATGAACACAATGGAACCCGCCAAGACATGAATAATGAAGACGCATTGCGAAAAGAAAGATGATGTGAATTAAAATGAAGAACAAACAATGAGAAAGGAACGGAACCTTCTTCAACTCTAATTGAACATAGGGAGTTGTTACTTCAATACATTCATCTTTTGACAATAACAAAATCCTGTAATCCATATATAGAGTAAAATTAGGTCTGCTTGTGAACTATAAGGCAGTACAATTGTGCTTACTCTATCGATCCTCTGTGAACGTCGCCTCTATTATTATTAGTGGGAGTAATAACAGCAAGTATCACAAAACCTCCCAGCACAACGACCAATATTCCGAGAGAATTCACCAGCAAAGCCTCAGTTGAATAGCGTGAGATTATGTGGTTGGTTTGAAGGAATGTGGCTTTTTCTAAAATACCAGTAATTACACTAACAACAGCAAGGGCGTAAGTATAAATACCAACAAACACATGCCATGGCAGTAAGGTAGCTCTGCTATTTTTTGAGCCGCCTGGAAATGGAATCAAAAAAGAAAAAGAAAACAGAGGCCCAAGAGAGCAACAATCACTGAGAGATACAAACCAGAGCCTAGTTCTAAAACCCACTGCAACACCAATAGAAACAACAATTTAGTACAATCAACCCATTGCAGATTTGTTCAAACAAATGGACTTTGACAAGCATTTGCGTATGCATAAATGAGAGAAAATTATAACCTGAATTTGGGAATTTTCAAAACAAACAAGATTAATTGAACTCTAAAGCATCCATATACATCATTCCTCTGAAAATTGCAGTAGTAATTCCTCAATGTTTCCGAAAACATGTACATGAAGTTAAAATTGACCAGACAATATAGAAATCAATACTACCAACTCAGTATGTTGCATGCCACCAACCCAATAGTTGTTCAGACGATATCGTACCCAGATTGTTTTAAAGAAGTCAGAAGTAAAGATATCAATTAATTTCATGAGATAATCACCTAGAACTCATGCGTAATCTTGATCACCTCCTCGTCAATGCATGCTCATTGCCGTTGTCATTATCCTCTGTCCAACCCCTCCTGGTCATTCTGAGCTGTAACCTGTGCTGCGAAGTTCTCTGCATTATTACCCTCATCGGGGTGGTTGTTGTTGATACCACCATGTAAATCTTCTGCCCCATTACCCTCATCGGGTGGTTGTTGTTGATACCATCATGTAAATCTTCTACCCGTCTTCTTTGTTCTTGATAAAGTTGAATTTGATAATAGAGGGCAAAGACGGCCACAAGTGCCAAAAGAATCATGTTCATAATCATCATCCCATTATTGTGCAGAATACGATCATGGCCTCGTTGCTTCTCACGACGATCTTCTGGTTCACTTGCGAGGATGCAATGGGGCACAAGAACTGTGAAGATGATGATCAAACTGATTGGAGAAACCCAGTTGTTGAAAACCAAGATGCAGTTTTGGAACCATTGCAAGCGGATTCGGCCACGGCCATTATCATTATGTGCCTCTTCTTGTTCTTGTTCTTGCTCTGTCTCTTCCTGTGGCGCTTGACCAAGTAGGAGGCTTTGATAATAGATGGAAAACCAGGCCGCAATTGCCAAAAGAATCATCTTTATGATTATGATCATCATCCCATTGTTATATAGAATATGATCATGACCTCGTTGCTGCTCACGACCATCTTCTGGTTCACTTGCGAGGACACAACGGGGCACCACCAGCACAAGAATTGTGATGATGATGATAAAGATCAACCTTGTTGGAGAAACCCAATTCTTGAAAACCCAGATGCATTCTTGGAACCACTGCATGCGCATTCGGCCACCACCATTATCATTATGTTCCTCTCCTTGTTCTGCTTCTTGCTCTCTCCCTTCCTCTGGCACTTCATCAAGCAGGAGGCGTTGATAATAGATGGTAAACCAGGCCAGAACTGCCAAAGTAATCATCTTTGTGATGATTCTGATCATCATCCCATTCTTATACAGAATCTGATCATAGCCTCGTTGCTGTTCTTGATGATGATCTTCTGGTTCACTTGCGACAACGCAACAGAGCATGGCCAGAAGAAGAACTGTGATCATGAAGATCAAACTGGTTGAAGAAACCCAGTTCTTGAACATCAAGATACAGTCTTGGAAACATTTGCGAATTCGGCCACCATTGAAATGATGTTGTTGGTTCATTTCTGTGGAGCAACGTGCATCTTCTTTCTCAAGGATCATCATAACTTCTGATGAGTCTGTGTGAATCTGCGATCTTCTTACTGCTGTTTCCTCTCTCTCTCTCTAAAATATCTTCTTCTTTAGCTATTACAGATTCACGTTATGTGCGTTGAGTCTGGTAACATTATATAGTTGTTAGGGAGAGAAGGCAATGTTCAGGCGCCAAAGCCACTGTTTGACTTTAGGTGGGCTCGATTGACCCTGTCTGTTTAAGCCTGTAATTTAATTTGGGCCCTCATTGTTACAAGTTCAGCCCAATTATAAGCTCGGGCTAAATGTTTTCCCAATTGCTTTCATTTATCTGTCTCGGATAAGTGTAATCCACGTCTACTTATCTATTTATTCTTTAATATAAATGTTTTGTCACTGGTTGAGCTATACGGCGTCGTTGAAGAACCACTTCCATCACTAAAGGACTTTTGGAACCTAGTTCCCCTGCCCAAATTGCAACACCATCTAAATGGCATAATATACATATATATTGATAAACACAGTCACAGTGCTCCGCTCTCTCTCTCTCTCTCTCTCTCTGCGCTAGCTTTATGGTTTCTTTCTAGTTCATAGTTTTATTAGTTTATAAACGTCTCCCTGCTTCAATTCAAGCACTGTTTCAGGTTCAAATGGCATCCGATGCTGCCATTGTCACTTGGTATCTACCTGCTCTCTCTCATATTTTTCGTGCTAGTATGATTGGTTGGTGAAGCACAGAGAGACACACACAGAGAGTAAAACACGTTTCATTGTATTTGTCTTACTACACACAGGGGCTCGGGTGAAGATGGACAATTGGGAATCGGGGACAACGAGGAGAAGGAGTGGGTATGTGTTGTCGAAGCCCTCCAGTCACGGACTGTCCGGTCTGTTGTCGCTGGTAGCCGAAACTCTCTTGCCATTTGCGATGATGGCAAGGTGGGCCCCTTCCCCCTTTATCTTCTACTTCTTCGTTACTTTGTCTTTATCACTCTTTTGATTCTTACCCTTTTCTTGTATTTGTGTGTATTTGCACTTTTTTTAAGTATTGGGTCTTGCTTTACTGAAATTTGGATACTTTTTTTGTGTGTGTTGTGAATTGAACTGGGTACCAGTTGTTTACATGGGGTTGGAACCAAAGAGGAACCTTGGGCACCCTCCAGAGACCAAAACTGAGAACATTCCTAGCCAAGTTAAAGCTCTTGCCAATGTTAAAATTGTTCAGGTAATTCACATATCATCGTAACCATGCTTGGCTTTGGAAATAGCTAATTGTTTGCAGAAGTTTTCATCGAATTTAACTAGTGGATGTTTTGAAATATAGGCTGCTATTGGTGGATGGCATTGTTTGGCTGTTGATGATCAAGGCCGTGCTTACGCCTGGGGTAGTTAATCGAGCTCTCTTTACTCGCTTTTTGTTTACTGTGAATATTTTGGATAAGAAGCTATTGCACAATATTGGGTTATCTTGTTTTCATTATTCAGAATCCAATAGAAGAACAAAATGTAACTCTTTTAAGCCGGATACCAGAAGATGGTTGCTTTTTTATTAATGTATATAACAACATCCAGGATATTTTATTTCCTCTGCTTCCATGTAGGGTTTTTATTTGGTTCTCTTGAGGGTGTTGAACTAGACCCTAGGGGTCACCTTTTTTTATCATTTTAAGCTCACCAAAGTTGTTTGGTGCAGGTGGAAATGAGTATGGACAGTGTAGTGAAGAACCTGAGCGGAAAGATGACACTGGTAGACCTTTGAGAAGGGATATAGTGATTCCTCAGCGCTGTGCACCGAAGCTTGTAGTCCGCCAGGTGAGTTACAAATTCCAAAGAGTAGAACATTGACCTGCATGATACAAATTTTTGGATGCGGGATGCCTCTGTGTCTCAAGTGACATCTTTTTCCATAAAGTTGTATTTACATTTTCTGATTTTTACATCACAGGTAGCTGCTGGGGGTACTCACTCTGTGGTACTTACACGTGATGGGCAAGTATGGACTTGGGGTCAGCCGTGGCCTCCGGGAGACATGTATGTTGCCCTTAGACTTGACTCTGTCAATTTCTTTTCAAGCACTCCTTAGATGGCAGCTTACTTTTTGGGTTGTACTCTATCAAACATGTTTCATACGTTAATAGTTACCTGCATAGTTGTAATTGAGAACTCATGGGAGTGTTATTTATCCTAGAATGCTCCGTGAACTTTTCTTCTTATTTTCAGAAAACAAATTTCAACACCTGTGCGAGTACAAGGTCTTGATGCAGTGAAGCTCATTGCAGTTGGGGCATTTCATAATTTGGCTCTTCAAGAGGATGGTACTTTATGGGCATGGGGTAACAATGAATATGGACAGCTTGGAACTGGAGATACCCAGCCTAGATCACAACCTATTCCTGTCCAGGGTCTTTCTGGTCTTACTTTGGTTTGTAATACATTGCCTTTTATCTGTCTGTTTCATTTCTGGTAGTCATTTATGCCTAGCACCATGTGTGCTTATCTCAATTTCATCTGAATGTGTGCCTTCTGATATATTATCATCCATTGAAGTGTATTGTTCCAGACCTAGTTTTATTTTGTCATGATTGAGTTATATTGTGAAGAAGTTTTGAAATCTTTTCAGACCATATGGTCCCTATATACAGATTTTGGTTCAGCAGATTTGGGAGCATGTAATGTATTGGTGTGAAAAATGTGCTTAGGCTTAAGGCAGAAGTGGGGCATCTATAGAGGTGAACTTATGTGGCAGTTAGTTGCTAATGTTTAGGCATGCTGATACAGACCTGGGTTTTCTTTGGCACACACCTTTAGCGACTAGAAACATTTAAAACTGCATGTATGATATCGTGCAAAGACAGTTCTGAAGACATAGGTATTTTTCTTTGTGAAGCCCTGATAAAATCCATTTATATCATTTAAAAGAACTGAAGATGCAAGTGTGTTAGTCACAAAATATTTTATGAGCCCCTTCAAATTAGGCACAGATGGGGGCCTTGATCCCTTACACCTATTCTTGTTCATCTAATTCTGACTTGCTTGTCCCTGATTTTTTTATTGTTGTGTAGCCACAAAGATTATGATATGATGGGTCGTACGTTTCATGTGTTTGTAGTTGAATGTTTTATAATGTATTAATATGCTTTTTAACCTATCTGCACCTATAGGTGGATATTGCTGCTGGAGGATGGCATTCTACTGCACTCACAGATGATGGAGAGGTGATTACTCGCTCTCTCCTTGTTACTCCAAGGGATACCACCCAAGTGGCGTTTCCAATTAAGGACCATGAAAATAAATAAATAAAAAGTGCTTTTAGCTGTATTAGATAGTCTTTCTTTTTAAATAATCAGGCATCAGTGACCATCTGAGATCAATGTGCCATAGTTCAACCATTCCTGAGTTGTTAACCCTGAGCCAACAGACAATGTGCCTATATTATTTTATTGCAGGTGTATGGTTGGGGGACGAGGGGAACACGGAAGGCTTGGATTTGGCGATAATGATAAAAGCAGTAAAATGGTGCCCCAAAGGGTTCATCTTTTAGCTGGGGAGGATATTGTTCAGGTACGATTACAGTTATTCCTTCGTCACTCCTCTAAATAGCTTAGATGGACCATATGGTGTTTAGATAACCTTTTGAGTATATAAAGTAACATTGTGCATCATGACTTAAATTGGGGGTTCTGGAATTATTTCAACATTGCTTATGCAGGTCATGGTAGTGTATAGAAAATTGATATGCTCTGGATTTGAAAAATATCTTGTAATAGAGATCTCATGCACTTGGGTTCAAAATCATAATTTAAGGAATGACCTACGGATTATGTAAACTTTTCTTGTTAATTTGACATTGTTTTGATTTCTAGCTTTCAAAATCCTGCACACTTGTGATAAATCTCATTTCCTTCCAACAGTTTGAGATGGATTGTGTTTACTTGTGATGTAGGTGTCTTGTGGAGGCACTCACTCGGTTGCATTAACACGTGATGGGCGCATGTTTTCGGTAAGAAAATCTGAAAATGCTCTGAGCCCATAAACTTAGTAAACTATTGAACAATCTTTATTCATCTGGTTGCTCTACGTGAACTTCTCATTATCTTGATTTTGCTGTTCCTATCTCCTGATTTCTCTTTTACATCATATCTGGTTCCACCAGTTTGATTATTTGGATTGCATGCGTTAAAACAGTTGAAGTTCCAATTATAGTGGCTTGTCTTTGTATTGGCAGTTTGGTCGAGGTGACCATGGACGTCTTGGATATGGAAGGAAGGTGACAACCGGTCAACCAATGGAAGTGCCCATCAGCATCCCTCCCAGAAATGGCACTGAAGACAATGGACACTGGATTGCCAAACTTGTTGCTTGTGGGGGACGCCATACTCTGGCGATAGTAGAATGGAAAGCTGATGAAGCAGAAGAATCATAAAACTGATGAACTTGTTTCAGACAATTTTCCGGTAGCTCCAATAACCACTACCGTTGTTGGTTCTGTATAACAGTATTATTTAAGATGAACCAGTAACATATCTATATAGGAGGAAGAACTAGTTTCCTTATGGAGTTGATTTCATAAAAGTGGGTTTTGCATGTTTTTTTTTCTTTGGTTTTTTGAGTTGGGCGGATTGACTGGCAAAATTCACAATGAACACTCATGCAAGTTCCTTGCGTACAAAATCTGATACAAACACAGAGTGTCATTTAATCTACACCTTCTGATATGAACAGAAATCTCAGATAACAGTTGTCGTGCCGGTGGTTCGGAGGTGATGACCCATGCAATTCCACCTGATCTATAGCTGCTCTAAACATCCCAGCATGCAGAAGCACCAGGTACATCAATTGACTTGGTAGTGATATTGCAATCATAGCTTCCAATGTTTGCTGAAAAACCAGTCAATAATTAGTTAAATGAATTTAATTTTGCTTCAAATTGCCAATATTTGCATTTTATTAATTCTCTTACCAAGCGTTTTCCTCTGTGTCCACCTAATATAATCTCCTTACAGACGAAACTGCATAAAAAAAATCCAACCAAAACTGATTAATTTCTTAATTTTTCTTATGAAATGCAAATATTTTTTGTTGATCTTGGTGTGGAGAGGTGAGATTAAGTGAACTACCCAAAAGCGAGGGCAATAATAGCCTGGGCTATGATAGCTGAAGAAGAAGCAGCAGCTAGACTATCAGTTCCCCATATCCGAAGATGCATCCACCCATAGAGCATAGAACAAGCACCAATAACCCCAGCTATCAATGCAAAGATCAACATAAAGCTTGTTGATGGGTTTCCTCCCAAATCTGTACACAAAATCTCATAGCTCAAAACCCATTTAATTTATCTAGAATGAGCATAAATTAACTGATTACGACGAAAAAGAGAGTTTATATATAGTGATTAAGTGAGAGAGAGAGAGAGAGAGCATACGAGGGTGATTTTGCTCTCCATTGATGTACTTATCAAGAGACCATCCAGCAAGTCCAAGCATGATCAGATGGACCACCAAGTTCACTGCTATAAGAGGAGCCATTAAGCCTCTACCAATCCTTCCAACCGCCATTATCAAAGCTCAAGCTCAAGCAGGCAACCAAGTTACACTTTAACTTTCACATGGAATCTCACTCTTCAACATGCCTGAGTAACTCAGAGAGGCTTATGGTTGGTCATTCAAGTTGATGGAGCAAAAGGACAGAGCTTTGCTTACGTGGTTTATTTTTGGGAACCCAATTACAAACGTGTCACTACCAAGGGCATGGTGCCTTTAACGTGGAGATAAACCATGAAGAATTTTGGTTCGGAAAAAGAAAAGAAAAGCAGAAAAAAGAATGAAATTAGTTTGGACTTGTGAGACACGTAGAACAAAAAGTCACTTGGATCACATGTAGGCTGACGATGGTTTATTTAAGTTTTTTTAGTATAAAAACCGAAATGTAGTGTTACTTATTTACGTATTATAATATGTAAGTGACGGATAGTATTAATTATGTGTCAATTAGTAAAATCATGTGTTGATGTTACCGTAACGTCAAAATGGTGCAAATTGCATAATGAGCGCTGTCAAATTTGAACAACTTACAAATACGCTCTTGTCTGCTACACAGGGCCAGAAACATATATAAGCTAGTATGTTGTGTAATTGATGATTGTATCCTTCTTCACGTTTACAAAGAAGTGTCTGATGCAATGACATTCAGTGGAGGCTCAACAAAGAAAAGCATACAAGTTAAAACAAGAGCAAACAAGGTAAAGAAAAACAGTGATTTGCAAGGATCAGCATAACGTCTGACAAGTGTGATGCCTTCCTCTTGGCCACTTGTTGAAGATGATGCATCGTCCAGTTGAAGAGTTGGGCATGTCAAAAACCCATATGCCACGCCTGTAAATGCAGCTCCAAAATGTGTCCTGCAACATTTACCCAATAAAAGGGTGTCAAAAGCAATGTCTGAAGATCAAATGGCATATGGTCAATTTGTGTAACTCATATAATTCACTTGGTTTGAAGCCTTACCAGTCATCAATTGGACCAAAACTGCTCAATGTGAAGCTAAGAAGCGTAGTTATTACCGCCTTTCGGAACATGCTCTCTGAAACTTCCTTTGAAATTATGTCTTTGTTCTGGACCTGATAAGTGAGCCAAGCTCCCATCATGGCAAATATTGGTCCCTGTGATCAACTTATTGGACTTAGATAAAATTTTGAAAAGAAAAAAAAAATTGAAATGTGGAATCAATCAGATAAAGAAGTTGAGGAGCAGCTTACTGTTCCACCAACAGTTGGCTCTGGTGTATGAAGAAAGCTAATCAAGTTGCCAGAGATTCCTCCAAGTATGTAAATCAAGAAAAATGTAAATGAACCATAGCCTCTGCACACTTTAGGCCCAAATGTCACAAGCCCCCAACAGCCAACGACTATGTGTAAGAGTCCTGAGTGCTGCATATACCAAATGTTTCTTAAGAGGAAGTTCTATGAGCCAAACCATATAACAGATCAATGCCTAACTTCCTAATGCAAATACCCTATAATTTTTTTTATAAATAATTTCACACCCAAATCACTGCCCAACTTCCTAATGCAACAGAGCTAATAATATCAAAATAAATGTTAAATGGAAACAGAACGGAAACACGAACCGAATTGTCAATCTTGTACCAGAAACATGGGTGTCACAAGCCTCCACCATTCTCCAAGCAGGATCAAATCATTTATCTTTGCTCCATATAGTAATGGAAGAGAAAAGAGCCCTAAGTCAGAACTCCTAACTGGACTTGCTATCTCAAACAGAAAAACTGCAACGTTTATAGAACCCAATATGCTTCTGCATCCAAGATGAAGAACAAAGAATTTTAACATTATGAAATGAAATATAGCAGCTAGGAAAAACTAAGTTGCAGCATATTCAAATATTGATTTAGATGTTGCAGGGTCTTACATTAAGTAGAGATCAGAGATTTCATTATACTGCAGTGAATCTTGAGAGCTCTGAGGACCATGATCATCCCTTGTACTTACAGGATTTCTGTAGCTCTTCTGTTCTTCCCTCTCATCAGATTTTTCAGAATCTTGGTTGATAGATGATAGTTTTTCAGTAGCAAGATCAACAGAACTACATGTATAATTCTCTGAGGCTCCATCTGAGGTAATAAAATTTATAAAACTAATTGCCCTTTTTTAGAAATAATTACTCACCACATATATAAGAAAGAAGCTACTTTTACCTTTATTAAGTTTTCCAAAATAATCATCAAGAGACTCCAACCCCTTCTTTAATCTCAACTGACCATTTCTAGTGAGTGGCTCCCCTGTCCTGTTTGACTTATCTGCTGGCAGATTTGTGCCATTTTGGAGTTTTCCAAGATAGGAATCTAAAGATCTGAGTTGCTTCTCATTTGTACCAGAATCTGATGCATACCAAACAATGCCTATATTCTGCTTTCTTTCATTATTTGCTAAAATGAAACTTGGATGGCTTTGTAGTTCTTTAGATGCACTTGCCTCTCTTGTCTTCTTTTGTGTCAACACATCAGTGCTAAGAAATGAAGAAATATGCCAATTCCTGCGCATATTGCTGGGCATATCACTCTGTCTCATTGCATAATGATTCAGTTGAGCATTGCCTTTGTATGGGATTTTGTAGCATATTGGAACCACAGCCATGAATTCCTAGGAAAGAAAGAAAGAAAAAAAGAACACAAGGGTATCATAACCTAACTCTAACAGATAATTGTGTCTTTGCGTGTGGAAGTTATGCATATAAATTGGTACTGAACAAAACAGTGAAACAGGTGGGTGCATGTGTATTGGTAGAGTTTTCAACTATAAAATCTTTTCCTGATGCACAATTTGTTTGGTTTATGGATATAAATTTATATGCATAAGCAACCAAAGTTGTAAACAGTTTGCAAAAGCAGGAGACTTTCTTTTTCTCTGCAGCCAAACAGAGGAGAGAGGCCACTCAAAGAGGCCAACTTTACTGAATAAAAAAACAGAAATCTTAAGAGGGTTTGCCAAAAGAACAATAAAGATGGAGATGCCAATGAAAAAACAGGCAGTTGCATTGCATACCTCAATCCTCAGATTTTCCAAAATGGGTATTAATTTAAATTTGCAGAGCTTTTGAGGGGGACAAGGTCAGAGGTTGTTTGTAATTCTTGGTATACTCCCATTAATAGAAGTCTGTGCGGCCAAAGAAAAACAATCCCATGAAAAACCTAGGATTGACAGAAATAGTGAGGCAGTGACAACGAGTGAAATCCCAAGTGGAACCTCCCTTATCTCTGTTGCTCCACTAGGACTTTGCCACGAGTGGCTCCCCGCTGATATGGTTTGCGTGGACAAACTCCATTTGACACCCTTTCTTCATTAGCTATAAAAAGCTAACGGTCAAACAAAGCACAACAAAAAATGAATAACGTCTTGTCTGGACTCTGGATTATTGATTTTGTACAAAGATATGTAGTATGCAATGTCATATCTGTGACAATAACATACGTGATTTGTGTGTTATGTTTCTATTATTAGAACGTATATTTCCCCCGATATATGTGCGTCAACATAGCTAATCGCTCAATATAAATTGAATATATATTGAATTTAAGAGAGACTATACGTAAAAGGAGCATGTTATGAGTATATCGAAATACTCGAAAATGGAAGTCTTGCATCGAATGCTCACATTCTAATGCCTACAGTTTACACATATGGTTCATGTAGTTTTGATTTTTTTTTTTTTTCTACTTTTGGCCTGTAATTTGATTCATTTTCATTAAGGTTGTCATAGTTTCAATTATAGTAATCTTACCCTTCTAATTTCCTAACTTTGCAATTCAAGGACAAGTCTTTATTTTCGTCAATTGAGTGGACAACACATGGTTACATGCCGGATGTATAGTGGGAGACATTTTAGACATTTTTTTGTCAAGTTATAAACAATAACATGAAACTTACTCGATTTTCCACTATAAGGTCACCATAATCCCTCACATTTGTGCGGCATGTTGTCGTATTCTCTACAAAATTCCCAAAAACAAGGATTTGTCATTGGATTGCGAACGTTAGACAACTACATAGGTAAAATTATTGAAATGAAAACTATGTGGACATTTTTTTTTTTTTTTTGTTGTTGATGGAGTTTGGCATTGTTAATTTCATAATATTGTTGTTTTATGGCATGTTTATTAATCCGTAATTGGATTAGGGGAATTGAATTAAGAATGAATTGAATTGATGAGGAATTTGATTGAGGAGAATTAGATTCTAAATTCTTATTGAAATTGTTTACTATACCATATGGATTGAGGGGAGTTAGATTTCATATTCCTATTGAAGTTGTTTACTAAATCATATGAAATTGAAGTAGGAGTGGTACTAATTACTTAAATGTCCTTGTTGTTAGGTTAAAATAGATGACAAATTTGAAAATTTGAATATTGTGTGAGGATATAATGGGTAAAAAAGATCGAATTCTAATGGGTTCATTCTCCAGGTGAATTAGAATACCACATCTCACTCAGGAATTGAATTCCTCCAAAATCAATAATTCAATTCCTAATTTTGTATGGGCCCCACTTACTTTTCAATTCCTTGATGTAAAGTAAACGCAGGAATCCTCCATATGCGAAATTCAATTCCTTATGAGAATTCCAATTCCTGAATTAGTAAACACACCATTAGTGAAAAACTTATGTTTCATGTCCAAGCTTCAAGGCTTGGGTCAAGCTTAAGATAGAAAGAACATGCCTCCTCATTATACAAATGGGCCGGCCCAACTTTAGAGGGAAGAAAATTCTCATGTTAGAGCGTGACAATCAACGTTATGCCAATGTACTCACCTGTAACTGTTGCCACGAAAACCGTGAAAGTTATATTGGGAAGCGAAGTAAAATCGGCTTTTTTTTTCCTTTTTAATACAAACAAAATTACAAAATACCCTTTTAACCCTAGACGCCCCCTATTTCAGTGTTTTGTGTCTTCGCCTCTCACTCTCACATCAGCAAACATCTCTCATTCGCACCTCTAGATCTATCTCATCTTGTAGCTTTCTCAAAATCTCTCTCCGTCGATAATTCTGCTTTTCTTTTGCATCTCTTTCACTCTCCCTTGAAGGTGAGAAACTCCAATATTCGTCAATTTTCTTTTTCAATTACAATTTTTAAAGTTATAATCCAAATTAGGGTGTGTTTCCAATATTTATAGTGATCTTGTGAATGAAAATTGTCACTTTGAAATGCATTGATAAATGCATGTTTGATTTCACTAGATTATATCTTCTTGGTGATTACTAATCAATTGAATGAATTTTGTAAGTGTGTAATTGATAGATTTTTTCCCCTAAATTTTGTAAGTGCATAGATTTCGTTAGCTATATCTATTATTAGATTATTGTTTTTTTATACAAGAAGTAAAGAGAGATGATAATTTATTATAAGAGTGCATGAATAAATGATTGTGTCTGCTTAAGCTAAAAGCGCCTTGCATTATTAAGTTATTAATGCATATCTTATGGAGTTTTGTTTTTTGCTTATCATGTATATTTACATTTTTTAGGGGTTTTAGATTTTGTTTGGTTGATGGTTTGAGATTGATGGACTTTATGTTAAGAGTAGCTTTGTTTTGTTTTGGCTTTGATGTGAATTGATGAAATGGTGGTTTTTTTTTAAAAAAAAAATAAACAAATTTTCAATTAATGAGAAGAAAATTATATAATAAACTACTTTATTTTAAGAGTCCACAACCTTAAAAATCAAATTTTTGAAATAAATAAAATTTTGAGGAAAAAAATATATATGTGCTCCACTCAATGACGAAAGCGAACACATTTTACATTTATCTTCTCAATAGTTGTGGTTGACGTTGTATGTTTGGTGTATGGGACCTGACTGAGTCATCTTCTCAATAGTTGTGGTTGACGTTGTATGTTTGGTGTATGGGACCTGACATGATTGGGACTCAGTCGAATCTAGTGTTGCCCCAGTCTTGCCCTTCTAGTGGGAATTTATAAGCCACAATATGCTAGATTGTTATTCAATTCTTATATTTATAGGTTTATCTTATATTTACTAGAATATTAATCCAGCCTAGACCGAGTGACCAAATAGTCGAGTTCAATTTAATAAGTTGTTATTCCCTTTACCAAATTATACATAATGTGTAGAGAGATTAGTTTGTATTAAATATAAAAACGCATTTACGAGATACAAAATATCTAGAGTGAGAAAATCTAAAAGTATTAACAAAATACAGGCATTAAAAAAATGTGGAAATGTGAAATGTATCTAGATAATATGGTATCTAATCTATTGGCATTCAGAAATGGAAACACATTTTTCTTCTATGGAAAGATATCTGAAAGCATACAACTTAAAATGGTAAGAAGGGTAGAGTCGGTAAAATATTACCACCATACAAGGAAATATATCTTAACCACACCCGTGCCTTTCCATTTACACGGCCCTCCAAAAAAGAATAAAAAATCCAGAAAATTAGAAAATCGGTTGTCTGTCTCTGTCTGCTCGTAACTCCTAAATTTCGAGTTCTGCCCAAAACTCTCCCGCCAAGTGGCCAAAATTTGAAAGACTAAGACAAAGAGCGGCTCGGCATGCTCTTCAAGTGTCGAGTCACAGGCTGTCTGAAACTGAAATCTGAGGCTTTAAAGTTCGAGTGAGCGTCAGAGTTGAGATCCAGAGGAAGAGAGAGTTAGAGAGAGAGAGAGAGATGGCGAGTTCTTCGAGCTCTGGTTTGGAAAACAACGCCTTGGCTCAGAAGAATGAGACCGAAAGAGTCAGGGATGATATGGTGGCCCAAATCAAAAACCGTGTGCACGGAGGCCGAGCTGAGGGAAAAACCTGTCATCAGGTGATTTTTTGTTTTTTAAATTTTTAGTGGGATTTGCGTACCCAATTTGTGGTGTGTTTGGTTGGTGAGAAAATTTCTGAAAGAAACGGAGAGTAGACTTTCCTAGACTTTTGTTGTTGTTGTTGTTGTTTTTCTTGTTCGGATGATAGAAAATGTAGGAAATTATGATAGGTGGGATTTTTTTGTTTTGGTCAATTTATTTAATGGTTTGTTGGTTACATTCCGCAGTGCCGGCAGAAGACACTGAATTTTGCTGCCTCATGCACCAATATCAAGACGAAGGGTCGTCATTGTCAAATTAATGTTTGTTCCAGATGTCTCCTGAACAGGTTAGATTAAAACAATTCTCTCTCTTGGTTTTTCGAATAAAGTTTGTGGAATAAATTGGTATGGGATGTCAAATTGAAAATAGATATGGAGAAATAGCTGAGGAGGTGGATCGTGAGGGTGACTGGAGTTGTCCCAAATGCAGAGGCATCTGTAATTGTAGTACTTGCATGTAAGTGTTTGAAATTAGCATATCATTATTATTAACTTGTATTGCTGTTTTTTTGGTGTTTTGGGGAGGCTGATTAGACATACCTGTTTTCTCAGGAACAAAAAAGGTCTCCAACCCACTGGTCTTCTTGCACCAACAGCCAAGGCAGAAGGGTTCAAATCTGTTTTTGAAATGTTGAGTGTGAAAGGGCTAGAGAACTTAGGTCGTGACAAGAATGCTGGACGCAGGGGTGCTTCGCGAAAAAAGGATGTTGCTATAAACGAGGTTTGGTGGTTTTGATTTAATAGTATTTTGCCGCTGCATGTTGATATTTTTTTTATGTTATCTTGTTTGGATGAGTGTTGTTTAAAGTGGGTTTATGGTCTTGTGTTTTAATAGGATCCTGTTGTTGATTCTCCTAGAAAACGAGGGAAGGAGAATTCTGTTGAAGGAAGTGATGATGTGAACTTGAATGAAACACTGGACTCTGATGAGCTGAAAAGTAAGAAAGCAAAGCGGGGAAGGTTGATGGAAATTGGTAATGAGGGCAGAGATGATGCCAAGGCCAAGACTGGCAGAGGGCGCCGCAGAGGCAAGGAATGCAGCATGAAAAAGAACAAAGAGGAAGAGGGTGAGGATGATGCTGTCCTGCCTCAGGGCAAACCTGTAACAGATGCGGCGCAGATTGAGATACCTCCTGAGGATGCTGGAAATGCTTTGCAATTTTTGGAATTTTTCTCAGCTTTTGGAGAGGTAATTCTCACTTTGTCTATCAAATATCAAACTAAAAGTCTAAATGGTGCTCTGATCTTGTTTTAATAGTTTTTGCTATATCATTTTGTCCCATGGCTTTGAGCCTGGCCATTGAACACTTCATTATGCACTATACTCGATACTGGGCTCTACAGGATTCTTATGTTTTTTACAACATGAAATGGTTCTTATCTGGTGCATATTAATGATGGAAACTGTGATTAGCACTCCAAAAGACTCATCATACACCCCTTCCTTACAACATTAAAAAAGAGAGAAAATGCACTTCAAGGAATGCATGATGATATATATATATTTTTTAGTGTGAGTAACAGCCCCTTAAATCTTTTGTGCTAAAAATTTTAAACATTCATAAATTTCCACTGCATTTGATATGAAATCTCTCTTCTTCTTTTTTCTTTTCTTTTTAAAAAAAAAAATTATTCTAGGTGCTAGACTTTGAAAGAGACCAAGCTGAACATCTACTTAAAGAATTATTGCATCGAGGAAGGGGGCGAAGTGGACGCCCAGAACAGTACTCCTCAATAATTCGATTTCATATCATGATGCTCTCCTTCATACAAGAGGATACAGGAAAGGAGTAAGAACTCTACCTAGTATATATATATATATATTTATGCATAAAGTACTTTAGTAAGCTTTAATGGTGGAAAGAATCCATGTAGTTTCTGCTAACATTGTTTCCTGTTAGGTCTCACTGTTTAGGTGAAACAAGCAACAAGAATACATGGTTCCAAGATTTGGGGAAACGCATCTCTAAATCCGGCATCTCGGGCGATGTAATGGATGGACTTCCCCCAGAGTGTTTTAGCAAAGGCGGTGCTGGATATGAGATGTTAAACTTCTCACAGAAACTTAGGCTTTTAACTTTCCTCTGTGACGAGGCTCTTGGTACTAAGTAAGTAGAAGATACATAATATTTAAATTATAATTTTGTAATGTCCTGTTTTCTGGGTTAAGACTGACGAGAACTTTTCAATCTTTTTTCCAGTACACTGAGGGACTGGATAGATATGCAAAGTGAAGAATCTGTTGAAACAAAGAATGCAAAAGAAAAAGTTGCTGCAGCAAAGGATAAGGTAATATTAAAAATAAGGCAAGCATCTGTTGGAGCCTCAGCCAACAAGTAATTCTGTTTTTAACTAAATCGTATGTACAGGAGAAAGAAATCCAAAAAAGGTTGGAAGTTGAGAAGGCGAAGAGGGTAGATGCAAACAAGGATGATCCTGTCTCAATTGAAAAACATGGTACTAATACTACGGTTTCACGACTAGAAAGTGAGGTAGCTCAAGCTCAGGCGGAGGTCGCTGAAGCAGCAGCCATGGTACCTAAAAGTAAGTTCCAATTTCTAATATCTTCAGTGCCTTTCAATTATTATTTTTTCCAGAATTGTTGTTAAAACTATCTTTAGGAATACTTGAGATATTTTTTTTTCTTTTGGTTGAAGTGCTTTTTATGTTTTGGTTCTTCATGAACATCTGTTACCATTTTGCTAAGTATTAAGCTTCCGTATCTTCCATGCGTTATACATGCACTTGTTAAAATTGTTTTGACTTATTTTACAGAGAAGCCATTTTCTGATGCTATGAGAACACGGCCTCATCTTGTGGATGCTGATGGTCGTGTCTTTTGGAAATTAAACAGCCATACTGGTGGTGAAGGTGGTGTTTTGCTTCAAGGTTAGTTCGAACTGCGCCAAACAAAATGCATAGAGTTCCACTTTTCAGTTATTTGGATGCTAAAATTCTTCTTTTCGAGTGTTGTACAGATATGGGAAAATGGGATGCATCTCCATCTCACGAAAAATGGTTCGTTTATGGTGCTGAAGCCAAAGAGGGGGTCGAAAAATACCTCGCTCATCTGACACTAAAGTATGCGCATATAATTGTTTTGCATTGTTAGTTAGGTTGAATTGTTCTGATCTCGTACAGTTTTCTCTTTCAATGAACTGGTTGTTGATGCATAAGCTGTTTGCTTGGCCTGCAGGCAACAAAAGGAAAAGAGGGCTATGAGGAAAAAGCGTTCCAAAACTTCTTGTGAAAGTAATGAAGAAAACACGGAGCTCATTCCTGAAAGTAATGAAGAAAACATTGAGCTCAGTCCTGAAAGTAATGAAGAAAACAAGGAGCTCAGCCCTGAAAGTACTGTTCAGACCCAAAAAAAAAAAAATAACCCTGAAAGTACTGAAGTAAACAAGGAGCTCAGCCCTGAAAGTACTGAAGTAAACAACGAGCTCAGTCCCGAAAGCAATGAAGACAACATGAAGCTCAGTCCTGAAAGCAATGAAGACAACATGGAGCTCAGTCCTTCGGAAAGCAATGAAGAAAACATGGAGCTCAGTCCTTCGGAAAGCAATGGAGAAAACATGGAGCTCAGTCCTTCGGAAAGCAATGAAGAAAACATGGAGCTCAGTTCTTCTGAAAGTAATGAAGGAAACATGGAGCTCATTCCTGTGGCTAATTAGAGTTTTTAGCCGTCAGAAGACAGTTGTTTCAAGTCCATTTCAGTTTTTTTTTTTTTTAAATGCAGAACCGTCTAAATATGTGATAAGGATGATAACATCCAAGTAGTTGGCTGCCCGAGTTTCTGCATAAAGCTGTTTCCCACTTTGGCTTTTGCTCTCTATGGCATTGCTGATTTGAAGAGAAGCGACATTCAGAAAGAGGCCAGCTGCCTCAGCACAGAGGTGTGGTTCTTAACCTTTCAATGGTTGGATCATACTCTGTATTTATTCTGGGGAATGTAAGCAAGGGGATAAACCTTTTTTCAGTATTTTCTGAACGCATTTTGGAATTTTTATTAATTTCATTATTTCCAGATCTATCTCTGATATTTGTTCCTGGTTTAAGATCATTTAAGTTCATGCAATATTTTCTCCAGGTTGTATTAATGGATTGGCCAGACTTGAAGTCTGGGGTCCAGGCCCAGGCTCAGAGAGACTGTATGAGGGGCTACAATTATGGAGCTCTGAATAGTCATCTGATATAAATTGTGGAGTTATTACAAGGTAGCTAGATTGAACACTTCAACATTGTCCCTCATTATAGAAGCTCCTAATCAGTTGGGCCTAGTGATAATATCAGACTTTGGCCATATATAGGTCCAATGAGGGCTTTATCAGACTTGGGTTCTCGATTGTTATCCGATCAATTACAGAGTTATTATTGAGTGGCTAGATAGATTGAACTCCTCCTCGACATAGCCTTATTATAGAAGCTGTCGTCTAATTGGGCCTACTAATAATATCAGACTTGGGCCATTTGTAGGTCCAGGCCCATCCACTTTTTTTTTATGGTGGCTATCAATTTTATTTTATTTTTCATTTTTCTGGTTAAACTTAAAACTCAAAGGAGAATGAAAAGAGAAAAAAGAAAATGGATAACATGAGGACACGTAATCAGAAATTTGGCGGTTGGGAGCAGCCACTGCAAAACTGCTGTGCTCTCTGAAAGTCTCAACCTTTAAGGAAGGAGAAGAGAGAGAGAGACAAAGAGAGCTCAAATGGCAACCAATGCACTATCAACTGTAACTGCAAGTTCAAAAGGAATCTTCCTCTGCCCCCTCCAATATCACGATTTCAACCGCCACCGCTTTCTCTCTCTGCAACACCACCACCACCATAACACTAGCTCATCAAAACCAAGGCTCATCACCAGCTTCCTCGTCCATCTGGAGCCCATTGGGCCTAGGGCCCACCAACACTCAAAGCCCAAGCCCAAATTGACCAGAGCACGAGCCGCCGACTCAACCCAGCCTACCACCGTCTCCTCTACCGCCGACAAGACCGTCGTTCCTGACGACCAGTTCTCCCTCGCTAAGGTACCTCTGCTTTACTTTCCTCACGTTTCATTCACGCACCTACATATATTTCAGTTAATTTTTGTGTGATGGATGCAGGTTTCGTTTGGGGTTATTGGTCTGGGTGGTGGGCTTTCACTCTTGTCGTGAGTTCTTTGTCCTCTGTTTGGTACTTGGATAGCATTAAAGTTTCTAACTTTGTGAAGCATATTTTGATTTTTTTTAATACATATTTGTTCATAATTCATGTGTTTGTGAACAAGCAGGTATGGTTTTGGGGCGTATTTTAATATCCTTCCTGGGTCTGAATGGTCAGCATTGATGCTCACATATGGCTTCCCACTTGCAATCATTGGTATGGCTTTCAAGGTAAAATTAAAAGTAACATATTGTGTAAATTAGCTTATGAACAGTAATTAAGAACATATTTTGCATGGTTTTGCTTCTTAAGAAAGTTTATGTGTTAGCCAGGCTATTCCCAGCTATGCAGATTACTAGTTGTTGATTTGTTTGCATGAACTTTCTGTCTAGTTCATTAATTTTGATTGTCAAACAAATTCATACCTAGGTCCTTGCTCTGCTATTTACTGAAATTTTGGCTCGATTCATTTCTTGACTTGAAGTAATTTGTCTTTCTATTTGCTGATTGTAGTTCTGTTCCTCTGTTTTGCAGTATGCAGAGCTTAAGCCAGTGCCATGCTTGACTTATTCGGATGCTCTGAAATTAAGGGAAACAAGTGCCACTCCAATCCTTACGCAGGTAATTACGTTGAATTGGCTCATTCTTGACATGAATGTGTGGTAGTTTAGAAAATTGATGTTGTAAGGGTTTATATATGGTGTGGTAAATTTATTGCATCAACCCTCAAAAACTTTGGAACGTAATGGGCCAGTAATGCGGTGTTCATTGTTATCTCTTATTATCCAGTCTGTATTGAGATGTTTGCAGTTAGACACATTTCTGTAGTATCTTCATGTGCTTACTCATAACAATATTGAACGCCGGTGGGAAAGAGGATCCTTACGAGAAAATGTGTGCTTGAGAATCAATATCATTGAAATACTAAATAGAATGTTGAGGAAATATTATCAACCCCTTTGGACTTAGTGGTTAGTTCTAAATTTTCAAAATGTCGGCTGATTTGTTGAGTCCATGAGTGGATTAGACTTGGTCTCTTGTATCAACATTCGATGCATTCAATACTGGGTTTTTTGGTATTTAGCCAAATGATATGATATATGTAATTAGGTCAGGAATGATGTTACGAGGTATCGCTATGGAGATGAGCAGCATTTGGATGAGGCATTGAAACGAATTTTCCAGTATGGTCAGGTGTGTTGTCTGATTTGTGTTTAAATATGAGAAATGTATTTATCTATGCAGTTATTTCGGAATATTCTGCATGAGGGAAAGAAATGTTTGGTCTTTCATATCCTATTTGGAAGCAACTTGTTATCACAACACTTCACTTCTAATATTATTTAGATGTAGATAATCTTATGCTCAGTGCACAGTTACACTGTGATGGGAATATCTGCTTCAAACTCTGTTTTGTGCTTATAATTTTTCTTTTACCTGTTTTACCTTCAGGGTGGGGGAATTGCTCGGAGGAGTGCACCTACTCTCCAAAGCATTCGCGAAGAGGTTTGCTTCTCACCTAAACTTGGTTTCAACTTCAAGCGTGTAAACTTTTGACTACCTCCCATTAAATGAAATCCTTTTAATGTCGGGCATTCTTTTTATTTATTTATATATATACAAGTGATATTGGAGATGTATTAACGGGCTAAAAGCAACTTCTGTGGTCATAGGCTTATAGCTCTAATGCAATTGATTTTCAGTTTAGGAATTTTTAGAAAAGTAGAATTTTATTCTTTCCTGAATATCATATACAAGAGCAGGCTGATAACCCTGAATATTTTTGCAAGATTCTTACTAAGTTGATAGCTGATGAGGCTTTTAATTGATTTGTGTCAGAGCGTGACCACCATTATTCCCCAGTTGCTACTATTTCAAATGATACTGTATGTTTTTAGGTCACAGAAGATGGTAGATACTCTCTAGTCCTGGTATTTGAGGCAAAAGCTCTGCAGTTATCAGATTTTGAACAAAGACAGGTAAACTTACAGAGTCCTGTTACGATTGATAGCATGAAGACCATGTTTTAAAGTTCTCTTAACTTTCACAGGATAATAAATTATTTGACCCTCTTGCATTTTGAAGATTTATAACCCTTGTAATTCCAAATAGCAAATGATACTGCATGCTGATTATGTGTTCTAACAACTTTTAGGCTAAATTTGCGTCATTCTTCGGACCAGGAATCACAGCTGAAATTGGTGAGTCTATACCTAAATGCTTCAATTTCAAAGTTTGTAAATTTAGAGGGTTGAAGTCATACAACATTCTGAATTTTGCTTATACCAAACGTTTTGAAATAATACTTGTTTTCTGGTGCAGTGAAGGGAGAGAAGAATCTATATGAAGTCCGACTCATTTCTAACTCCAACGTTGACCCCTCTGCATAACCCTTGTAAAAAAAATGCAATGTAGTTTAATCATTACACAGCCTCGTGTCACTTGTAAAACTGTTGTTTAAATTCAGTTGACAAAAGCTCATTGTATCATACATAAAATTTTGAATAGAGAATCAGAAACATGACAAAATCTCCTTCTTTTTGTTGTCAAATTCTTCTGTCATAAGAATTCCCAGGACTGATATATTTACTCCAAGATCTTCATGTCAAATTTGAATCCTATTTTAAATTTTCATTTCTCCTCGAAGATTTTTTAGATTTTCAGTTCCCTACTAAATGACCAGTAAAATATCCCATATGGTATGAAGTTATTTTTAGCAGAGAGGCCTACCACTCTTACAGCACAAATAAAAAGCTTGCACGTGAACCTCAAGCTGTCAGCCAATTCAAACAGAATAAGAACAAAAACATTAACATCACCGAGTGAGCAATATACTACAACAAAGAAAAAGGGAAAAAACAACCACCAAACCAAAGACCCCATACATGATTGTTCTCTTTTCTTAATCACAGACTCACTCAGTGACCCTGCAAAGATTTCTGCACACACAGAATCTCTCCTTCAGCTAGCCCTCCAATATTCTTTTTACCATTATCATTAAAAATTTCCACCTCTCTAATTTTTCTCAGCACCCTTTGAGATGAGAAAGAAAGATATTCTTCTTTCTTGGTTTGTGCTTTTCTCTGTACCTTTTTCTCATCCATGACAAGCACCCACCTTGCCTGTGCTGTTGCTCATCATCCCTTTTCTTTCTCTCTTCCTTTTCTCTTTTTGTTTCTTCTTGCTCTCTTGTATCTTTCACTTCCATCTGCACTTAATATAACCCACACATAAAATCTCATACTTTCTTATATTTGGTTATCTGACTAGGAAATTAGTACATGGGGTTTGTGCTATGAGCTTGACCCAAACTCATTGGTTCAACCATAAGTGGTATAAATTTAGGACAAACAAATGGTGCAAAATGAAGTCCATTTTGGGCATAATTAAGCTCTTAGATAGAGAGAGACCATCAATTTCAAGACACTACTGTCACTTTCTACAATCATCAGCCTATCAGTCATGAAATTTGATCACAAGGGTCACAAACACCATGAAATGACAGTCTCCTCACATCAGGTACAACTTGATGATCACAAAGTCTAGCATCAGTTTACAAGGACATGACTCTCTGGTGCAACAAACTTGTACTGAACAGTGAAATAAATCACCAAGTAACCAACCCTGAAACACATGACCATCTTTTCCAAAAAGAAGCAGAAACAAAAACAAAAACAAAAAAAACAAAAATCAGTGATCGGGCACTTTCATTGAGAACCCCGAAGGATTAGAAAGGACCAGAAAAGTGAAGAATCCTTATTAACATGTGCACTGAGGAATCTTCAGGGGTTCCACATAAAACAAAAGGAAGTGGTGAAAAAAGAAGAAAAGAAACATATAGTTCATACATCAATCAAGGGAAAAAGGGTAAAGTAAATTGATAGTGTGGTTTTTGCAACTTGGTACGCAATTGTGAAAATGAGTCATCCGGGGTTTTAGCCTCTGAGAAAGAACACTTATTGCAGAGGCAAGAGGCAAATTGTTTTTCCCTGCCACAGAGTTTATGTGCTGGAAAGCAGGGCCACTTGGGAGAAAATATCGAGGAAACAGAACTGGATAGGCATGTGCCATTGAAAACAAAAGGACCAAGAAGAGGGACCAATTCAATCTAATCTACTAGTCTAGTCCCCCCACTTTAAGGGCATAGTTTAGTTTTTCATGACACCAACCACAAAATGCAACCTTAATTTAATTGTCCCATCTTTGAGAAACACATCATTAATTAGAAACATCCTTATTACCACACAATTAACCTTAAAAAACCTACAGCAACATGGCTAAGTGTTAGCATGTTATCTGGGATATCAGCAAGAACATACCTCTTCATCAGATTGTAATTTTGCATTTGATTTAGGCGAGTCTCCTACTCGGAATCGGTTTAACGATCTCTCTATGATTGAAGGGGTTGAGGCAGAGCTAGGAGGACTACTTGAACTCATATCGGGAGGTGTGCTTTGAGTCCCCACATCTCTGGTCGTGCCTTCTGTTTTCTTCTCTGCATTGAGAAATTAACATATGGTAGTTGTAAATTAATTAGCATATCCAAATTCCAATGCAAGCAACCATTTTTTTGTGAGTGAAAAATGACGAGTATGAGGTAAGATAAAGAGGGTTGAACCTGGAATTGGAAACTGACGAACAAAATCTTCTTTTGCAGGATTAGAAGAAGGCTTGGCATGAATTGGTCTTGAGTGGGAAGAGTAAACAAGAGGTGCAGACATTGTAATTCTATTGGTTATGTTTCGAAACGATCTTCCACTAAGTGTTTTTGCAGATAAACACTCCATTGGAACCTGCCCTGATAAAGGGTTGCATATATATTTCTCTGCTTCATTCCACTTAGAATTCAAAGCAAACCCATCTGGTGACAAAGATTCCCAACTATGATATGCTGACCTTGCCTGCAATGCTGCAAGAAAAAACACCACAAACCTGTATATTATAATTTGAACTAACAACATGCTTTCGTGATCATGTTAGCAGTTTAGTAAGTACCATTCTTGCTAATTTCTTTAAATCATTATAAAAATCTTACCTTTGAGGGCAGTGGTGAATGAGTAGGTTGCCGGGTCGATTTCGTCTGCATAAAAAGAAAGTGGAGGAACTGATGACAAATAGTAAATGAAAGCTGGGTTTTGAATGAAACAGAGAGAAGGGTACCTCTTAAGTTACAGCCAGGAGAAGAAGCAGTACTAGAGATGGTTATGTTTGATCTGAAAGACCTTGTGTCCTCTCTGAAGCTTCTAACATACGAAGCTGAAAACCTTCTGGAATTTGTGTTTTCACGGCTGATTCTAGCCTTCACAGCCCATTCTCTCAAACTGAACTCTTGCTCATCTCGCCTTCTTGAACCATATGGTGACTCTTCCATGGTAGAGAACATAAAATGAATTTTTTTCCTTCTTTCTCAAGTTTTATAATTAGTAACGGAAGGCCACATGAACAAGTATGAAAACATGCAGTGTAACTTTCAAAATATGTAAACTGTCTTTCTCTTTCTGGGAAGATATGCTTAAAAGGAGTAGCTGCTACATTTGTATAAGTTTAAACATGGCGGTATATGCAATGTGCATATAGCTTTGGTTGCCTATGCCTCACATATACACACACAAACTGACACGTACACATAAAGGGTGATGCTTTCTCTTTCTCCTTCCAAAAAAGAAAAGAGAAAAGCTGCAGTACAAATTTTAAGAGTAAAGAATATATTTTTACTTCCACAAAGTTTCAATTTATACACCAGCAAAGTTCATAACTTTATGGTATGATTTTTAAATACTGCAAACCCAGGGGTATATATTTCCAATATTTTTCTTGGGTTTTTTAACCAAATGCGAAAGGTTAAAAGATCATTCACCATTCTTTGTGGGCAGGCAAGATGTGAGAGGTGTCTGCAGAGCTGACACTGGAATTGATCTAAAGAATCTTAAAATTGATAAATAACCACAGGAATGTGGGTCACAATTTTGTTGTATTTTTGCTCATGAAAAGAGTAACATTGCAATAGTACGATGTGTTGAAATTTTTTTAATCCAACAATCCAACCAAATTTAGCATTTGAATGTGAATGCATTATACTTTTCCCTAGTGGGAAACTGTTTGATTGAAGTCAGAGAAGATATGATTTGATTAATTTGTGAAAATGTATTCAAATTGACAGAGAAGTGTCAAGATACTTTTATAATCAGGTGGAGCACAGGGTAACATGGAGGTTCATCATGGAAGTACTTGGATGGCCTTGTTGAGCAGCTCAAGTGCAGTGAGGCAATTGAAGGTTAACTTAGAAGACATATTTGAACAAGCAAAGTATATTTTGTACTTCCAAGCCCTTTGAGTAATTGCTTTTTATAGGCTCAAGTAGCCACAAATCCTAATAGTTTTTGCATTAATGCTAGTGATACTTGTATTGAAAACCACGCACTCGATAACCATTTTAGCAACAAGCTCTTTAGTCTTAAAAACATTGTTCTTACTGTAAATAGTTTTGAATTTGAAAAATTCAAACAATTGTTTTGTTTCCCTCCTGTGACCTCTCCATCAATGAGTGCATAAAATTCTGATTATTAAAAAGAAAAACAAATGTTTTACATCTGATTTTTACTTTTGGGGATATGGTTTCTAAGAGCTAACAAGTTGATGAGGCAGATATTAATGTTGGGTTGCTTTCGGTCTGGGCTGGATGGTGAAGAAAAAGAGTGGATGGCAAGAAGTAGAGGGAGAAGGGCACTTGGCTTGAGGGGTGGAGTGGGGGTGAGAATGTCTGTGTGGCTGTGCATGTCCATGTCATGTGATTGTCAACATCTACTTTGAAAAAGGGAAGATTAAGGGTGGTGCGGTCCTCCAATTATGGGGATCAGGGGACCCCACCACTGGACCTCATCATAGTCGTCAGTTTTGTCTGATGTGTAAGCAAGGTAGGTTTCAGTAAAGGGACAGGTGGGGCCCATCCACTTCATTTAATTTCTAAAGTTTTCATTTCAAGGATGAGATATCTGAATCTCTGATATTATTGTACCCTTTTTACTTTTTCGGCTAAGGTATTATTGTCCTTGAAAAGCCTTCTTCTGGTTGAAGAAGTGTTTAGTGTTAACCCAAAGCTAAAGCTTTCTTTACAGAAAGTGTTTCATCATTGGAAATATTAGTAGCTCATCTCAATTTATAAAGGTTTTCATTTTACATCTGCAGATGCTAAATCCTGATTGCAAAGATATGAAGGCAAACAGAGTTCTAACAACCTATAGATTTTCATTTCCATCAATTCTGAAAGCGCACCAGACAAAATCACAAGCATATAAGTTCAACAGAAAAAATAACCATGGGCATTCACCCAGTTAATATGCGTTGGTGAACGTTATTACAGACATTACAAGCTCTAAGAACTAAAAAAGTCTCAGAATGTCTGGAGTTTCATCCATATCAGACTCTATCCTGCAAGCCGTCTCACGGGTTTCTTTACCTTCCGTCGAGTGCAGGTTCAGTTCTCCAGCTGACAACCGTAGAACAGACATGCACCACATGAGGCAACAGGGAGAACCCACAGCCAATACGTTCACATTAGACAAAAAGTTGCAGATCGTGGAGTTAGGTTGAACAACATAAGTGGCTTTCAGTTGCTGAAACAATCAACCTTTAGAATGTGGAAAGCAATGACAGGCACCTAACTGGTCCCGATTCCATACTACCTAAAAAAGGGGAAAAGATTTGATGAGCTCAAACCAACCAGTGACAGGAGACTTAAGAAATCAATACCAAATTCAAACCAGACCAGTCCACAACCTTCTTCCAATATCCGAACACAAATACCCAAAAACTTCTATGACCTTACATACCTTCAAGAGCTCAGCATTCTCAAAGTCTTAACCACTTTTAGATTGATGAGGAAACTGCAGCTCCTGACTTCAGTAACATAAACGACGCATGGGACCATGGTAATCAAGCAACACAAGGGCACCTATCAAAATATGAGTTCAGACTCCATACTAAAATACAGACTATACATGACAAGTTGACAACTTATAGTTCCAACACTCACTGTTTACACAGAACATTTCTCCAGGACCTCAATCAAACTGGCAGAGCTCATTTAACAAGGCCTGGATTTCAGAAGTCCTACAACGAAACCAGCTTAAAATCATATCCCAGAAAAAATATATTAGAGGGCATAAATTTAAGACAACTGCTCACCAGTAGAAAAGGCGGTTATAGCTATGCAACTTCAAGAAATCGCATAGGTGTATAAGTTTCCTGCTTAAGAGGGATAAACATCAACAGAAATAAAAGGAAAAAATAAAATAAAATAAACAAGATGAGAGAGGGGATATTAAGTTTTATACTACACGTGATACTTGCATAATGAAAATAATTATGATATCCAATTTAGAACAAAATTCTTGACCACAAACGACACATAACATCTGCTTAGCCAACATCATGTTTATAAAACATGATATCAGATTTCCACCAGTTTCAATTTAAAAAATTTAGTTTCAACAATAAGAAAAAACTTGATTGTACATGGTTAATTGAACCGATGCATGATGCCAATTAGCCTATTTATCTATATTTGAGGTCCAGTAACACTTACTGTACACAAACTAAGTCTAAATGAAAAAAAAAGAAAACCACATGTTACCTTGGCCAAGAATCAAAATAGCATTTGCAGCCAACGGAATAAGATCTTGAATCTTTTCACTAGCAAAAATTGTGAGAACAACTAGCACAGAAAACAGAAGGTCAGTGCAAAATACTGGAACAGAACTGGAAACTAAATCCAGAAAGGGGCATATGACCCCAACTAAATTTGATCATTGGGTTCAAATGCTTGATGAACAAGTTTGCACCATCATAGAACTCCACTGATGAGGATAAATTGCAAGCTCATAAAATTATTGAAAAAACATGTAAGTTTCTTTGACATGTTAGGAGGAAAGACGTGACATTATCTGAAATTAAAACGCATTAAATTTAACTAGAAAATTATGGGAAAATGGATACCTGAGATATGAATCAACTTTTCCTCACTATCATTTCTATCATTTTCATTAACCGCATTATCCATGTCAGATGCTAACATCATGTGCACAGAATTGTATCCATCTGAAGCCCAAACGGATTGAGTTCCTGCAAAATGATGGCAAAATTTTTAAGTTTCAGTGGGTAGTGAGATAGTGAAAAGTGACCTCATGGTTGAAGCTAGGGTCAAGAGGCATATGTCTAAAATTTAGATGAACTACCATAACATTAAATGTTTCACTCATAAAAACACAGACCAAGCTACACACCCCAGCAGTATCCCCCGCATTAAAATCATCAAGTTCTGTTGTTCTATTAATACAGGGAATTACTCAATTGCAAATCCACCTTCAGCTTCCAACATGTAAGCATCTGCAAAATAATTAAAAAGAAAGGTGTAGGAGAAGCATACTTGAAGCTATATCAGGAAGAACAGCCAGCTTTTGCACTTTCATAATGTGAGGCAACTCCCGCAAGTAAGAAGTTATATTTGATCCAAGTACAGGGCTGGAGATGTGCAAAATGCGTAAAGCTCCATTTGAGTCCAAGATTAAAAATTTGTTGGGGGACAGTGCCTCAATGGAAATTGCCTTAGCTGGTATCATTCTTGTCGATTTTGAGGTTTCAAACTCCTTGCCCTGGAATGTCACAAAACACACTCCCTCTTCAGGAGAGTCTTGTTTCAATTTAACTGACCGCTGCTTGGCTGCAAGGTTCAACACACCGTTAGTGGCACTAGTCAAACAGCCAAGGACAATACAAGTTCATATGAATATAGTACCAAGAAGCAATGGAAGCCACTTCCATCTAAAATAGAAATGCGTAATTATCTGGTGGCCATACTTCAGAGGTATATCTGCCCTAAGGTTGATAATTTTTTAGGGGGTTAAGGCTGGCAATCAGTCATGAGCTAGAGATTGCAATTGGATGACAAGAAATACAACACAGTCCCTAACTGAAGTTATTTTTCTAATCAGTGATTTACCATCTAGAGGCATGCTTATGATTTTAACCCAAGGACAGCACCTTGCTTAAATGAGTAGCACCCATGTCCTGGTCAAAAAGAAATACCTAAAAGCAATTTGTCAGTGCAGATAACAGATAAACATATAAATATGTTACAATTAGTGCACGTGCAAGAAACAGGCCCAACTAAAGTCAATAAACTAAAGTTACAAGTTACAACATATGATGGAAAAAATTGTGTATACAATACAACCCCTCCTCTCACATTTAATCCATCATGTGCTAGTCATGTGACCAGTTATTGAGAGAGAGAGAGAGAGAGAGAGAGAGAGAGAGGTTGTGCACAACCATTAAGACAATAATTTTTCCATAAGGATCAATAAGGTACAAGAATGGATATGCTGGGCCACAAGCATATTATATGGGTTAAAGACATAAAGTGATCGTGACACTTTAATAGTACCTAGAACACCCAAAAACCCAATAAATTTTCATTTTAACTTGTATATCTGTGAAACTAATACTAAGCTCAAAATTTTAGTCCAAATAACAAGATTTCCACAAGGTAATATAGGACTACTTAGCTAGGCCAATCATGGTAGGCCACTTTAAATCCAAATCACAATCTTTGAGATAGCTTGAACTATTAATAAATTAAGGATCACATTATTCACTCACTTGATCAAATGATGGCAGCATTCAATAATACCTTGTTACTTACACACTTGCATAAAACACAGAAGCCGTCCACTTAAAGGATATTCTCCAACTTCTATCTTTAGATATTGTGCATTAATTTACTAGAGGATCTATATCTCATCTTACTAGCTATTTAGTTTTACAAAATATATCCAGATAGTCATTATGATGCAATAAGTGGATGCCTATGCATACGAATCTTTCAACATCATGAACCCTAAATTTAAGCCAGGACTGAAAATCGTGGACTGAAGAACAGCCAACCTCATTTATTTCTTTATTTAGTTTTCCAATAAGAACCCCTACTATTAAATACTTCCCACCATCAAACATGACCCTTGAACCCCCAAACTGTCAAGAGTAGCTGCTGCTTGTATATTCCTGGCACAGCAATATGGAATTCAGCAACCTTCCAGCCATGAAAGTTTATTCTTTTCCATCATATGCAAACAATATATCTTATATGCAAGAGTATTCATTTATGAGTAATTTTTTTCCCTATTTCAACAAGTATACCAAATAGGCACTTCATAAGAAAATCAATATGACTGTATATGTATATATAGCAAGTCCGATCGACATATTAAGTAAATCCCATTTTTATAACCAAAAAATTCCTTCTATAGTTCGGCATACATCAACAACCCAATAACTGTGGAGATATTTTAAAATTTAGGTAAAATAAATGTCTAAACACACTGAAATTGTTGCATAAATGTCCCACAAACATAACGAGGATAGATCCAATTATCAAGACACAACCTAAGGTACACAAACAAACTATAAATCAGCGTATCCTTAAAGAGGCCTGGAGTAAAACACAGTTAACAGGGGGTTAAACTATCCTCACTGGTTGTATGGCCATAGTTGTTATCATAACACCAATAGGATCTTGCTTAAGTTCTGCCATCCTTAGAAGACCAATGTATGACATAAAGCTTTCACTTTGCAACAGGTTTGATCATAAAGTTCCGCTATCCAACTGAATTAAGTACTAACTCAACAAGGAGCAATGGATATATTTCGTAAACATACAAAGAACGTTTGCTTTGCATTTTCTGCATACAGGTAACATCAGCAAAAGCAAAAGCAAAACGGAAAATTTGCATACTTACCAGAAACATAATTCCTATCGTTCTTCCCACACAAGTCCCCATTGCAAGGTATCTCCGAAGTGCCATGGAATTTTCCGCCTCCATATTTATTTCCCTTATCCCCCAAATCACTATGGACATGGTCACCAACCACCCCATTTGGCAAACACAAATTTCGACCCACGGTTTTCGAACTCGAATTCAAAAGTTTGGCCTTTCGAACCCGCCCTTTAACAAGCTGCCTCAAATTGAAAACCCTAACTCCATTATCTTCTCCTAAGATCAAGAACCCAAAAGAAATGCTAATCGACCAAACAAGCTTGCAACACTCAATCACAGCACACCTCATCAACTTCACAACCACCCCATCGTCATCATCATTATCATCATTATCAATCGATTTCACAGCGAAAACCCAAATCTTTGAGCTCGAAACAGAGTACATGGCGAAGAAATTGACCGACCCGGCAAGCTTAATCGAAACTCCATGGTGAGCATCAGCCAAAACCCCCAATTTCTGATCAAATTGAAGCTCTTTCTGAGTGCAAACAACTTGAGCTCTCACAAATTGCTTCTGCTTGTGCAAAATATAAAACCTGAGCAGGACCTGAGACCCACCTCCGTAAGGACCCGAGACAATGAATAGAACGCGAGTATTGGGGTTAGGGTTAGGGTTTTGGAGGAGGAGGAAGGTGGAGGAAGAAGAGGGAGGAGCAATTAGGGTCTGAGGAGGAGGGAGAGATGAAAGGGAAAGAGGGGAGATAGAAGGGTAGAGAGAGAGAGTGGAGTCAGAGTGCATAAGGGCTAGAGAGAGAGAATGGGGCTCAAAGAGGATGGAGGTTATGTTAGGGGAAGAGAGGGAAGGGTTGGGGAGCCTGAGCTTTGAAGCTTGGACAACAACCATTAGAAGAAGACTGAAGCTGACCCAATAACAGCACAACTGTCTGAGATTTTTTGATGTCTTGTGTTGTGTTGAGTAATTTGTAGTCTGTGTTAGAAGAGATTGCAATGGTGTAGGAGGAACAAGAGGAGCATTGTCTTGTATTTTTGTTCTTCTTTGAGTCAGGTTTGGTTTTGGGGGAGGCTTTGAGACTTGACGACAGATCCAAAGGTATGATTATTAAACTGTTGCAAAGAAGTCTAAAAGCTTTTGGATTGGCTATCAATTTGCTAATCCTGGATTAGTACAAATTGTTTATTGTCATGATGTCTGCATTACTCAGGTTTAGGGATTTTTTTCCTTTTGAAATTCGAAAACAATTCTTGGAACACGATAATAGGAGAAAGCATGAGAAGAAAAAAAGTATTAAATTTATACCAAAATTGGTACAACAAAACTCTGTCTCTTCAAACATCTATTAGTTTTAAGGGAGAATTTTTACTCACAACTTTAACGAAAGGTGTATCCTCGTTATAACCATGGTTTTATAAATATAAAATAAAAAATTAACAATAATTATGTCAAGTTGTATCCTCATTATAATCATTATAACCATGATTCTATAAATATAAAATAAAAAATTAACAATAATTATGTCTATGAATACCTTGTGTTAAAATGGTGAACAAAAATATTTGCATTAGTTTAACGTTTTTATTGTGTTAAATTGAGTTACTAGTATTTTATATCACGCTGCGTCATTAATTTACAAATATTATCCGTGCAGGATTCATTATGTAAACTAGTAACACTTCAAGTACAGGTTCTAGTTTCGATTCCTCCAAACAATGATCAACCTGCTTCTTTGTTAGTTCTAATGTCCTTGTTCATATTCCCGTCCTGGGCTTTTGTTTGGTCATATTCTTTTGAGCTTTGGCACTTCATACCCAAAAAACAAAGATGACTTTTAAACCACGGCAAAAAAGAAAAACAAAACATAGTTGAGTGTTTATATCTTCAAATTACAATGATTTAGTTGTTTATAGAGTAAACAAAACATAGTTAAGCAAAGTATTATCATTGTATAAACCACTGATCATTACATTGCCTTCAAATACACTAAACACAGATGATAAATTATTCATGAATAAAATACAAATACTACACCATCTGAAAACATAACTTCAATTCAACCCACAAAAAACTAGAGGCAGCAAGAAGCATGTGGTTATTAGTTGGTGAAGTTGGAGACAGTGGCTTGAGGCTCACAAGCCTTGGCAGCAGGGCTGGGCTCAACCGCAGGGCTTGGTTCCACAAGCTTCACAGCAGTAAGCTCCTCAGGCAAATCCTCAATCCCCTTGAGGTAAAAAGTGTAGAGGACCTTGAATGGGAACACAATCTGGTGCAGCTTCACCTGCCCGTACACTCCTTCAAAGATCCCAGAGCCACCAGTCACAGCCAGATACGTGTCCTCGTAGGTCAAATAAGGTCCTTGAACTGAAATGTGACCGTAATCTCCAAAATAGAAGCTGTAAATAGCCTCGTATCGATCACCTTTCTTCTCCGGCTTGTTCTCGATCAAAATGCAGATGCCTGCTGTCACTCCCAAGCGTTTCTGAAGATCCCCAGTATATATCTGCAATTACATTTGTAAACTTAGCACTAACCCACAAGAAAATATTGCTATATATATATTAATATATAATCAGAAATAATGAATTAAATTACTTTGTTAGTGAAGGGGACGAGGTCTCCAAGAGAATTAACAGGTTTCTGGCTTAAACTGAGATATGCAGGGCTTGCACGGTCTCTCTCATTGATCTCATACACATGGAGTTCCTGAACTTTGGCTGCAGAGACAACAACATTAACCCAAAAACAATTATCAATACAAGGGGATCAAATTGTTGATTATTGACTCAAAAGCAATGTTGCTTTCGGTGACTTTGTTTATTTGAATAACTATAGCTGCCTTATTGTATTAACATATTGGAGCACTGATGTTAGACAAAGTGAATTGGCAGAAGGTGGAAAGCAAAGTGCAAATGAGTAGTTGGTTTGATTGGCTGACAAAATGAAATGGGAGACAATCGTTCATGGTGGCCTTTGACCTTTGGCCTTTGGCCTTTGGTTTGTTTGAAGAGCCAACTTCCTTGGCTATAAGGAGATGCATGCAGCAATTGAAAATATACGGAAGAGAGGGAGAAAAACAGAAGGAGCCATTCGGCAGAGAGAAGAAAATTCTCTCAAATTCTTTTGCTTTGTATTTTCAGTTTTCTCTTCCTATTGTAAATGCGTGAGCATGGGTTATTTGGGTCTCTGGGAAATTGAGTGATAAACACTATTGTATGTTCTCATTGATTATAGTGGAATCCTTAGGTCGTCTCCAAAACTGGATGTAGGCATTGCCGAACCAGTATAAATCTTGGTGTTCTTGTTGGTGTTGTTTTGTGTTAATTAATTTATCTCCTGCCAATTGTTAATTTTTCACTCGCAATTGGTTGACGCTTCCGCACAACACAAATCAACTCAACCATATACCAATGAGATTGTTATGAATGAAAAATTAATGGGGAAAAAACACTAACTGGGTCTTGAAGCGCTTGAGCAGGCCATTGAAGTTTTCTGAGTGTTCTGTTTTTCTCTCAATGGGAATTGGAAAGGATGAAAGAGAAGATGTAGAGATGGGTTGTGAAGAAAGAAGAGAAGGGTGTATATTTATACAGAAGGAAGGATTCAACCCAATCAATGGTGGACTTTGATCACGTGGGTTTTTTTTGGGGGTATAGAAATGGATGGTCGGTGAAGTCAAAGAGTCTTCATTAAAATGTGAAATGGAGGAAATGAACACGTGGAGACATTGGAACGTGGAAGGAAAGTGCGGAACTTTCATTGCAACTAGTAAGTGAGGATTTGTCAGATGGCCGGTGGAGCCTCACACGAAGACCAACCAGTCAAAGAGTTCAAACGTTCTTGGGTTGAATGAATCCATAAACAAAGTGAAGAAATGGAGAATTGGGCTTCTGAAAGGTTTTTGGTTTCTATCAAAACGCCTGCACATAGAGGGAGGGAGTTGAATCCAACAGTCTAATAACAACTCGGTACTGAATCGGACGGCTTTTAAGAATCCTTTTATTATAACACCTCTAGTGTTTTCGACCTGGAAAAAGAAAAAAAAAACCCCTCTAGCCTCTCTCTGGGGGATTGGGTTGGGCATTTCGAAGTTATTGTCATATATGATCCAAACTAAAAACGGCCTGTAGCTATTTAAACCTTTTGCTAATTAGAAAGGACAAGAAAGCGCATCTGGTGTAGTGGTATCATAGTACCCTCCCACGGTACTGACCAGGGTTCGATTCCCTGGGTGCGCATTTCCTTTTTTTATATATATATTTTATTTTTGTTAAGGTTGATTTGCTACAAGGAAAAATATAAAATAAAGTTACTCTTATCTAAAAACCCTAAACGAAAAGACAGTTGAAGTATCAAACAAACCAAACCAAACTTCAAAGTTGAAATAGTCCACCATTGATTGGTTTTGTCTCTGTACTCAAAGTCAAAACAAACAAAAACCCAAACCTAACAGCCATCCCATCCCATGTCACATACCACACAACTCGTTCATTACACTCCCATATTTACTACATACATGCACATAACCTCTTCGCATAATAATCTTCGATTGCTACAATTTTCTCTTTGCCTCTTCACCTCAACAAGATTCACGAGCCAAAAAATATGGTTATACTTTACAAGATTCACGAGCCAAATAATATGGTTATATTATTTAGAGTATTGAAAAGCACATGGCCACAGGCACAAGCTGTTTCCCTATGGCTATCATCAACAACATAGCAATTGAATTGAACAGGGGGTAGCTTCAGTACACATTACATTGATGTTGGGCCCTCCAAACACTCCTTGTTGGTATTAGTTTCTGTTTTTAGTCTACTCCCGGCCCCAAACCCTCAATCTTTTGATTATTTCTAGGCATTTTATTGCTCAAAAGCTTGATGTGAACTCTAGAACAACCAAATAATTTCTGTGATGAGGGTAGATGTTCTCTCTAACAACATAATTTTTTTTGTCTTTGTTTGTTACAAGAGATATTGAGGGAGGAGGATTCGAACAAAACTGCTTTAACAACTTGAGCATACTTATAAGTTAGATGTGCGATTAGGATCTTTTCTTCTTTGATAAAACAAGAAAAAACGATAAACACCCACTACAATTAAAGTTCTTTCTATATGCCATGGTAAGCTTTGTCACAAATCCAATTTCATGGAAATGGGGCTCTATGAACTTATTCTTGCTCCAAGCCTCCAACACATGTTATTGTCTACAATACAACTACGTGTTTCCACAATGTTAACTCCAAACAACCTTACCACTCCATCATCTTGAACCCTCTCTTCAACTTCAACCCTACTAGCCATCTCTCCGAGCCCCGTAACCTCCACATTTCTTGGTCTACAGTCAATGAACATCTTCTTCTCCTCCCCTATCGATCTCTCAAACCTAACAACATCTCCTGCTTTCAACTTCTTCTCCTTCACAAAACGAGTCCACCCTTTCGTCAACACATAACTCTGACTGCTACTCCAATAACAATATCGAAACCTCCACACTTTCCCCTCACCATCCTCAAAATTCAACATCACCCCTTTGCATAATTCCTCACTCAGATGCAATGGAAAATGCTTCTCTGCATGTTGTTTTGGTATGACCATGCGGTTTAATCTCCCTACATCGCTTGGCGTCGCCACTTTCTCGAAAAGCCACTCCCTCTGATGATCATAACCGTCCATCAAATTAACTTGACACTTAATTCTCTTCCTAGCAGCATCACCATCACCAGCATTGAACAGCTTGAGCTTGTACATCTCAAGCTCACTGGTGTACGAGTGTTTTCGAAGCATGTCGACGATCTCGGCCTTGGAATGAGATTGCAAGAAAAGGGTTTCGTTGTCAGGATCCATGTAAGGCTTCACCTGGTTCTGGTAGAAGTTTGTGATGGTTTCGAGGCCTCGGAACTTTATTGAGGCAATGTCATAGGCCTTAGCAGCTTCTTCTTCTGCATTGAAGGTTCCCAGCCACACGCGCTGGTGCTTCTCGTATATTTGAGCTCCCCATCTGCCATTTGGCTGCGGGACAACTCCCTTGTACCTAGAAGAAGGTAACTTGTTTGAATTTGCAGCCTCACTTGTGCTCTCATTCATCACATCCATTGATCTCAATAAACAAAGACTATATATATGAATTGAAAGGTTTTGTGGGTATTTTGATTCAGGAGAAGAGGAGAGCGAGAATCGAACTCTTTCCTTTTTTTGTGTATTTATATAGGAATTGAAGATGGAGAGGACCAACTTTTTTTGGTTCATGGAATATGGGATGTTATTATTATAGTTGGTGTGGGATGTATATGAAAAGTAGGTCCCAACTGAGCAAGTTGATGGGTTCACATAGAATTTTACATTGTTTGATGCAAAGTTCATCCCCCCTGATCAAAAACCCTATGCTGTTATATATATATACCTTACCTGATCTGATATTATGGTCCACACTGCCAACAAGATGCCTGCTTTTCACGTCTACAGAATAATAATGTATTGAGTTTTTGTTTGAGACCTTGAAAAACCCTTTTCCTTTTTTCTTTTCATTTCCCTTTCCCCCGCCCAACCTTATCTAACAATATCTTCACCACACAATAGAATAAGATAATGATATGATCTGTTGTTGCTGCAGCGGGTTTATTTATTGTGTGTTAAATGTGGGGGAGGGGATTTTCCTCGATTGGGTTGGGATTGGTTGAAATTTCCTAGGCTGAACGTGGCGTGTTCTGATTGGTTTTGTGTGTACTTGGCTTGTTTTCATTGGCTGCCTGCATAAGGGATTTTGTCTTATTCTATCTAGGTTCACATATGGTAGTTTTGAAAGTCACTAGTGTTGCATAATAATAATATACATATACTTTACCCAACATTGGCAGGTTATCCCTCTGTATCAGCTTCAGATCTTGGGTTTTTTTTGTCTGTCCTTGCATTTGGACAGTGAAATGCACATTTTACTTTACTTTTCCTAGTTCATTAGAAAAAAAAGAAGGTAAAACATATGCAATTACCATTAACCCAGTTGCATATTATACCCATCCAAATATAAGAGCCACCCCAACAAGAAAAATGAGCCCAACCAAAAGAGCAAAACTACAGCCCAAAGAAACATGCAGGGAGGTCCAACCCCAAACAAACACGAGAGCGGCCAAGAGCACTCTACTCAGAAACCATAGAGGTGCCGGCATTGAGAATGATTTGATTCCTTTTCATAAATTAGAGTGGTTTAGATTATCGCTTACAGTTAAAAGAAAAAAGAAAAAAGAATTCAAATGTAATGAGCCCTACTAGTCTATAGACATTGAGTATTTGAAATTACCAAGTGAAGAGAACGAACCATGTTACAAGGCTGATCAAACATGGGACCATTTTTTTTATGTGGTCATGCAACCCTTGCTTAGGTTTTAGATGAAGATGAAGAAGTCCTATGTGGTTATATCAAGCATCTAGCTCAAGCAATGTGAAAACAAGCGTCCACCGTCTAAAAGATCACAAGAAGAAGGACCACAAAATAGGAATCCTGGAGAGAACATGGTGGTCCATCTTGTTTGGGATTTGTGGAGTGTTGTGTATAGATATTAAACATTTGGGATTTGCTGGAGTTTTAATGTGAAACCTTCATCTTCATTCTTTGTCTTATACTTGTTTCCAAAAATCATTCTCCCTTGTGAGAGTAAATCAGCACCAATCATTTCACATTTTATCATCACTTACCATTCCAACACCTACCCCTTTCCACACCCCCAACAACACCATTTTTTTGGGCTGTGCTGCAACATGAATTTTATCAATGTGATATTCGAAAACTATTATAATGTATGGGGAGAGGTTCAAGCTCTGGTGCAAAGGACAGACACACTGTCTTGGCCAACAAACCTAATTCACGTAAACAAGAAAAACTCAACTCTCTCAATCTCATATAGAATGATCCATGTCGGAAGGACTAATCCTATTATATGAAAAGTTGAGGTGAATGCTGGAAGACAAGTTAATCTTCTGTAACATCTTTTTAAAATCTAATCTTTTGATAGGAAGGTTCCTCTCAGTTTCCCCTAGAATTTGTTGGAATCAAAAGCATCTTACAATTTAGTCAATTGGTTTGCACTATTAATTAAAGAAAATTTAGTTCAAATCTGTAGAATCTAATTGAAAATTTAGGCGACTTAATACGATGAACAGCACGGTTTAGAGATATGAGGAGGACAAACACAATCTTTGTTTTTACCAAGACAAACTTTGTCCACTGTAACTTTCGTTTTGATGCCACATTTAAAACAGTTGCAACGAATTAAGAAACATTGAATGGACAGACAGCTCCCCCTAATGATGAACATTCAGCAAAAATCTAGGTTGCTTAGCATATCACAGGCAGTGTCCATGTCCCTCACGAGGCTTTCACGTGCAGGGTTTGTCTTCTTTGTGCTTTTACAGCCATGCCAATGGGACTAGCTTGGCCATGTCATCCTCCTCAATTTATTGAACAGGAAAAAACAAGTCAAATACCGGCCAATGAGCAGACATGAGTAAGGCTAGTTAGTTAAAATAGTGTATCCGTCTCTTTACACTTGAGTTCGATCGTAAGCGGCCAATGATGAGACAAGAACCTGGACTCATTTTTGACAATGGAGAGAGTGCATTTTGAGATTAGTTTTTGATGGACTATGTCTCCTGTGACCAAAACCTCTCGTAGTCTTAGAGGTACGCGTTTTTATTTTTCATTTATAATATGGGCCCTCCGAAATATACTGTTTCTTTTGGTAGGTTCCTGGAAGCCAAGCGGCACTGAAAGATCTCATTCAACATTGGGCTAGCTAGGCCCACTTTCAGATAAGGCTCGGCTCAGCTTAGATTTTTTTTCAGTCTTCGATCAAAATGAAAGAGAAGACATGTCTGGACTCTTATGTAATCAACCTATTTTGCAGGGACCTTTTTGGGACCCCAATTCCAATTACAGATAATTTGTTTGATTTGATGGGATTTATTTATATTTATGTATCCCTCCGTTTGGTGGATGACAGTCAGAATAAGCATTACCAAACTTACTCGCAAACCAAAATATACTCATCTTATTAGAGCCACAAAAACTAAAATAAAAACACCCCACTTTTGGTTCACCCAAAAAATTATTTTAGTGCTTGGAGTTGAATTAGTTCCAGAACCCCAAAATATGAAGATTGAAAAGATCTTGTAATCAAATGCAAACTAAATCGACCAGATAGATTTGATAATTTTTCATTCCGTATTTTAGTAAGTACAAGATGAAAATGAAAACACGTTGGGTTGTCGGTTCTGGTTTTCTTGGTAAAATGGTCACCATTACGAAGTGAGGCCTATTTGCTTGAGCAGCCTATTTGCTCAGCCCTAATCAAACTCAAATTGCTGCAAATGATTATGCATAATACCCCCATGACTAAAGAAAGGGAGGAAGAGGGGGTTCATGGTCTGGTTGAGTTGACCTTTTCCCAATGCGCCCAAGTGAAATATACGGGAGGAGCACGAGACTAAACATGTGGGATTATGTTTGGTCTTGGGCTAAATAATCACATAATCAAGTAGTTAATTTGAACTTTGGTTGGGTTTGAAGAAGGCACTGCAGATTATATTGCAAATTTTGAGTTTCGAGGTTCAATATTATAGTAATTTGTACACAATGGGCTGTCTCTCTGTCCATTGCATGAGTTCCACCAGTACTCTCCTACAGGACATCCCATGTAATTGGAACTAGACACATCCCCTTGCAAAAATTAGTCATATTGTTATATTAATTTTTATAATTTTTTTTAATGAAATATTAAACTGCATTGATAATTCAAATTCTCAGAGCATTTGAGTTCAATACGATTCTGAAAAGTGATATTTGGAAATTTGACCTTTCAGTGAATTACTTTTTTTCTTTTTTTTCTTAGAATTTTTCTTATTGAAAATAGCGATAGCATATTAAACTTCAACATACTATATATATATATATGCTAGGATTCGAAACTATTACATTTCAAGAGGAGTAATTACTCAAAAAATATAATGTGTAACAAAAATTAATAGACTATAAGTGGAACTTTTTCACGTACGATATGGGAGCAGGGTTTTCTTTCGTTTTATTTCTTTTGAAGAGTCAATATATGGAGCAGAGTTCATCATGAAAATATATATGCTTCTGTTTTATTTATTTATTTGGTCAATACCAACAATTATGCTTGTTTTCCTTGTGCAGCATGCAGTCACAAGACATGACAAAGGAACAACAAAATTTTGTCACGAAATATTAATAACTCAGGGTCTGGGAAACACTGGCACGCCAAATTGCTCAAATATCTAAGAAACTCAAAAATTTCTGAGGATTTTTTTTTATCTTTTCTTTTTTATGAATGGCCGACCAATTTTCTCGGTGGTTGATGCCCACATAAATGTTGGTGAAGAGGATGACGTGTCAGGGAGATAGAAGAGGTGGGTTGGGGGGTAATTTGGAAATTGGAATTGGAAATTGAAAATTTTTAAGTGCATGGAATTTGGAATTTGGGGTTGGGTTGGGTGGGGGCCTGGTCTAGCTTTTGTGCATAATTCTCTTGGAACCCTTGGACCACAGACCCTCTATTTATATCAACCCCTTCTTGCCTCTCCTCTCAAACATACCAAAACCAAGGTGCTACAAGTCTCTGTGTGTTAAGGCAAACTCTGGGAGGAGAAGAAACGCAAGAGAGAGATTTAAAGCTTCACAGGTGCAGCCATGGCAGCTGATCAGTCCAACAAGAGGAGCAATAGGGTTTCATGCAGAAGGCTTGGAGGGTATCTTAGACAGCAGAAAGGGAGGCTCTACATCATTAGGAGATGTGTGGTTATGCTTCTCTGCTGGCATGACTAATTTGCAATTGGTTTAAGTTTTCGACATCAGCCATTAATATTTTTCCAACTTGAAGCAAAGCAAAGCAAGCAAGCATCTTCAACCACTGCTGCAGTAAAGTTTCAGCAAATCATCAATCATATCTCTCCCTCTCTCTCTCTCTCTCTCTCTCTCTCTGTGTCAGCCTTCTACAATAATGAGGTGTAAATAGCTAGCAATGAGAAATGTGTCAGTGATGATGCACATTTGTTTTTTTCTTTTCCTGTAGAATTTGTACCATAGAAAATCTCTGAATTAATTAGATATTTGAAGCCAATTTTAGAGAAGCTTGTGTTTCACCTCTCTCTCTCTCTCTCTCTCTCTCTCTCTGCATATCCATAATTCATGCGGGTTCACTAGTTTAATTAATTTATTGAGTAAATAAAGGTGAAGCACAGTGAAAGAAAGTAAGTACATAATAACTTTGTCAATTATGATTTTGCGCATGCAGGGATCGATTGATCTCATTCTGATGGTGCAAAAGTAATCTACATGGATATGAAAGGATCACTAGTAGCTATAGCTAGTAAAGGAGAGATTCTTCAGCCCCTACAGCTTTAATATTTCTTTCTTTCTTTCTTTCTATTTTTGAAAGAGGGAGGGAAGGTCGGTTAAAATACTAGCTACAGTTCTTTAGTCATATAAATAAAGCAGGGAGAAGCAGAAGCAGATCCAAAGGGAGAGCTAGCTATACATTCCCGGAAGAAAAAGAAAGCAGGATTTCATATATTATTGCTAGCCAAGTAATGTCTATGGTGATGAGTGTTTTGTATATCGTGTCAAAATTCTGTGTAACTTTTTTCTTATTTTTGTTGTTGAATTTTATGGTGTTGTCAACTCAGCTTTCAAATGCATCTTGAAAAAAAGCATGGGTGATCACATGCGGGTCGTACCATATGATTGGACAATTTTAATTCTACTTTGGATTCATCTTCTTCATCCCAAAACAAAATTACTACTGCTACTTTTACCACCATTCAACTCATCATGCTATTTTCACACATACAAAAACAAACTAGTTTAACATAAGCACCAATAAGAATTGATGTACTTATAATTCAAGTAGATAAGTCAGAATCCAACAGTATCTTTCAATATTAAAACCAATGTATAAACTAATATGGTCTATCAGAGATATATAGTCCATGGAATTTCCATGCTTTGATGAAGACACACTAGCATGAGCAAATGGAAGGATAATGTTGTTTATATAAATAGAATAGCATGAGTTGTGCAGGACAATGTGAATATGGCTTGTCATTTTGTTATAACCTTATCTGTAGATTTGAAGCACAAATTGATACCTTCAAATTTGTAAGCAGGGTCACTCCAGCAAACGCGCTTAAGAAGGAAGGCGTACGTGACAGATACCTAATGAAGCGCTAGCTGTAAGAGCAAGATGAAATTAGGTATGGGTCTTGTACACACACAGCCACCTAACTCCCTAATGAAAGCTGCAGGCTAAACTAGAGCTAAGTCAAGACTTCATGTGCTGCTTAGAGATGTGGAATGGGGCGGAGCTCATTGGGGATGGGTTTGGGTGATGCCGCTCGCATTCAGGGAATATGTTTGAGATAGTCGTTCATGTCGATCGTTAATGCAAGTGGAACTTACAATGCAATAACGATCAATAATCAATCATGCAGACGAGGTTTAAACTATCCCAAAACATTTCTAAACATATGAGCTAAGATGGGATATGAGGTCTCTATAACTCATATCTAAAACCAGTTATGAACCCTCATGCAATTGTGAAAATTAACCAAACAAAACTATGGTCTCACTCACTAAATTGACGATATGAAACTGGGAAAGTTTGTCTCAATAAATTTATGAATATGTTGATAATATAATTCTCATGCACGTGCAATATGTATTAATCCCAGATGAGTCAGAATCCAACAGTATTTTCCTACTGTTTGCTGTTTGGTCCCAACCCAAACAGAGGAAAGTGAAAAAAATAATGTCTGAGTAGGCCGACTCGCCGAGCAAGGTAAACCATTCATCTTTTTAAAATTCTTCTAGAGCCAATCACAATCTGCCACCTCATAATTGAGAAAGCGACAAAATTTGTGATTGGTCAAAATGGCAGCTTTATCATGCCCACGTGCACCCCTTAATACTCAAGCCCCACCTCTGCGTCCTCCACAACTACTGTCTGATTCTTTTTCAATTCACTTGTTCTTACGTTCATACTATAGTTTTCAACTTCCTATTTTATTTTTAACTTTTTTTTTGTTTTTAGCTTTGTTTGGATAATATGGTAAATCTCGCTTGATTAACATGTCTGCAAACAAATCATTTACTCATCTTAACCCAAATTATGAACAAAATAGGGTGTGCAATGCCAATGCCATCCTCCTTTATAGCATAGTACTTACATTACATAGATTTTGTTTTTTGTTTTTTGTTTTGTTTTTTTGAGATATCAGTGCTTATTTTTAATTATGATAAAAGTTCGACTCTTATATTTCTAGCGACTGACTGATGAAGTGTCTAACCTGAGCTATAGTATAGGTGAGCAAGATAGGTTTTTAGGTTTAGCCCAAATTAATATCTAAGAGTATCCATAATGGGCTCCCTAAATCACCTCATTAGACAAATTTTAGGGAGCAATTGAAAAAAGTACAATTCTAACCATGCTCTTTATCCAAAATCTAAAATAGAGAGACTTGTAAGAGTATCTCCAAGGGAGATGTCAAATACCAAACATCAAATTTAAATTTGATGGCTGATGTGGCAATTTAACAGCTTACACGACTTTACACTCCATCCGATATGTCAAATTAAATTATTATTTTATTACATTTTAGTGTTGATTTATTTTTAATTAAAAAGAATAGAAAAGAAAAAATAATAAAATATTCATTTGACATCTTGCTTTTGGGATGTCAAAAATAACATCTCAATCTTCAGCCTTCATTCCACATCATCTTTGACACATCGGTTGGAGTGTGTGAGATGTTATTTCTAGCTGTTAAATGTCTATGTGGCACTTTTGACATATCGGTTGGAAATGCTCTAAGAACTCCTAAATTGAGGAGAGAGAAAGAACTCCTAGTGGGTCCCTATAATTCAATGTTGCTTTATTTTATGAGTATTTTAAACCTTTAATTAATGCTAACGATATTTTATATTATTATTATTTAATAAAAATGGACCAATTAAAAAAGTGTTATAGTATTTATGACTTCTCAAATTAGAGAGTATGATTGGAGTTAAAATTTTATAGAGACCTCCCAAAATAACTTTTATACGTTCTTAGTTAAATTTTCACTAAAAAATAGAGAGCATAATTGTAGATGCTCTAAGAGCATCCACAATGACGCTCTCTATTTCTTAGCTAAAATTTAGCAAAAAATATAAGAAAGCTATTTTATGAGCTCTCTAAAAAATTTCAACTCCAACCATACTCCCTAATTTGGAGAGTCATAAATGCTATAACTCTTCTTTGATTGGTCCATCTCTATTAAAAAATAAAATAAAAAATAGTTAACATTAAATAGAGGTTTGGAATACTCATTAAATAAAGCAGCATTAAATTATAGAGTGCCACTAGGAGTCCTTTCTCTCTCCTCATATTTAGGAGCTCCTAAAGGACTTCCTATTTTTTAGGAGGTGGATAGGGAGCATGGTTGAAGTTGCATTTTTATAATTCCTCCCTAAAATTTGTTTAAGAATGTGATTTAGGGAGCCCGATGCTCTAACAACCTACTTGTAAGATACATTTACCCACTTTATTTTGAAATTCTAAATCTGTCCCTACGTATTCTTGGGTCTAATTTATACATAGGGGACATCTATGATATAAGTTAGGACTACTCTGTATTTCCTCTCGTGTAAAAACAACCTAAGTGCGTGCGATAAAGCTATCGATGACACAACCGGGAATTGCTCCAAATATATTGTGATTGTTTCCGGGGCCCAATGTGTTTAGAGCCTTTTGGGGTGCAGGCCTGCCAGCCAGCCTGCCTCATATGAACCAGCAAAAAGGTCCAGCCATTGAGGCTTTACAAACTAAGACTTAGAATATACAAAATATACCCATCTCTCTCTCTCTCTCTCTCTCTCTCTCTGTGGCAAACCCATGTCCTCCCAGTAGTCTATATCTGCACATATTCCCTAATTAATAAGGATCGATCACGTATCAGTTTGTGGAAAATTGAGGAAATTAAGCCAATGCCTGCACAAAAACACATGATGAGAAAACTATAAGAACCATTCAAGCTGATGAGATCAACTTGGCTGACACAAGTTATGAAACTAAGAATTTTTCATCTGCATTGAAGCCATTCGGATATTCAAAATGCGTGACATAATGTGATGTGATAATGTATCGCATATATAACATGTACCGATCGCGTTTATCAGATCGGCTTACAAGAAAAGGAAATCATGAACTGATCTAACTAAGACAAGCTGAACCTCATATTTGAGCTCTGTTAAAGTACATCAAAAGCTTCTCAGACGTGCATTTTTTTCCGTCATCAAAGTTAAGCTTGGCTTAGCACTTCCAATAGGACTTCCAACTGCATCCTCTCTTCATATATATATCTGTTTCATTTTCAGAAAGGCAGCAATTAGGGTTTGTCTGTCCCCAATTGACAAGGTATAGATGTAAATTTCTCTATATATAAGTTTGTAAGGAAAAACTGGAGACTTGGTCAAATTTTTACCATAAGAAATTAATGAAGCTATTATTAAAAATGAAGTCAATATCTAATTCTTGTTCTCATTTCACAACCAAAAGCATCTCACTTCTCATATTAATCACATATAACAAGTACCATATGCCCTAAATAACATTTATTTTCTCCCAATTTTCAAAGAAACCAACCAAATTTAAATTCAACACGTTTGTACCAATCTTCTGATCCCCTTATGGTACAGATATGAATGTAAAGTGTTGAATGGGATATAAATCAGGGAGATTCTCCAATAAGTATTTAAGTTAAGGATTGGTTACATATTTTTAATCTCGGCTATTGGATTGCATTCAATATATGTGTTTCTAGATTTAATATGCAATAAACATGCAATCTAACAATCGAGATTAGAAATATATAACCAATCCTTAACATAAATTACTTAATATCGGAGAATTTTCCCATAAATCAAAACCTATTGTCTGTTTCTAGAACTAGAAGAAATTATCAGATTATAAGGGAGGGGCAAATAATCTTGATTAAATGCTGGACCATGCGAAAAAATACCTCCAATAAGAGCAACTCCAGGAGGAGGGGCTAGCCCGGGCAAGAGGTCCCTTAGGCCCCCAATCCCATTTTCAGCGGCCGAGGCATGACAGGGCAAGTACCTGGGCTCCACTAGCCCGGGCAAGGCCCAAGGCAAGACTTGCCTGGGCAAGATGACTTAATGTTGACGTCTCCAGCCAGTTTAAATAACAAAAAAATTGAAAAAATAAAAAGGAAAAAAAAAATTAAATAATTTTTTTATAAATATAAATACCTAGCCATATTCTTCACTTCCCACACCAAAACTCCATACAAAGTTCTCTCCTCATATCTTATGTGAATAGTGGTTGCCCTTCGGTTGCCATGGCAATGGGTGGAAAACTAACAAAAAATTGCTAAGGCATGCACTATTTATATGAATAATAATAGCTCTTGCCTTCCCTTGTCTTTTGCCATGACAAATAAGTGGAAATGCTCTAAGACAACCAACAATCCGGAGACAACATTTTGTTCCCCTTAAAAGTCATAGGCTGCCAAGTACTTTCCCTAAAGCAACTAATGCCATGTCTGATATTTTAGTACCAATCACATCCAAATCGGCCTACAAAGATACTGGATTTCCTTCTTGTACGTGATAACTACTGACAGAAAATATTAGGCTCTAATGCACCAACCAAATATGATTACTTACTTCAATAGCTCTGAGAGAGAATATCTCAAATTTTCATTTTAGGTATTCCATCACATCTCCTTATCAAATAATAACGACTAACTTCAGCAACACAATCTATGCCTCAAATGCTACAAAAATAAAGCTTACATGTGTTATGAAAGAGGATATACCTAATTAATATAAAAGGATATACCTAATTAATATAAAGAAAAACAAACTAAACACCCAAAAACGACAATCACAAACAAAAAACAACAGTTTTATGGGAAGCATGATTAGTACACGCTACTATATATAACCATAAGTCAAAATTTACCCTTATATACAATCACAAGTGAATTTAAAACGGGTATGTATAATTAGTTCTTCTCTCATCCAGACGTCCGTACTGATAATAACGTGCGGACGCCATTGTAAATATAAAGAAATGCATGAAATGATAGTAAAATATATATGACATCAGCACAATAATAATATCCAAACGGAGAAAATTTGTGTGTATAATAATATGTCAACAACTCTATAGAAGAGTATTAAAACCAAAGTGGGAGGAGAGGCACACAAGATCTAATATATTGTGATGCAAAACTATACATTCTCACATGTGAGAATTATTCTGTCAGCACATACAACAAGAGAAACCAACTTAACCAAGAGGCATCACTGTATTATAACCAAGGGAATGCAACTGAATCACCAACATTTCATGAAAGCCTTATCTTGAGCTAATCCAAGTTTCATGGCTTAGAAGATTAATCTTGTGTTAAAAACTCATGAGTAGAACTTGCCCCAAAAACCGGCTTTGCCGATTTTTTCACAAAATATTTTTCATCTCTTGCCTTAAACGGCTAGTTATGGCTGATCTATCAAAGCTTAAAAACTAGAATTTGTCAGAATTGGTCTACCGTTATAACAATTAACCTGAGTGAAGCTTGAGGTATTTATTCATATGATGTTGTATGAGAAAGCTAATTAAGCACTGTATCATTGTTTCACACTCAACACACCAAAGGAGCCACAAACTACGCAGCAAAGGTCCAACTCAACAATCTTCGATCTTCTTTGGGGTTTCTCAATCAATTTATTCATAAGAATTTCTAAGGGATATATACCTACAATTCATAAGACTAGCTACATACATCTTTTCCCTACAATTCATAACAAGATTCAATGTTATAGAAGAACCCAGAAACTCTTTTCCTGGAAAATTGCTTTCCATTCAAACTAACATAACCAAAAATATTATTTCGATTGCAGGAAACGAAAAACAAATTAATCTGCAAATGAACAACTTACCAGAGATCAGAGATTTCCTCACAAAAGTTTCCTATGAGCTTATATGCAGGTAGATCTAACAGTGATGATACTGATTAGCTTCCGTTCGTATTCCTTTTTATCTTAAATATTTACCGTACTCACTCTTCGTCATACATAAACCTCTTTCTGTGTGTTTGAGAGAGAGAGAGAGAGAGAGAGAGAGAGAGAGAGAGAGAGAGAGAGAGAGTTTAGGTTTTAATTGTTTGAATACAATATTATGAAAGTACTATTTTACTGGCTTGGTGTTCTTTTCCCTCCAAACGGATGAAGGAATTGCCAATTACACAGAATTCTAAAATGACGGAATTTAGATTTCCGTCATTTCAATTTCTGGCAATTGAAGATTTCAGTGTTTGGATTTATGTATGCCGGATTTTGTAAATGACAGAAATTGAAAATTTCAATGTTTGGATAGCTCATGCAAATTATAAATGACAGAAATTAAATATTTCGAAAGAACAAAAAAACTGATAATCGACATAGAAAGTATTCCTCGAAGTATAAAATAACATATCGTTTGATAAACTAAATAACTCAACTTAAACAAATAGAGCATATTAGCAAACCAAATCACTCCCCACGTGCAATAAACATTAGCAACATACTCTCTTTTTTCTTAATTGGGAGTGCCTTCAGCATCTGAAATTGTTTGTCATTTTCTATCAGCCAAGCATATGCTTTGAGCTGTTCATTTTCACTAAGACCTGGTACCTGCTTGTACTTTATCATATACATCTGCTCTGGATCAAGGTTCTTAGTATCAGCATGGATAAACTCTTCAAATGATAAAGCCATTCTAGCAATCGAATCAGCAATAACATCTTTGACAGCACCTCTTTTCTTTGTAGGAAGAATACCAGAAGAATTTGATGCACAATTTCTTTTCTTTTGACCATTTGTTAAGGTTGGTGAAATATCATCAATAACATGAATATCTTCTAAATCTTGTGTATCACCATCCAAATCAACATGATCAACTTCATTAGTACTTATTACATGCTTTGCTTTGCTGCTCGCTTCAGAATGCTTTTACCACAGAAGGATTATTACAGCAGTTGAATTAAAACGTAGATAAGAATTAAGATATCACTATGACAAAAGTGACTTTAGGCATCAGTAAACGCAAAGATCACAAAACCCATTCAACACATTCATAAATTTAGTCAGAAACACCCAATTTTGATAGTCATTCAGAAACCATGGTAACCCTAAAATAGAAAAATATAAATTGAAGGAGAGAAAGGCTTGAAGACTAACCTTCAAACTTGATCCAGAGAGACGTGTAACCCAAGAAGAACTCCTTCTCCTTACTTCTCTGGCTCACAGCTTTTTTATGATGCTTCTTACTTCTCTGGCTCGCAGCTTTTTTTATAAATTGACAAGGCAATTTGTTGTTCAGGGTTTCATAGGTTTATAAAGCGATAAGGCAGCTCCAAACTTAGCACTGTTTTTAAGTTTGGCGCTTTTTTTTTTTCATGAAAATTTTGGCGTTTTTTATTTATTTAAATTTTGGCATAACGGAAAATATGAATTCCCGCATTGTGGAAATTGTGAAATGACGCCTATTTTGGTGGAAATTAAACTCTGAAATTTGATGCCTCAATTTCCATGATTTTTTTCGCGCGTCATTTAATAAATTCCACGCTTAAATTGCCAAATAAGGGAATTGTCAATTTCTCATCTTAAATTCCCGACTTTTAGCTAAATTCCGAGTTATTTTCCCTCATCCAAACGGAGGGTAAATGTTATGAAACAATTTAGTATCTACGAAAACTATTTTAGGCAGCTTCTTTTTATTTTTCTAAAAAAGAAAATTTATTGAAAAGTTACAATATATCCAATTTTGAGGTTAGTTAGAGCGGATGTGCTCCTCACTCTGGACCCGAAATACGAATCACCCTCGTAGTTTAGATTAGTTAAAGTAAATCATCTCATGTATAAAAAAAAAAACCTTTTATCAAAAAAGAAAATAGAAAGTAGAAAGTCTTTTTGGGAAAAGCAAAAATCTTCCCTCTTTTGTCAAAATAAATTATTATGAAATCATTTAACAACTGGTTAAACATAACCTAAAAAAACCTATCTACTTTCACCACTTTTTATTTATTTATTTAAAGTATTAACTAACTGGCTAACTAGCTATAGCTATGGTAGATATATTGATTTGATTTTCATCTAGGTAATACAAAGTTCTAGCTACGGTACATATATTATATATATATATATATATATATATATACATCCAGGCAATATGATGAAAAGACCATGCACCTAATTAAGTAGAAGCTTGTACGCAATATATATATATATATATATATATATATATATATAAATTTCTAAGTGTATCAGATGACAGATGTCATAAGGCTGATACACCTTAGTGTAGGTGAAAGGTACCCCTTAGTTTTGTTGGCGAAGGCTATCTATAGTGCACCTGGGGGAACAGGTTTCCAACTTCTTTCTTTTTCTTCCTCTTCCTTTTTGTTTTCTTTTGCTTTTTGAATTATAATTAATCTTTTAATTGCTAAAAAATATTCAAAAATGTTCTATAAAATCTCAAACATCTAAATTGTTCTTTTATTTTGTTATTTCTCTACCCATTATCCTAGTCATGAACACTAGAGGCAATCCCTTTACCTGCACTCAAAACTCCTGCTTTGTCAAAGGTATTTTATTGGGATAAATATTTTCAAATTACCACATAGATCTAACAAATTTTAATTTGCTACTATTATTAGGAAGAGAAAGGGGGAAACTCACACACACAGGTACCATGGGGACTTGAATCCATGACCACTTAAGAACACATCAAAAGCATGAGCCAATCTAACTAACACCCTATTGATATGTAATGTTGATTAATTCACAATGGATATCTATATATGTAGTGGCTTCTCTTCTAATTGCGTGTAGATTATAATATTGATTCTTAGAGTGCAATTATCATTAGACATGAATTCATATTAAACAAGAATAGTTCTCATTCTAGGTAAACATATAGAATTTTTTTTGGATAAAAAGGTGATAGCATTTTATTAGATCAATAAGGAAAAAAAGTACAAAAGACACATACTATAAAAGGAGCTATCCTAATAGCAATATAACAGACATGGGTAAAAACTTCCAAGTGACTTGAATCAGCCGAAAAGTTGATCAGCTTTTTGGCTGGAGAGACTCACTCTCAAAATAACTTTTCTATAACCTCTTTCTATTGACATAGTTTCCCCAAATCTAGTCCAATGACATCAAGGACAAAACTAGCCGCTAACCGACATGACTCTCCTAAAGAGACTAAGAACAACCAGCAAACTCAACTAAGTTTCTGGATTTTATTGATAAAAAAAGATCGATATTCTAAAACAATGTCGATAATCTTCATCCGGGACATGACATAGAGAGCGCCACCTAATTGCTCCAACATGCCAATCAACAATCACTACTAAGAGCAACAACATCTCAAAGAGCATAGATTTGCCAAAGGAAGACCATATCGTCATAGATAAACTAGAAGTCAGAGAACCCCCCGGATCTGAAGCGCTCTCTCTCTTAGTCGGCTAGGGTTTTTCTGATAAACATATAGAATTTTGATGTACAATATGTATCAAACTAACAAACAAAAGTCGTTAAAAATACAAACAAAAAAATTTATTAATAAAAGTCGTACACAATACGGAAACCCATGTATATATAATTGGTGCTCAATGAGTTTGGATGGAAAGAGAACAAGTTGCCTAAGTGGGGTTTGGACAGTTCTACCTGTCTTGAAAGGGAAGTTGCCCTTTGAGCATGTGAAGTGCAATTAAGCATCAAACATCCGTGTGGGTGGTCATGGCTGATATGTACCAACTAATAAATTGGCCTTTGTTAGAGGTTAATAATAATTACAAATGCCTTAGTGTCTAATTCCTAATTATATCAGAAAGGGACATGTAAGAAAGAAGAGCATGGACCATTGTCTATATGAACTTTTGTAGTGGAATTGAAAAGGAAATGACCACCACATTATTATTTGACAAGAACTAGGTACTCTTGCAGGCCAAAGCCAATGCATTAAATTGAAAGCAAGCTAGCCTTTTATTAATGGATTTTGTACATGGCTCACTAGCTACCTCTCAACCGTTCACACCCATCGTGAGCACATATCCTTATCTTCTTCGTACGAATATATCTAATCACATTGTCCTTGAAACAACATTAAAAAACCAAACCCTTCAGGGCTTATAAATCAAGGTTTTCATGTCGCTTGGCCACCATGCCTAGTCGTTATGCCCCTATCGTCTTCCTATAGGTAGCTGTGAATTACTGTGAATGGCTGTGAACGGCTGTGGCGCCTGGGTGCAGGGTGTACAGTAGAGAGAGAGAGAGAGGGGAAAGCAAAATGGTGTACAAATAACAAAGTAGGCCTCAAAAAAAAAAAAAATCTCACTTCAAGTAAGGAGGGATGATTTGAAGTGGGACTTTTTCAATTTTGAAAAGAAAAGTATCGTTAGACTAAAAACTAGCGTTACAAATTTAGAATTAGTATGGATTCACGCTAGCGCTTGCCTAATTTCCTAACACTTTGCTATATATGTTGTACTAATACAATACAAAGGAACACTCGTATCGACACGACATGAATTATTGTTTTCCATTGATCCTCGCCTCCTCCCTATAATCACTCTTCTAGACTTTCTTATGTGAAAGCGATACTAATATCTCATTTCACTAAAGCTGGTCAAAGACAAAAGCATGTGCAGAAAAGCAATAATATATCCATACATTTTCAATTTGCACATGCACACAGCTTACAGCCACCACAGACAATTCAACTCACGGCCTTTGGAAAACCTTAAAGACTCATTTGTTTTCCCTTTCCAAGCCAAAAAGGATTTGATCCCTTGCATACGCCTAAACTTTTTTGTTGAGAATTGATCATAACGAATTAGGGCCCCCTACAATTCGAATTATACGCACGTACACGGAGGAGGAGCCAGGAGGTGCATGTAAGCGTAACCACCAGCAGCTTACCCAAAAAAGAAAAGAAAAAAGTAGCTTAGCTTACCCAGCTACTGTTAATTACCTGCTCACTTTTCAAATTCCATAGGAGGAGGTGATGATGCCTAGCCTAGCCCTAGTTGGACCTAGATAACCCTAGTTAATTATTTTGTATTCTCTTTAGTTTTTTCTGAAGATGAATTAATTATAAGTTATAACGGGTCTAAAAGTTGAAAGGGTTGTCAAATTCCCCATCAGTCCCGGGTTTTGTTATGGTGTATGTCCCAAACTAAGTGGCACAAACCCACACATCGTGCCCTTTCCATGTCCAGTAATCCATTAGCCCCCCCCACTCTTAATATCTCTCTCTGCACACCCACTGTACGTTCAAGACTTTGCCCTGGGGATAACCATTCTAACCAAGAAATAGTTGACTGGAAAAAACAAAGAGAAAAGAACCCAAAACTCAACCATCACCTGTCTCCAACACTAATATTATTGCTTTTGGGATTTTATCAATTCATCATCATCTCTCTGTCTCACTCACTCATAATATTTCATCCCCTTCTTTCTCAGAGCACGCAGGGATGCATACATGTGAAGTTGCACACAGAGAGAGAGAGAGAGAGAGAGAGAGAGGGAGAGAGAGAGAATCAGTGGCTCTGAAAAGGTAAAGTTTTGAGGAAGATATAAATGGGTCTGAAGAATCTCTCTTAACATAGATATATATTGTACAAGAAGGAGCTGTCAATTGATTTTCAAACCAAAAATCATGTTTTCATCTTGCAGTGGCAATATTAATAGTACTTCTGTAAGTCCTTTTCAACCTTACTTTCCCTTGTCTTCTTTAAATTACCACCCTCCTCCTTCTCCTCCTCCTCTTCCCTGTGTGAACCAAGAGCCTTGTAGTGGAGACATTTTCCTTCACCACAATATTCAAGGGTACCCCATCTCTGGTCAATTTCCACTTCATAACAATGCCTTAATGGCACCTCCTCTTCCTCAAAGCTTGACCCATTTGGGAGTTTCATCAAACACTGTACCTCCTAGCATAAACGCTGATGATCATCATCCCTACCATAATTACTATGGTGCCATTAACAACGGTAATATTTTTCCTCATTTCCTTCATTCTTCTAGAGAAGATATAGTAGCGCAGCCGATGAAGAAAGATCGGCACAGCAAGATCTTCACTGCTCAGGGCTTGAGGGACCGGAGGGTTAGACTGTCCATCAATGTTGCCCGTCAATTCTTTGACCTCCAAGACCTGCTAGGGTTTGACAAGGCAAGTAAAACCCTAGAATGGCTTCTCACCAAGTCAAGAAAGGCCATCAAACAGCTTGGGACTCGGAACAAACACTTGACCTGCAGTACTAGTACTGGGCGTTCCAAGAGTTTGACTTCGAGTTCAGAGTGTGATGACGACGACGTCGATTCAGACACAAACGAGGTGGAAAACGTAGCGAGCAAAGAAAAAGAGGTGATGATGATGATGATGAAGAAGAAGATGAAAGAATCTGAATCTGCTAATGTTTATGGCATGAAAGACTCGAGGGCAAAGGCAAGAGCAAGGGCAAGGGAAAGGACAAGAGAGAAATTAATGTGCACTACTAGGAGCGGGCCTCAGATTTTGAACCAATTTAAGTTATTCAACGAGCTTGATCACCATCAATCTAACAATAATTGTGAAACAATGTCATTATCTTCAGCAAAGGCCAATATTGGAGATCATCCTGAGAATCAAGAACTGGGCTCCCTCCTAGCTAATGAATTAGCTCATCATCATGTGGACGATCCATCTGTTCATGTCATCAAAAGAAACAAGTTGAAGCAGTATTCATCAGTTTATTCCAATTATAATCAGCAAAAATATCTCAATGTGGTGTCAGCAGAAAGTACAGATCAGAGTTCCAACAGCCACATCCAATTTCCCAATGCATTTCAAAATTGGGACACCAATGGCGCCTTCCCATGCCCTAACATTCATTGTGCCATTACCAGCATCAATCTTTCTACCGGTATATATCTTTATATTGTCCAAAAATACTATCCCTTTTACTCTTTTTGATCCTGATTTTAGATTTAATAATCATGATCTCAAATCTGTAGGAAATTAAATCTATGGCAAAATTTGGGGGGCAATTTGTTGCTAATTTATCAACGACTACATCGATTTATCGTCCAGATTCTTAACATTGGAGTGTAAGCTAAATTTCTGTTCATGTATTTCTTTGTATGCTCATTATCTATAGATCTATATTGAGCCACCTGATCCACTGTGTTTTACAGTTGGCCAGGAGTTACAAGAATGATCGAATTGAAGATGGTTTTCCTTAACAATGCATACTGGATCAAAGTTATATATACCACTTCAATTATGCATTCACTTATCAAAACCACAAATGATGATCAGCATTTTTCACTTCTAATGGTAACATATTTTTCTGTTAAATTCATTGGCTTGGATAACTTAGCCAGATACAACATATACATACATATAGGACACAATTTAAACAGGGATATGTATATATGCTATATACAAAACAATCAGAACTCACCAGTAGGTGTGTCTTTCTGTCCATATAATTATGGTTTCTTATCCAAAGGGAGATGTATACACACACACACATCCATTGATCAAAGGCTTTCTTAATCAATTACGAAGCTGAGAAATTCAAGTTCATTCAAATTCCATTTCTGGATCAGGAAAGGACTAATGTCTTACCAGTTGTTTAAATTTGGAAAGGTTGGTGATTTAATTTCCTCTTCTTCCTAGCTTTGTTATGCTACAGTATTCTAAGTTCTAGGTAAGTGAAAGGTTGTCCTATATAACATTGTGACGCTATGATGAGTTTATTAGGAAGTCTAGACCTCCATCAGAGGATGGGTACCTTCTGAATTTATCATAAATGTGGGGAGATTCTCCGATAAGTATTTTATGTTAAGGATTGATTACATACTTCTAATGGCTGTTGAATTGCAATCATTAAATGTGTTGATAGATTAGAGGTATGTAACCAATCCTTGACTTAAATACTTATTGGAGAATCTCCCCATAAATGTGATCGATCATATGACTTCTATCGATCGTTTCATATGTTGATCAAGATGCCTTAGACTTACATATGTCGACACCATGGGGAGGAGATACAACTAAGTGGGATAAGCCTGGAAATATGACTAATTGGAGAATCTCCCCTTCCAATTGAACTTCCGTTTGTACAACAAAAAATATTTCGATTTATTATGAGTTTGAATTGATCTTTTAAGGAGAGTTTGATATATTACTCCTATGAGTTGACACTCAGAAGTTGAGATTTGTAACAAGAAGAGTATCAACATGTGTTTTATTTCCATTTATGTCTGCATAGAGTGAATGAAATATTATTTTAGTCCAAAAGGCTTCTGTTTTCTAATACGCTTCTCATGCATTGAACAATACACACACACACACAAAAGTACAGATAAATTCTACTAGCAGTATCGCATCCATAAGATTTATTTCTTTATATATTAAAGTTGGATATTTATATTGATCTATATATATATAATTAATTAATTTGTACGTACGCACTAGCTAGTCATCGACTTTGATTTCTATTGCTAGGGAAAATCAGTGGTCCGGTGGACAGATATGATTGAAATCTTTTAATGCAACTGCCCTACCCTGGCTTTCCCCCTGGCCTCCTTCCCCAATTTACTCAACTTTTGTTCTACCTTGCCCAAGAATTTTTAGGAAGTATTTCCTTATTTAATTTTTTTAGAGTCTACAGAGAGAGAGAGAGAGAGAGAGAGAGAGAGAGAGAGCAAGTAAAGAGGGTCGGTCTCGAGCAAATCTTTGTAAGTCATTTGAAAGAAAATGGATTGAAGAAGCACTTGGAATTTTGTTTCAAAGAGAAGATATGAAGAAAAAAAAAATGAAGGACACTTACAGAACAATAAAAGTTAGAACAGTAAATTCTGATTTCAAAGCCACATCAAACTTTGAAACTTTAACAAACATAGGAAATGTACATTAAATTGGAGTCAAATTACGTCACCTGCAGATTGAAGAGGACTTGCATGGTCATGATTATTACCTCTCAAGTAGTAAATGAGCTGTTGGGTCGAGACAACAGAAGATAAAGTTCAAATCTTTTATCATTGTAATAAACAGAAAAAAACAGAAAAAAACAACCCCTACAACATGCAAGAACTGGATCATCAATTAAAACAAAAACAGAGAGATCCAGATTTGGAGACTTTCCAGGCTAGGAAAGTGTATACAATGATTCAAGTTATGAAACTGAAGCTGACAACAGCATGCACCTTATAGAAAAAGGAAAAAAGAAACAGATGGAGAAATTAAAAAAAGGAGCCTCATGTTGCATAACATACATACCAGTTGAAGAGCTACCCTGTAACAGTGGAAGTGACGGCGGTGATGTTAACTTCTTCTCTTTCTCTCTTTCTTCTATATTTGTTCATTAAATTTGTGCAGTGAGATATTTGTGTTCACTGTGAGAATAAAGAGGGTCTTACTTTCTACTTACAGACTGACTGAAGGTGTGGCTTATATTGGCCATGGCATGACGTATAATATAGTACTGTACTGGTAATTTTCTATACGTACATAATACTGGAGACTGAGAGCTCCAGATGGTGACTGATTATTCACCTAATTATATAAAATATGGTGTACCAAATGGATGAACAGTGGCTGATTTGTGTACTAATATTTATAAAATTGCCTACTTTGTCAGGGGCGACATACCCCATATCCAATATAATACCCAACAGAATCTGCTTTTTTTTTAATTCCACCAATGCTTAAAACAAGAAATAAAATTATTTACTACAATATTCAAGTATGGTGCCCTAGTACCTCTGTACCTATTCTGTATATAGATAGAGATTGGCATAGGTCAGTCCTCCTGAGTAATTTTCTTTATGCATGCATCAATAATAAGGATTGGGAAAGACACCCTCCACCTAGAAGCTTTCAGTTTCATTTTGATCATGCCTCAATAATTATTGATGGCTGGGATTTATTTTCGTCCATCATGATAGCCCCTTGTCATTTTCAAATCTTGCCCATATTATCAATGAGATTTAGTACAGTGAAAAAAGATGTTTGATTTACAAACTAGTGGTCTCATATTCGAATTTCCATGATACCTTGAGTGTGTGTGAGAAAACCCTCTCCCATAATGCCGCTTGCATGAAAAAAATAATACTAGAACCTTGCCTTCGCTGTATTATTGTAGAAAACTATTGTTGGAACTTCAAAAGTGTCATCATATACACTCCTTATTTATATGAATTCAAGAAATGAATGCATGATGGCTTTATTGAAGTCACCATAAAAACTTCATTATTCTGCCCCTTACGAGAAATTTGTAATAAAACTCATTTCTTGCATTGAATTTATATATAAACCCTACAACTTATAAATTTAAGAAGAAAAAAAACCCAAAAAAGGCTAGCTGTAATTTAAAAAAAAAATTTGAATGATGTGTGAAATACTATCATTATCCTTGCATTATGATTTTTAGAAAGAAAGAAAAACCACGTGATGGGATTGTTGTAATTTTTAGGTTTTTCAAGGGTTGTATGGTATATTTAGCTCATTTGAAAAGTTAAATGGTTTTTTTTTAAAAAAATAAAAGATTCTAAGATTTGGATATTGTAGAGTTTTTCTATATTTTAGGCTCTATTTATAGGCTTACATGTGAAAAACCCTTTATTTGATAAATTTTCATATATATATATATATATATGCATCCCTTATTTTGTTCAATTTAGGTTCGAAATTTCCCCCAAGTCCCCCTCGTTATATAGGAAATATTTTTACTCACAACTTTAATTCAAGATGCATGCTCACCACACTTCTTAATACTTGACACGTGTCTATATGAATAATAATGGTTAATGTTTTATTTTGATTTATGTAACCATGATAATACTTATGGATACGTGTCTATTTGGGCCTAAATTTGGCACGACAAAACCAAAAGCAAACAGCCCACATCATTTCCTGGGCCGCTTGTTTTAAACACTTTCAGCCCATCGGCACGTCCAGCCTATTAAGCGAAAACAAACATGCCAATATCACGTGGCCCAAAGAACGTTAGGAATCTGGGCTGCAATAGAGGCCAAAACGGTTCAAGCCAAAAGAAGAAATGAGCCTGAACAGTTTTGATTAAAGAGAGACATACCCACGTGACCCTGAACTTAGAGGAGTCAATAAAATCGGCTGGAGTTAAAGTTCGAACAGGGGCAAGTATAAAGAAGAACGTTTCTGAAAGAAAACTCTATTGCCAGAGGATCAAATTCCGTTTAGTTTATCTAAAGATATTATGATATTTTAGAAAAACACCATTTTCAAGATATAAGCAGACTCTGCTCTATGAAAGGAAGACAAGCGGGAAACAGGGAGCTGTTCAAAAGCTGAAACTTACCATCTCAAAATACCGAGTCTTACCTGGGAACTTGCGAAAACAATGGAAAAGAAAGAAAGGCATGACACCCCGTCAGAATAGAAGAAGTGGTCACTTTAGGGGCTGATCGTTGAGTGCTCACTTGCCAGAAAATGGATGGAACTCCTCTTTTGTTTCAATTAAAAAAAAAGAAGATCTTTTGATTACTTGCCGCCCACTCTCAAGGAACATTTCATATATATACAAGAGAAGGTGGACAACCAACACACAACCAACCAACCCAACCAAAAACTCAGTCAAAAGACAAACACTCAAAATAATCACTTGATCTCAAGAAGATTTTCAAACAGACCTAGAGTCTGAGCATTCCAATTTCAAAAGCTTTTCAACAAGCTTGCAGAATCATCCTCCTGTCCTTCCCAGCAAGAACAAGTTAGAGTCACTATTTCCAATTCAACAAGTCAACAATAACGAGATTTTTCTCGTTACAAATTTGGTTTAGCAAAGCCAAAACAAGCAGAGTTTGAGTTTTCTCAAATACGAAAACCTCAACAAATTTATGGAGAGCTCGAGCCAGGTAGCACAGGTACCACAACACAGTCCCAGCTTAGGTCCAGCCACTTCTGCCCTTTTCAGACCGAGAAGTCCTAGTTCTGTCCATCCAAAAGCCTTACAGGGTTTGAAATGAATTAAAGCTCTGCCAAATTCAAACTTGGTATCGATTTGCAACTGAAGTTTAGCAGTTGAAGCTGTTCAAAAGTCCAGTCCAGTCCAGCAAGGCGCATCCAGGTCCAGTCCGGACAGAGGCAACTACCCGGACAGAAATGGAAGCGCAGCCCTCCTCTTATCTTTGTATAGTCAGTTTTCCCTTTTTGAGTCTTGTAAAAGGGAGTTCTGCCTGAAAATAGTTCAATCTGTTACCATTTGTTCTGGCTAGAACTACCGGTTATATGTTGAGAAAAATAATGAAGTCCTTACCAGTCTAAGGCATAGAAAAGAACTTACTTGAGAGATATTCCTCACCTAAATTCACAATCGCTTGTTCAAAGTTAATAGCTTGGGGCGCAAGCTATTCTTACTCTCAAGTCTGTTAGAATTGAAAAATTGCTGACAGTAGCACGCTCAACACATAAAGAAAGTTAATTTATTGACCAAACTATGGTCTTTGGATTAATGAGGAACTTTACCCTACTATCATAGGAAATCAACAGAAACGGGTAGACAGTGTCAAGTGTTGAAAATTGTGGCCTTGGGTTAAAGTGATGAGCAAAAGTGCTCCTTTATCATATAAGTTCCTTTTGGGTTAACGATTTGATTGGTGCTAGTTAGTCTACAATCACTGGTCTTAACTGATATTATTTGCGGATTGCATTTAGTATTTTTCAAGAATAATTTATATTTTAAAAAATATATATTTTGTAGTAATACACTTATACAAATATAGAAAGTAAAAAGTAAAATACAAGCCGAATTTTTCACCCTATGATTTTCAGAACAGTTTCAAAATATTACGACCAATTCCATATTTTACTGACTATGGTGATTTTACAAGGGGCTTAATAAAAACAAGTGCAATTACACAAGCACGCGGCTCAGGTAGGAACATCTCTTTGCGAACCTCTATTTGGGGCTCCATCTCAGCCATTGAAGTGATCTCAACGGCTGGAGGAAAAAAACAAGCTCACACTAGAATCGGGTACGCTGCAACTTCTCTTTTGCCGCTCGCGCCTTTTTCGTTCATTCCTTGCGATGCTTTCAAGTTCCAAAAAGCAGTTGCAACTGAAATTATTGCACTGAAACACTCCCTTCATCCGCATGCTTTCTCCTCTCTCCCTCCAAAAATATCACTCCCTCCAAAATCACTCCCTCCAAAAATATCACTCCCTCCAAACAGATGCTCTCTTGAATAACACAATTTTTATTTTCTGGTTTGATATTCTCCTCCCTCCCTCCCTACGGTCTACCCCTCTAATTCTCTATTATCCTTCTTCTTTCGCATGCTATGTTCTCTCTCCCTCCAAAAATATCCATTCCTCCAAAAAACAGATGCTCTGTTGAAGAACACCATTTTTTTTTTGGTTTGATATTATCCTCCCTCCCTCCCTTCTGGCTACCCCTCTAATTCTCTTTTTTTTTCTTCTTCTTGAGCATGCTCTGTCCTCTCTCCCTCCAAAAATATCCCTTCCTCCAAAAAAACAGATACTCTCTTGAAGAACACCATTTTTTTTCCTGGTTTAATCATCTCCTCGCTCCCTCCCCCACGGTGTACCCCTGCAATTCTCTTTTCTTTTTTTTTCTTGTTTGGTCATTCATACCATACAAAGCAAGTTACATCTACCTCTGTAATTCAATTTTCTGTTTTCATTTGGCTAGTTTGGTGATTCTGGTCTGCTTCATCAAAATGGCCTTGAGTTCATTACTTGATGATTGGAGACCTCAAGTGAGCACTTGGCTCTGGTTCTATACTGTTGGTTTTCAAATCTTTGAGTTAGTTGGCATATTGGTCCAGCCCATGATGGAAGAAGAAAATAGTCTCCCACAACTTTCTGGCTCCTTCTCAAGCTTCACGTGATGAGTTTTGGAAGAGTGCTTTTGAGATGTTATTTTTATAATTAAAGGGAATATGGCTGGTGGCTAATAATATTGCATGGAATGATGATGTCTTTGGTGGGAGACAATGCATGGTCCAATGATAAAGAATGTTCTTTCTCTTTGGCTGGCCATCACGTGGGTTGGTATGCGGTTTCCCTCATTAGGAGAGTTGCTGCATGGGTTTATATAAGGAGGCAGCAACCAAAGCTGGAACAAAGAGAGCGTGTTGCACCAGAGAAGACGTCGTGAGAGAGAGAGAGAAGGGTGAGAACACCATCTGAAAGCCATCAGTCTTCCACTCTAATATTGTGAGAGTGAGAGAGTTAATTGTATACCACTCTACTAAGTGTTTGAGTGAGGTAAAAGTGGGAGAGTATAGTGTGGTGTCATTGTACTTTCTGTGTGTATCATCAAGCCTTGGGCATTGGCTTGGTAGGATCTCTCTGTGTGTGTATGGACTATAGCATTAATATCATTTATGTATCTTAATGTATTGACAATAGCGTTAGTATGTATCATTTGTATCTTAATGGATCTACAATAGTATTAGTAGATATCATTTCTGTATCTTAATGTGTTGACAATAGTGTTAGTAAATATCATTTTTTTTATGTGTTGATGATAGTGTGAGTAGTATGAGTATGAGTATCGGATCTATATCTTCATGTTTTCGTTATAGTTTCAGTATATCTTATTTAAACTTTGTATGTTGCAGGTATAAAATGGAATATGGGTTTGAACTTTGTTTCACATAGGCGAGTACGGTCTTATAATCAAGCAATTTCTGTGGATAAACGTAGGATTAAAATTCACAATAAAATACTGAGGAAACTAGTTTATCATTGCTTGCACTCGTTTACAAGATGCTGACTATATTTATATACAAGTATTCTTAAGAATAAAATAACATATCACTAATTTGATAAATATTATGCACTAGTCAAGACCACATGCAGTTATCTTGGTCCCACACCTACACTACCGTTTGTCCAGCTCTGTGTACATGCACCAGAATATTGTGTTGTCTGCTTAGTGATTATGTCATGTCTTCTTCTCAACACTCCCCCGCAAACTTGGCTCCCGGGAGACAAGTTTGGATACCAAATGAGAAAAGGGAGAAAAGCGACCTTTGGATAGTCCTTTGGTAAAAACATAATTGAAACCAGAAACATTTCTTGTGATACTCTAAACCTTTCTTCTGATACTCTTCTCATACTCTGTTTAGCAAGTTTAAAAGAAATTAAAAAACCAAACAGATGAGCCAGCAACATAACACAAGCAAATGAAACGATGAGTTCGAATAACATTGAACAAGAAAATTATTTTAATTTCTGTAAGTGGTTGCTAACCTCCAATGTCCCAACATCAACAATAAAAACCATTTTAAAAAACCTCTTAATGGAAATCCTCTTCTAAACAAAAAAACAAAAAAAACTGCATTCCTGCTGCTAATAAACAAATTACCATTTCTTGAATCCACAGGTATGACCAATCTTTTCACTTCATTTGAAAAATATAAACATATCATCAATTTCATCCCCAACTTCATTTATAATAATTACCAAATTTGCAGGGCAACCAGAGCCATCAATGCATAGCTGGAAATGTATCATCTCAGTGCACGATTAATACCTATCACTGTCATAAAGAATGACAATATCTGCAATAGCAAGATTAATATCAAGTTCGGCAGCTCTGATAGAAACAGTGGAAGCAATGGCTTAAGTGCTTTTGGTGAACAAAACATGAAATAACAGAACATGAAATGCAATATTATACGCTTGAAGTCAATAACAGAACATGAAATACTTGAAAAACGGGATGATGATTCTGTGAAAAGCAGAAACTGAAAAGGGATATTTGATACATTTCTGAAATGTAACCAAAGCTAATTAAACTCTACATGGTGCAAAAAGAGATATAATCAATCAAAAACTAAAATTCCAGCACACATGCCCAACCAATACAAAACGATTATTGAAGTGCCCACCAAAGAAAATTAGATTGTGAGAGAGGGAGACAGAGAAGAAGCCACAGAAAGAGAGGGAGGGTTTCGATGGGATTTGATGTGTGTATGTGTGTGTGTGTGTGTGTGTGTGAGAGAGAGAGAGAGAGAGAGAGAGAGAGAGAGAGAGAGAAATTTGCAAAGTCTAAGAAGGAAGAGATCTGAGAGAGCATTTGGGGTTAAAGAATGAATTAGAGATTGGAGATAGAATATGACGCTTCTGGAAGGGAGAGAGAATTTGACCCCAAAAAGCGTGAATTTTTTTAGGATGAGGGAATGAGAGGGTTAGCGCGAAAGAATTTCCCCAAAAAAAAAAGAGCGCCAGCGAAAAAAAAATGGGGAGAAGAAATCAATGTCTATGACGCACATGCCATGTCATAAAAATCAATGTACAAGACTCTACCACGTGTCAATCTATTATATTTCATATTATTTCTCTATAATTTAATTTCTAAAATTCATAATAAATAAATTTAAAATCAGAAAAATACCCAGAAAATTCCTATGAACATCTTGTGATATTATCTTCTCTTTAAAGCTCCAAAATGCTAATTCATAATTAAAAAAAATTAAAAATCAGAAAAATACACCGAAAATGCCTACGTATGTAGGGTTTAAATTGGTAGAGTTTAGGGTTTAGGTTTTAGCGGTTGGGGGTTTAGAGGTTAATGGTTAAGGGTTAGGGTTTAGGTTGTAGGGTTAAGGTTGTAGGGTTTATGTTGTAGGGTTTAGGGTTTAAGGTTTAGGGTTTAGAGGTTTGGGGTTAAGGGTTAGGGTTTAGGGTTAAAGGTTAGGGTTTAGGTTGTAGGGTTAAGGTTGTAGGGTTTATGTTGTAGGGTTTAGGGTTTAGGGTTTAGGGTTTAGGGTTTAGAGGTTTGGGGTTAAGGGTTAGGGTTTAGGGTTTAGGTTTTAGGGTTTAGGGTTACTAGATCTATGGATGTTTGTTTTTTTCGATTTTTGGCATATATGATCTGGAAGTATAAACAAACAAGTTTGACGGTTGGATCGTTGAAACTAGTTTCGTAGAATGCGTATGTCATCAAAACAATATATTCACTAACAATTAAGAGTTTATTTATACTTTTGTTAAATATAACATAAGATTTTGTAGCTTAAAGTTTATTATTGTAGTTAGGATTGAGTTTTTGTTAGAAAAATATATTATTATGGGTTTTGTCGTATGGCGCTTTTTTTTTCCCCACGAAAATTCTAACCTCGCGCTCTCGCTCCAGACCCAAACCTTAAAATTCCAATACCCACTCTCGCACTGCCTCTCTCTCGCACTCTAGCTCCCTCTGTCTCTCTATCTTTGGTTCTATCCGGCCTCTCTTCCTCTTTCGCTAGGAGATTAGCCAGTAATCTCAACACCTCCTCTCGTCATCTTTCTGTCTCTCTCCGTGTCTCTGTCTTTGGTTCTATCTCTTCTAACGCAAACCCACGCTTCCTCTCTCTCATCCACAAACTCTCCAAATCTCACAAATATTTCTGAGTTCAACACCAAAATAGCAAGGCTGTGTATGCACCTATCTTTCATCTGTCAACGAGCATGACTTGGAGAAGGTGAATTTTTTTTTCTTCCTGAATTTGGTTTCTCTTGTTTCCAGGTTTCGATTTTTCCGTGAATTTGCTATATGGATCTCAGCTCTTTGGAAAAGGTATGCTTTGATTGTTGTTCATAGTATTTTGAAGGGTCAGAGGGTTGGAATGGTTCTGGGTTTGGAATATGATATTACTGCCTTTTGGTTTTCCCATTTTTGTTTGTTAAACTGACATACATATCATCTCCAAATTAATTAAGTCCCATACAAGCTTAGAATTCGTGTTTAAAACTAGCTCTGCTGTCTTCAAAGTTTGTTTCACTTGATGTTGGTTCTGTGTCAAATTTGAGATCTTTCACTTGCACACGTACCCTGTACTTAATTCATTTTTTTATGTTTTAATTCTTTGAGATGTTTCACTTGGAACATTCAACAGTCCAAGTTTTCTGAATACAATGACTTTCCCTTTTCACTGAAAAGGACGATTTTTTTTTTTTTGGGCAGCCAAAGTATGTCTTTTATTTCCATTTGTAAATTATTGTTTGGTTAATGTAATGCATGTGTTGTAACAGGATTCTATCAAGTATTGAAGGAGAAGAGCAAACACTTTGACGAAAATGTGAGTGACAACAAGAGCTTGATTATCAATGTTGAGTTATTCAAGTATTGGAGGAGAGGAGGAAACGCCTTGAAGAGAAGCAAAAAAAAAGAATGCGAAGTTCATGGAGAAAAAGAGTTATCTACGTATTGGAGGAGAGGAAGAAAGTGAAATCATAATTACACAAAGGAGAGACAGGGCAATGTGGAGAGAAGAGATAGGCAGCAAGGGTTTGTGTGTCCACATGTCTAGCAAGTAATGGGATTGTGAATAACATTCATCTGTTGAGGAATTTAGGTACTAAATAATAACTTGGGATGGGTATGTTTTTATGCTATCAACAAATAATAACTTGGGATGGGTACTAAATAATATTATTTTTGTGCTGTCTTCAAAAACCAAGTTAATACTAATACTATATGTGGTTAAATCAAAGCAACAATAGGACAAAAAACCACCAAGAGGACCAAACTTGTGAAACAGCAAGGACAAGAAAATAAACCAAAGCAACAAGAAGATATGTTGAAATCAACCATGTCGTCTTGAGTCTCACGATTAAAGGATTAAGAAATCAAAACCAAGGATAAAGAAACCGAAACCAACCCCAAACCCACCTTTGGGATACATGGGGAATCGCTTTCAATATTCTGTTTGTAAACTGATCAACTAGTAAGGGGTAAAACCCAAACGACTACTACATTTTGTTTTCACATATGTACATTGGGAAGTGCTTTCAGGTTATTGTATGACAATATGGCATAACATCCTTTTATCCACCCTTCTCATATTGTATCACGGTTATTGTATGACAATATTGTATGTACATATTTTCTGCGGCTTCTCAAGTTTTTTTTTTAAAAAAAACCTTTCTAATTAAACAACATGCACCTCTGTGTTCAGACTGAATTGCTAATATATTCACATCACCGTAATCAAAACAAAACAATGTTGCATGTGTGTTCACACGGTTGGTAATACCTCCCAAGTTCAAAAATAAGGCAGTTAAACATTCAGCCATAATCATACATCTATATATTGTAGCATCCCTGCAACAAGTCTCCAGTAAGCTTTAGCCAGACCATGCACCATTTGACCACTAAATGAAATTTTATCCAGCTCAATCAAGTGCCCAAAGAGGTCTCTCTAAATCTTCTCCTTTGTTCATCATTAAACTTCAATGCAAAATTAGAGAGTACTATACTTGGCACACATAGATTATTCACCCTCGCCGAATACACCTCTAATTCAGGAAAACAAAGCTCAAACCCAGATTCCATTTTTGACCTGCAACATACACCATTTACCCAACTTAATATATACTCATATATATACTACTCACATTACAATAAACACATTATGATACAAAACGGATACCTAAATCCATACGAATGACATATAATCAACACATTCAGATACAACTCTAATACCAATATCCATACACTATAATGAACACATTAAGATACTCATATGATACTGATATCCAAATTACTCACAGTATTATCATGTTGGTTCAGATACACATCGACACTATTATCGGTGATAAAGGAAGACTGGATTGTTTATGTGGCCAGTTCAGACTTAAGAGTATTCTTTCCATAAAACATAAATGACATTATCCTAGCCATTGTAATAGTTTCCTCCTGCATCTTTCTAAAAAAGATACTCATATGATACCCAAATTCATACTATTCACACTGTTATCAAGACATTCAGATACACAATCGGATACCTCTTTCTTAAAAAAAAGATACATAATAAGATACCCAAATCCATATTACCCACTTATTTGCAAGATACAAAACAGACACCCATATCCATACTACACACGTTATTATCAACACATTCATATACAGAATCTAACACGTATAGAAATTCAATATGTCTTGTCAGATCACCCATATTCAAGACTAAAAGATAATCACTTAGCATTGACCCCTATGATATAATCACCTAAATCATTCAAAATCAAAATTTTCGTCTTTTTTTCTATACAACCAACAATTAAATACTAAAGATATCATCATCAGCAACATCAGAATCATCCTTACTTTCGTCCTAATCAAATTGGGGCAGCAACGTGAATTGCTATCTTTCAAGCTTCTCGATACAAAGTATCTTCTACAGCAAAGAGTGAGGAAGAGGTTGATACACTTTGACGAATGCTCAGAATCAGGAATCACCAAACTAGACAAATGAGGGGTAGATGTAATTTGCTTTGTATGGTCTAACTTCTGAATGACCAAACCAGAAAAAGAAAAAAAAGGAATTAGATGGGTAGACCGTAGGGGGGAGGGAGGGAGGAGAATATCAAACCAGAAAAAAAATTGTGTTCTTCAAGAGAGCCTTTGGTTTTTGGAGGGAGATATTGTGGTCTTCAAGAGCACATATGGGTACCAGATGGGTCCTCAAGGCTTCACAAGTGCACAGAACAGAATCGTCAAACCAAAAAAATGAAAACACAAAAAGAATTACATTGCATGTGCTCATCGGGATAATACCTTGCTTTGTATGTTTTGAATCACCAAACCAGAAAATCTAACAGCTCTCTTTTTTGATGAAAAAATGGTGGCAAAGTGTGCAACCACTAGAAGGGGGGAGAGGTTAAGGTTAAAGCTCTCCTCATGGGATTTGAACAGCTCTCTTTCCTCAAACAGAATAGCAAACCAGAAAAAAAAGAAGAAAACCATGTTCTTCGAGGACGGGCAGACACAGAGAGAAAGGGCAGAGAAACAGAACTTTTTTTGGAGGGAGATATTGTGGTCTTCAAGAGCACAGTGCGTTTGTTTTGGAGGAAGGAAGCCACGTTCCAAGTGGTATGGTTTTACCCACTTTCAGTTACACTTGCTTCTTATCATCCGTTAGATTTGATTCAACGGTGTTCTGATTTAGAGGTTCGCAAAATGACGTTCCCACCAGAGAATAGCCCATTACACAAAGGGCTAGTACGAAAACCCAGCCCAAACAAGCAAAAACGAACAAGTTTTAAGTCCAACTGAATCAGAATGGGCCCTGTTCGAGCCCAAATAGGCTCGTTGCTAAAACCCAATTGGCCCAACAAAAATAATTAATAAAGAAAAAAGAATTAAAGCCAAGAGCGAAAGAAAAAGGGGAAAAGACTCTCTTTCTCCTATTTATAATAATTTGTAGCGAAAGTCTGTAGACTCTATACAATACAATACACTTTGCTTGCTGAGAAAGAAGAACAAGGAGGAGGAGAAGAGAAAGGAAAAATGGAGGCACCGAAGACAATAGAGCACCAAATCGGAGGAATCCAAAACGATGCGCTTCGATTTGGACTTCAAGGCGCCAAGAGTGACCTCGTTGGCTCTCACCCTCTCGAATCTGCTTACGAATCGGTATTTCCTCTCTCTCTCTCTCTCTCTCTCTCTCTCTCTTGAGGTTTTGTTGCAGCTTGTTTAGTATTGAAGATATGTGGTTAATTTTGGAGATTTGTGTTTAATTATTCGTTGGGTTTAGGCAAAGATGAAGCAGGAGCAGATTAATAGGAAAGTCTTGGGATACACTTATGGAAGTGCGTTTCCACTGAAGATGGATCTCGAAAGGCAAATCCTTTCTCGGTATGAAATTCTGTCTGCTGTTATGAATTGTTGTAATGGGTTACACTAAATTGTTATGATTTACAGTAGAAGAAAATGTGTGTGCTATGTTGGCAAGTTGGGGTTTTTTATTATATAATATCATGGTTTCTAACGCCCAGTTATGCTAAAACCCAGTTGAATTAATAGTTTTTTTGGGGGTCCTTTGTGTGATTATTGGTTGTTGGTTATGTATAAGGGTTCTTGAGTAAGAAATTTTTTCATTAGAAGTTTGTTAGTGTTTTTGTTTTTGTAGGTGTTACTCTCTTTATACAGTTTGTTTGATTATTGGTTGTTGGTTATTTATAACGACGGTTGTTGAGTAGGAAAGTTTTGCTTTAGAAATTGGTTATCGGTTGTCTTTGTAGGTGTTGCTCTCATTATACAGATTGTGCTCTTAGGCAGTGCCCTGTCTGCTTCTTTATGTCTTACTAATCAGCTGAAAATTTAATTCTATTAGGGATGAGCCGAACAATTTCCATCTCTGCATTTAGCATATCTGTTTTATTGAGGTGAATTTGAACTGGATGAATGAGGTCATTGCCATGCTCGATAGCATTCAAGCTATACCATATACATAAGGAAATCACCTGCTCGTTATAAGTTTGAGGTGTTTTTATATATTCCTTGTGATTATTTGTTAGTTTTACTGTATATCCATAATGAGTATGAGTCAAAGATCTTATAGAATCGATTGATTTGAAGTCCATATACTGCAAATATTTCTGGAGGCTATAGCATCAATCAAATCTTTGTTTGTGTTACATGCAGTAATGCACCATCAAACATTGAGTGTTTATTTACTTATACTTCAATAAATGTATAAACTCGGAGTTGCATTTGAGTCTTCGTTTTGTATGTATTTCTTTGAACAATTACAGATTTCAGAGGCCTGCTGGAGCAATTCCTTCATCAATGCTGGGTTTGGAGGCTATGACTGGAAGGTTGGATGATTTTGGCTTTGAGGATTACCTGAATGGTAAGAAAACACTCTTCACAAACCAACTTAATGGTATTAGTTTTGTAAGGTCTAACTGTTCAATGTTATCTCTTTGAAAAGTTTGTTTAAATTCGTCTAATGTTTTCATCAGTTGGAGTCTTAACAATTAGGGATCAGTAAGTAATAAATTGAAAAAATTTCTTGAGTAAAAAATGTCAAATTTGTGCCCTAAACTAGTGAATCTTTTTATCCCTAGAACTGGCTTATGTGGTTCTAATTTCATACTTCCCTAGTCTGATATCCCTAGAGTTCAGTTGGTAGACATATGTTTTGAATTTTCATTTTAGGGTATGCATATGAAAGCTAGATTCTAAGAAGGGGTATGCATATAGAATCCAAGAATCTTGGACCAAGATTATACGAAGGTTAAATCTTCTTAATAAAATATGGGAAGGGAGCACTTCAGTTTATTGCAAATTTCTTTACCCAATCACATTTTCTTGAACAATGCCCCAGAGAAGTTTGGTGCTTCGCTGTTTTGCCCCATTAACCTTTTGGTTGTGTTGGTTTTTATATGTTTCATTGTGCCAATTGCAGACCCTTGTGAATCTGAAACCCTCCGGCCTGTAGACACACATCATGCAATGGAAGTTCGCCTCGGGCTGTCAAAGGGTCCAGTCGCCCCAAGTTTTATGTGATCCTAGTACGTCATTGCCGAAAGAAGAGGGATTAGTAACCTTGTGATTGTTATTCATGGATTTACACTTTGTGTCAATGTTGTTTTTAAGATGTGATTGGCAGTCACCCTGTGAGTTCAAAATCTAGTTCATGGATATGTGGTGTTACAGATACTTTGTAGTAGTCTTGGGTATCATTATCTAATTACATTCTCGTATTTGATATTTTGATTTTATTATGAAAATTTAGCTTGATATCTTGATCTCTTGTGTAGCATGTGTTCTTAAATGAGGTAGTTTGCTTATGGGTACAATATCAGCACTGAAAATTTTAGGCTGACTTGGGATTCACTTTGTTGTTGGAAACAAGCTTTCTTCACATTTACACTATATAAAACTTGGTTAATATAAACAGTATAAATTTTTTTTAATAAAAGTATAGTTTAAATTAATTTGATATATGAGGAGGGAATTCAAACCTGTGTAAGGGACTAACTCATTGTCACGATGAACGGGTCTAACCAATGTCTGCAAAAATATTTCTGTTTAGATAAATGTGATCATGTGGATAAAACATGCAATCATCAAATGATTAAAATCATATTCCAAAATTTTTCTGTTTAGATAAATGTGATCATGTGCATAAAACATGCAATCATCAAATGATTAAAATCATATTCCAAAATTTTGAAAGAAAGAACCTGGTGGGTATCTTTGAGGGGCCATCAAAATTAGTATAGCCGCGTGGCTATACTAATTTTTAAAAAACATTAAAAAAACCATGTATATCTATATATATATAAAGCAAAATGCATAGAATGGTGAAACATTCAAAATACCAGAAAATGCCCTTAGTTAATTGTTGCGTAGATTTTAGCTGCACCAAAATGGATTAAGCTGCATTCTCAACTTGTGATACTCGCAAGTGCACGAGCCGTTCGGTAGTATAGCGTATGTAAGTGCGAGGTCGATTCCACAGGGATTGGTGATTGAATGATCCTGTTTAGTTTTCCTACACAAAATAGAAATGAAAACAAAAGAACATAAAACAAGGATTTTGTACAACACTTGAGAACATGGAGAGTTTTTGGAGAGAATGAGAGAATGTGTTTGGGAAGCTTTGAGGATTTTGGAAAAGAATGTTTTTGAGAGCATGGGGAATTTGGAAGAGAAAGTGTTGAAGACTTTGAGAATTTGGAAGAGAGTGTTTGAGAACATGGGGAATTTGGAGACGAAAGTAGAGAGGTGTTTTGAGAGCTTTGTGAAGGGAGAAGAAAGTGTTTGGAAAGTGTTTGGAGAAAAGAAAGGTGTTTGTGAACTTGGAGAATGAAGAGAAGAGACATGTGTTTGAGGAATTAGAGAATGTTTGGAAGAGAATGTGTTTAAGAAGTGTTTCAAGAACATGGAGACTTTTGAAGAGAATAGAGAAATGTTTGGGAAGTGTTTGAGACATGGAGACTTTGGAGAATTTGAAAGAGAATAAAGAAGTGTTTGGAGAATTTAGAAGAAAGAAAATTTAGTAGAATGATCTTATTACAACAATTGAGAACTACAAAGGGAAACTAAGAGAATTTGAGGAAGAGAAGGGAAGGGAGCTCTAGAGAAGTGTTTGAGAGCTCCCCCCCTTGGGGTGTGATTACAAGCTTAGAGAACTTCCCTATTTATAGGCCTAAGGAAGTTGAAAAATCTGAATTATACAATTGAATTATCTAAACACACTAACTTCACCTAACACACTACACTTAATTCACCAACTTAACCTAACACACAATTGCATTTGAAAACAATTCTTCTTGTCATCAAGCTTAGTGTTGCATCATCCACTTCAACTTCAATTAATTCATTTGGCTGCTGCAAAATTCCACTCAAATATAGGTATTGAATATGCTTCACCAAACATTCCCACAATCAACAACACATCATCATGCATATGTCATGCATGACAATGCATTGCAGCCAGCTTGTGGGCTCATTTTGGGCTTGTGGCTTCAACCTGAAAAATCTGGAAAAATATGGATCTTGAAGCTCTTTGTCTTATCTTTCCAAGCATATGCAGCCCAACTCAAGGAAAAATCGGAAAGGTCTTCAAATGTGATTTTTGGCCCAGTAACGCAGATGCTGCCGAATTTGACCTTAAGTTGCCAAAACATGTATAACTTTCTCTAGAAGACTCGGAATCATGAACCGTAAAATTCAACAGAAAATAGACTTCCGTATCTTTCCAATGATGTATGGCTCATTATCTGGTTCTTCTTGAGCAAGTACAGTCCAATCTGTGAAGTTGGTTGATCTGCAGACACCAATTTGAGCTAATTTGTCTCCAAAATGCAATTAGTGAGTCTCAAGCTTATAACACTGAAACAAGCACAAAACTTATTAAAAGCACAAATTTAACTCAAAAACATAACCAAATCATAAATTAGAAGGGTACAAAATGATATGTAATTATGCACCGATCAAATACCCCCAAACCTAGATTTTGCTAGTCCTCGAGCAAAACAAACGGAAAACAAAGATAAAAATAAAACAAGAAGTTAACTAGACCACTTTCGTAGGTAACTCGATTGCATTTAGCGTATGCAACAAGCCTTTAAACCTCTAGGCATCCCTAGTAGGAGGAGTTGTGTCTCCTGAGGGTTTTAGCAGATACGATACCCACAAACGTTTTTCTAACTCTACAAAACAAAATGGTTAGAAAACTTATTAGATTTGTTAGTCCTTAAGCAAAACCAAAAACAAACAAAAAAATAATAATAAACAAACAAACCCAAAAACAAAAAATATAAATATATAAAAAAAACAAAACAAAACAAAACAAAAAAACTCAAAACAATCTTCCCGAACGTTTTCTGAAAAGAAATGACTCATGCACATGATTTAAACGTTTTAACAATAAAAACTCTATTTAGACATTATTTACAAGGCGGCAAAGTTCAAAACATAATATGCTCAAAGTGTAGTAATGTGATTGCCAAATGCAACAACTTCCCCAATCTTAGTTTTCATACAATTTCAAAAATCATACAAAGCACAAGTTCAACTTCAAATCTCACCAAAGTTGTCCTCTCACAAATGAATCACTCGGAAGAGGGTTATAATGCAATACTCAGTTATAAACATGAGATTAGAGTTAAACCATAAGGACTTAACTCGAAATAGAAAGATGAAGAACTTGCATTAATATGATCTCAAGAAGGATGCCTAACACTTAAAAATAGAAAAATGAATGCAATTCAACCACATGACATTTAAGATCAATTTAGGTCTTTAGTATATGTTGTAATGGGGCCAAGGGTGTAAGGTGAGTAAGAAATGAAGGGTATAGATAAAACAAAGTCCAAGGAACTCAAAATATAAGAGCATAAAACAATTGCTTACAAGACTTCGAATCATCACAATGAGAATTTAGTTTTACATGATCAAAACTCCTTATACCTTCATTTACAATGATTCACTTCTTCCTTTAATTGAACAAACACCAATTTATTTTGAAGGCCCAAAAAAATGGATTTTCAATCAACTACCACTTTTCTCTTTTCTTTCACCAATTGTGTGATTTTTTTTTTCCTTTTTTTTTTTTGAAATGTAGCACCTCTTCCCAAACTTAGCATGAAAAACACATCCCAATTAAAGCTCATGAGTTCCTTAGAAAGGTAAATATTTGTTTTTCGGGCTAAGGTGAGGAAATAAAATTGGTAAATGAAAGAAAAAGTTTACATGTATGCTCAAAATGGTTAACAATGGAAAATCATGCTTAAGCATGCATAAGGTTAGCTTGAAAGGCACAAACGATCCAAAGAGGGCCTTAATATCATTTCTTTAAATGTCATGAAGTCAAATTGCACATGAATGAATGACTTTTAAGTGTTCAACCAAATCAATGAATAATGAGATCAAACAACAACTTAGATGACAAGGCTCAAAAACTCACTTTATATGGTTGGTTATATAAGTCTAATTTATGCTTCATACAATTCTTTAGATCATGCAAATCCTTTAATTGGAAAAATTATGAAACAAATGGCAAGTACAAAGAAGGTTTCAAGCATATCATGCTAGAACGTTGCCAAATTTATTTATTTTTTAAGGTCTTTTTTTTTTTTACAATAAAAAGTTACAAAAAGAAAAATAATAAATAATAAATAAATAAAATTTAATTTTCATTTAAGTTATGCAACATTTATCACAATCTCATCATATGTGTTCGGAAAGTGACTCAAAAACAAAATAAAATAAGACTCAAAATAAAAGACAAACAAGCAAATTTTTTATTTTTTTATATTTTAAAACAAACCAAATTTACTTGCTAAACTCCAATACCCCCAAATCTAGAAATGAACATTGTCCTTAATGTTTAAAAATTTAGGTACAAGCAATGTCATAATAACAAATGAAGGTATTAAAGCAAATAAAAATCACAAAATACAAAAAAAAAATAAAAGAAACTAATTACAAAAATAAAAATTACAAAACAAACAATCAAATTAAAAAAAAAAAAAAAAAAAAAGGAAACAGTAAAACACTCAAAACAGGAAGCCATAAACAGACGGTCTTACGCAAACTAAAACCCAATTTTTTTTTTTTTGAAAGCTCAAAGCCCACAATGAAATTAACCCACCTTGAAACTCAAACAACAGTGAAAACCTGAAGCCCACAATGAAGTCCGAAGCCCACATGTTCAATTGATTTTTATTTTTATTTTTATTATTATTATTATTATTATTATTATTATTTTAAAAGAACATGGGTCATGATGTCTCGGTTAGTGTAAGGGACCAACTGAGAGGGCGAGACACGTGTCGACGCGTAGAGGCGCGCGCAGACTCCACAAGCACAAATTACGGGCTATGGAAAGGCGCAAAGACGGACTTTGCTGAACGCGTCCGTTCAAGAAAGAGACACGTCGTGATAAATGAATTGGGTATGGTTGGAAAGAGAGAAGGTGGTGGGACTCGAGGAATGCTGGAGATTCAGAAAATGCTTAAGACGCTGCAATGGCTAGGGTTTGTCAAAGACTATGTCTATAAGAAGGAAAAAGAAGGGAAAACACACAAACTCAAAAACACAAAAGAGAAAAGAAGCAAGAAAAAGAAAAAAGTGAGAAATCAAATGGCATCTTCCTACCCATTTTCGTTGGATCTCAACCTAGCTCCACCGACTCAGACATGGGGCCAAGCAGTGGCACCAGTATGGGTACCCTACTTTGCCTCCCGAAGGGGGCCTGTGACTGTCAATGACTCAATACTCCTTGAAACCCAAACAACAGGTGAAAACCTGAAGCCCACAATGAAGTCCGAAGCCCACATGTTCAATTGATTTTTATTTTTATTTTTATTATTATTATTATTATTATTATTTTAAAAGAACATGGGTCATGATGTCTCGGTTAGTGTAAGGGACCAACTGAGAGGGCGAGACACGTGTCGACGCGTAGAGGCGCCGCAGACTCCACAAGCACAAATTACGGGCTATGGAAAGGCGCAAAGACGACTTTGCTAAACGCGTCCGTTCAAAAAAGACACGTCGTGATAAATGAATTGGGTATGGTTGGAAAGAGAGAAGGTGGTGGGACTCGGAGGAATGCTGGAGATTCAGAAAATGCTAAGACGCTGCAATGGCTAGGGTTTGTCAAAGACTATGTCTATAAGAAGGAAAAAGAAGGGAAAACACACAAACTCAAAAACACAAAAGAGAAAAGAAGCAAGAAAAAGAAAAAAGTGAGAAATCAAATGGCATCTTCCTACCCATTTTCGTTGGATCTCAACCTAGCTCCACCGACTCAGACATGGGGCCAAGCAGGTGGCACCAGTATGGGTACCCTACTTTGCCTCCGGAAGGGGCCTGTGACTGTCAATGACTCAATACTCCTTGAAACCCAAACAACAGGTGAAAACCTGAAGCCCACAATGAAGTCCGAAGCCCACATGTTCAATTGATTTTTATTTTTATTTTTATTATTATTATTATTATTATTATTTTAAAAGAACATGGGTCATGATGTCTCGGTTCAGTGTAAGGGACCAACTGAGCAGGGCGAGACACGTGTCGACGCGTAGAGGCGCCGCAGACTCCACAAGCACAAATTACGGGCTATGGAAAGGCGCAAAAGGCGACTTCGCTGAACGCGTCCGTTCAGAAAAAGACACGTCGTGATAAATGAATTGGGTATGGTTGGAAAGAGAGAAGGTGGTGGGACTTGGAGGAATGCTGGAGATTCAGAAAATGCTTAGGAGCAGCTGCAATGGCTAGGGTTTGTCAAAGACTATGTCTATAAGAAGGAAAAAGAAGGGAAAACACACAAACTCAAAAACACAAAAGAGAAAAGAAGCAAGAAAAAGAAAAAAGTGAGAAATCAAATGGCATCTTCCTACCCATTTTCGTTGGATCTCAACCTAGCTCCACCGACTCAGACATGGGGCCAAGCAGCGGCACCAGGTATGGGTACCCTACTTTGCCTCCTAGGAAGGGGGCCTGTGACCGTCAATGACTCAATACTCCTGGACAACGATGTTGCCATTGGAGTTGGCAGAAATTTAGTAACTCCTAAAGATATACGTGTGTTCGGGACAAGGGATGACAACCGGGTCACGAGTGATGCCCTGGCACTTGAGCGTGCAGAGTACCAGCATGTGTTGCAAGTTTGGGTTCATCGCCTACTTGCGAAGTCCCATGAGGTAAAGATTCTGAAAGGTCAGTTAGCGGCAGAGCGAAGTATGGTTGAAGAGTGTCAGAGTGCTATAAAAAGCTTGAAACGGGAGAGGGCAATGATAGTAGAGGTGAATCGACACCAGCTATAAGTATTGCGGGACGAGAATAAAAGCCTATCAAAGATGGTAGAGTTGTATTCTCGCGACATGCGAAAGCAGCTGGAGGACCTAGACCGACCGGGGGTAAAACGCAAGCAAGCAGAATCGCGAGAATAGTTATGCTCAAGCTAAGATTGCGATCTTTGGGAGCTCAAGTGGTGAGCCCCAAGAGGCTGTGCGTGAAGCCCCGAAGAGGACAGCCAGAGGGCCAAACTCAAAGCTCCTATGGTCGAGACACCTATCGCTGTGAAGAAATGATTTCTACTGTTTTTATTTTTTGGTTGTTTTTGTTTTTGTTATTTTGTTTCGGAAATAAAAGAGGAATGTTGCAGAAGGAAAAAGAAAGAGACAAAGAAAACACACTTCCCAAACTTAAATCAAACAAAAACGACAAACGGAAAAGAAAACACACTTATCAAAATAAGAAAAAGGTGATAGCCGAAAGGGAAAAACACAAAACACTAGAAAATGAAAGTAACGGGCAAAAACATAAAACACCCAAAAACACGGAAAAAAAAAAAAGTAAAGTGAAAGTTAATGTGCTCCCCCTTGAAGCGATTAGGTCCAGCATGCCCAGGAAATCCGAAATGGTGTTGACTCTCTCTCATCAGCATATGCCTATTTAAACCACATCTCTCCAAGCGGATGATACCCAGCATTTCTTCCTGCAAACTCAAGGAAAAACATCAAAAAATTCAGAAGCAAAACAAATGGCATTCTCATGCACTCACCTTGATGATCTCAACCTTGAGCTCTCACTTGCACCACCGAATGCCCAGATAAGGGCTCCTCCAAATTCTGTCTTCCCAAACTCCACATATCATCACGGTACGGCCTCAAACTTTGCTGAGGTAATCCGAACTTTTCTGAGGCAGTGCCGAACAGGGCAGTGCTGCTAGGCAGCATGATTGGCAGTAAACTCACATCGGCAGGATCACCTGCATGTGGCACAGAGGTCCAAACAAGGCTGCAGTGGAGGAGTCCCACAATTTAACAATGCTCCATGCGGTCTCGGCTACCAATTTAGGCATGCGATTGTTGGCGAGAACACGGGAGTGTGCCGCGCTGAGCGAGGAAGTAGCTTCCTTGAAGGCTATGGTGGCGGACCTCCAGAAGCGGCTCTATTGTGCCAATCAGCACGTGGAAGCACTGGAGAGAAAAAAAATGAGGACCATGTGGAGCTGCTTGGAGATTCTGCAAGTACGAGACAATAGAGGCATGCCATGAAGATGAAGATGATGAAGAAGATGAAAATGAAGAAGAAGTTGATGTTATTGTTGTTTTGTTTTTTATCTTTTTTATGTTTTTGTTTTTGTTGTTTTTTTTTAATGTAGAGTTTGAAGTGAAATAAAAATGTGTTTTAACACTTAGAAACTAACTAACCATACCACGTAAATAAATACATAAACTAACTTAACAAAACAAAAACAAAAGACTCAACAGAAAAAGAAAACAAAGAAAAAAAAAAAAAAAAAACTTAATTTAAAAACACACGAATATACAAGCAACTCACAGATGACCAGTTAAGGGCCTCAGAAAACACAGCCAGGGGATCCGGGAAGGTTGGAGGGGTCACAATGGTCCCGCTTAAAACCCAAACTTCTTAGACACCGAAGGTGTCGCCTAAAGAACTCCTAGACACTGTATTGACGGAAGTGCTTACTGGAGTTACCATAAGTCAGCTCATATGAAAAATCTTTTTGAATTTTTGAATTTTGAATTTTTAGTTTTTAAGATAAGAAAAAAAATTAAGATAAAATGAGACAACAAACCATAAATGAAAATGAACTAAGTACTCTAAACAAACTCAAACAAATGACATAAATTGTTGTACTAAAAGAAACAAATCAAGAAATAAACAGAATTTAAAGAAGAGAAAGGATTGAAATGCTCCCCCTTGGAGGTCGCGACTTCTCCCACTACTCCATACTTCCCATTCTTATGATTGAGATTGCCATCTCTCTCTATTTTTATTGAGCTATTTAAATTGCTAGAACAAGCACACACAAAATCTTGAAACGGAATTAAAATGTTTAGGAAATAAATTTAAAAAAACTAAAAAATGAAAAGGAAAAATCAACACTTCCATGTTTCAAAGTAACAAGCAACAAAGTAAATCAAATTATCTTATGGAGTTCGTTTTTTCTCAAATATGATTATCCATATGGTGTGTGGTTTTAATCAAGTATTCAGAAAAAGCATTTAGCTATGGTGTTTAGTCTAAACACAAATTCCAAACCCATTAAGAACAAGAAGAACAATAAAGAGCCAAGTAGAATTTAAACATGGTGTTTGTCTTCAATATCTACCCATTCATTCACTAATCAGTCCAAGAGTCATATGGTATTTATGTAAACTTAGACAAGATATTTAATTAAGAACAAGTGAATGAAACCATAAACAAGAAATAATCGACATGCTACTTGAACCTTTTTTTTTTTTTGTTGCGTAAGCTGGAACTCAAACCCAGTTCTCTTGCTTGTCAGGCAATTGTCCTTGTCCGTTGGACTACAAACACAACTTGTCAATTAACGTCATTAACTTTAAAACATGAAACTGTCTAGTTATATACAAAAAATAAAAATAATAAAAAGTAGGAAAACCAAATAGAATCAAACAATGTTACCGATCCCCGGCAACGGCGCCAAAAACTTGTTGCGTAGATTTTAGCTGCACCAAAATGGATTCAGCTGCATCCTCAACTTGTGATACTCGGAAGTGCACGAGCCGTTCGGTAGTATAGCGTATGTAAGTGCGAGGTCGATTCCACAGGGATTGGTGATTGAATGATCCTGTTTAATTTTCCTACACAAAATAGAAATGAAAACAAAAGAACATAAAACTAGGATTTTGTACAACACTTGAGAACATGGAGAGTTTTTGGAGAGAACGAGAGAATGTGTTTGGGAAGCTTTGAGGATTTTGGAAAAGAATGTTTTTGAGAGCATGGGGAATTTGGAAGAGAAAGTGTTTAAGGACTTTGAGAATTTGGAAGAGAGTGTTTGAGAACATGGGGAATTTGGAGACGAAAGTAGAGAGGTGTTTTGAGAGCTTTGTGAAGGGAGAAGAAAGTGTTTGGAAAGTGTTTAGAGAAGAGAAAGGTGTTTGTGAACTTGGAGAAGGAAGAGAAGAGACATGTGTTTGAGGAATTAGAGAATGTTTGGAAGAGAATGTGTTTAAGAAGTGTTTCAAGAACATGGAGACTTTTGAAGAGAATAGAGAAATGTTTGGGAAGTGTTTGAGACATGGAGACTTTGGAGAATTTGAAAGAGAATAAAGAAGTGTTTGGAGAATTTAGAAGAAAGAAAATTTAGAAGAATGATCTTATTACAACAATTGAGAACTACAAAGGGAAACTAAGAGAATTTGAGGAAGAGAAGGGAAGGGAGCTCTAGAGAAGTGTTTGAGAGCTCCCCCCCTTGGGGTGTGATTACAAGCTTAGAGAACTTCCCTATTTATAGGCCTAAGGAAGTTGAAAAATCTGAATTATACAATTGAATTATCTAAACACACTAACTTCACCTAACACACTACACTTAATTCACCAACTTAACCTAACACACAATTGCATTTGAAAACAATTCTTCTTGTCATCAAGCTTAGTGTTGCATCATCCACTTCAACTTCAATTAATTCATTTGGCTGCTGCAAAATTCCACTCAAATATAGGTATTGAATATGCTTCACCAAACTTTCCCACAATCAACAACACATCATCATGCATATGTCATGCATGACAATGCATTGCAGCCAGCTTGTGGGCTCATTTTGGGTTTGTGGCTTCAACCTGAAAAATCTGGAAAAATATGGATCTTGAAGCTCTTTGTCTTATCTTTCCAAGAATATGCAGCCCAACTCAAGGAAAAATCGGAAAGGCCTTCAAATGTGATTTTTGGCCTAGTAACGCAGATGCTGCCGAATTTGACCTTAAGTTGCCAAAACATGTATAACTTTCTCTAGAAGACTCGGAATCAGGAACCGTAAAATTCAACAGAAAATAGACTTCCGTATCTTTCCAATGATGTATGGCTCATTATCTGGTTCTTCTTGAGCAAGTACAGTCCAATCCGTGAAGTTGGTTGATCTGCAGACACCAATTTGAGCTAATTTGTCTCCAAAATGCAATTAGTGAGTCTCAAGCTTATAACACTGAAACAAGCACAAAACTTATTAAAAGCACAAGTTTAACTCAAAAACATAACCAAATCATAAATTAGAAGGGTACAAAATGATATGTAATTATGCACCGATCATTAATGCAAACATTAAGAATTGAAATTATTAATTAAATGAGGATAATTTGGTAAATTCAGAGTTTTCATTTTAAAAAAATAAAATTAAAAGAAAAATCATATAATAGATTCTATTTTTATTCAACACAACTACACATTATCTTTTTTTAATTCTAAAATAAATTTAAATATTTTTTTTTAAAGCCTCTCGCAAGCACGGAAGCGCATGCGGAGAGGCTAGTATATATGAAAAATGATGACCTTCCTTGTGATTAGGCGCCACGTGCCAAAATATGTATAAATGCGCGGCTATACTATTTTTGAAAAAAGAAAAAATGAGTATATATATTAAAAGTTGATCCGCCTTAGGATTAGGTGTGTATGTGTCAAAATACGTATAGCCGCTCTACATATAGCCGCGACTATACGTATTTTGACACATACACACATAATTCTAAGGCGGATCAACTTTCGGCTATACGATTTATATAAAAAAGATGACCCTCCTTGCGATTAGGCGCTCCCGTGTCAAAATACGTATAGCCGCACGGAGATACTAGTTAAAAAAAAAAAAAATCGAAACAGCCGAAGTATAGCCGCGGCTATACGATTTATATTTATAAACAAAGATGACCCTCCTTGCGATTAGGTGCTTACGTGTGAAAATCAGGTATAGCCGCGCTATACTCGATGTTAAAAACATAGAAAACATCGAGTATATCCGCGCGGCTAAAACTATTTATATTTATAAATAAAGATGACCCTCCTTACAATTAGGTGTTTACGTGTCAAAATTAGTATAGCCGCGGCTATACTCGATGTTAAAAACATAGAAAACATATAGTATAACTGCGCGGTATACTATTTTTGTAAAAATACGAGAAGGTAATTCAAGCTTGTAAAGAACTAACTCATTGTCAGGATGAATAGGTCTAATTCACGTCTGCAAAAGTATTTTCCTTTCTAGATGAATGTGATCATGTACATAAAACATTTTGGCATTCATCAAATGATTAAAATCATATTCCAAAGTTTTGATAGATATAATCCAGTGGGTATCTTTGATGGGTCATCGTCAATGGCCCTGTCTAGTGCCTGATGGCAGAAGCAACCACAATTGTTGTTCTTGCTTTCAAATGATAATATTTAAAATAATAATAATAATAATAATAAAATCTGAAAACAAAATGGAAATTGGCACTCTTCTTCTACTCTTTTTTAAAAACGTGGGTCTCTTTCTCTCTGCGCTCTGCATTTTTCTGCTGCTTTTTGCTGTCTTCTCACCTCAACACAAACCCCCCTGGTTTTCTCTCCACACCCCAAAAACCCACTCTCCATACCCCCAAAACCCTCGCTCCAGACTTCGAAAATTCCCAAATGGACACTCGCCGACCTCCGCGCACGGTCAGCGACCCGAAGGTCCGGCAAGTGGGGTTCTTCTCCTCGCCCGAGCACATCGCCGCCTCCTCTCCTCCGGTCTCTCACATCTCCCCCTCCGGTAACTCCCTCTCTCCGGTTATGATCCCCCCGCCACGTCACTCCGACGCTCCCCGTCCGGTTCCCTTCCCTGCGGTTCCCGCCTCTCCGGTCCGCCGAGACTCCATACCCGCCGGGAGTTACAACAACTCTTCTGATTTCTTCCCCGCCTCGCCTCCTACGGCGTCTTCCTCGTACGGAATGGTGATGGGCAGTGGTGAGTTCCTGAACGACGTCGTTATGTCGCCCGGTCGAGCACTCAGGGGCAATTCGGTAAGAGCGGCTGCGGGCATAACGACGTCGTCTTCGTTTCCTGGCGGAGGCTTCGATCTGACGGCTGCCGTGAAGGCGAGTAGTGTTCCCGTGAGTGGCTTAACGACGGTCTCCGTGGTCAAGATGCCCATTACTGGTATTTCTGGTAATTTTCCTATTACCATTTGTTTTGATTTCACCAGAAATGTAATTTAATTTAGTTTTATTTTATTTAAGCAATTTACTATACCAAAAATTGAAAAAACCCAGAGAAAAGTAGAGGTGCATCAGTGGAAGCGCAAAGCGAGCGAGGTGGGAATTCGAAGCCACTCAAAGAGAAAACCACGAAAGCCGAAAGGCGGGCTCTACAAGAAGCTCAAAGAGCAGCTAAGGCCGCAGCAAAAGGTACACTCTTTCTAGGCTTTTATTACATTTCGTGAATCACAAACAATTTTTAATAGAAATGTAATTGAATTCAATAAATTTTAATTTCTTATAGTGATTATGAATGTCTACCTTGCATTGTGTTATTAGCCGACGGAAGTAAAACACCTTCTGTTGCTGCTACTGCTAGTGCTTCTACTTCGGCAGCAGCGAATGTGAAACAGTCCAAGGCCACGAAACTCGTGTCACAAACATCTGTGGCAGCTTCCGAGAAGAAGGGTGGTGGCGAACGCCTGCCGGAGAAAGAAAGAAAGAAAGAAGTTCCTCATCCACGAATGCAATATGATGATACCAGTCGTGTAGAGAAGGCGAAAAGGCGTTCAGTGGTCAAGCAAACTGAGGCCAGGAATAGGGTTGAGCTGTTCAGGCATTTGCCTCAATACGAGCATGGAACTCAGCTTCCTGATCTCGAGTCTAAGTTTTTCCAACTTGACAACGTGCACCCTGCTGTTTATAAGGTACATTATGTCAGCTTGTTATGGTGTGATTACGACAGAGATCAAAGTGTGAAATTATGGTTCTATCTAATTTTTACTTTCTGTATTAATTTCAGGTTGGGTTACAGTATTTATCAGGAGATGTATCTGGTGGGAATGCTCGTTGTATAGCCATGCTTCTAGCATTTCAAGAGGCCATTAAAGACTATTCAACACCACCTGAGAAAAACCTCAGTAGGGATTTGACAGCAAAAATAAGTAGTTATGTTTCATTTTTTATTGAGTGCAGGCCGCTTTCAGTCACCATGGGGAATGCAATTCGGTTTCTGAAGAGCCGAATTGCCAAGTTACCTTTGTCTGTGTCCGAGTCAGAAGCAAAAGCATCTCTCCAGTCAGATATTGAACGGTTCATAACTGAGAAGATCGTACTTGCAGATAAGGTGATTGTAAAGCATGCAGTTAGCAAAATCAGGGATGGTGATGTTCTTCTAACGTATGGGTCATCCTCTGCAGTTGAAATGTTACTGTTACATGCCCATGAGCTTGGCAAACAGTTTCGTGTTGTGGTGGTAGATTCTCGTCCAAAGCTTGAAGGCCAGCGTTTACTTCGTAGGTTGGTGGGAAAGGGCCTCAGCTGTACTTACACTCATATAAATGCTGCTTCCTATATCATGCATGAAGTTACTCGAGTTTTTCTTGGTGCTTCTTCAGTGCTGTCTAATGGAACAGTTTACTCAAGGGTTGGGACTGCTTGTGTTGCTATGGTAGCTCATGCATTCCGTGTACCCGTGTTAGTATGTTGTGAGGCATATAAATTTCATGAAAGGGTACAGCTTGATTCTATATGCTCCAACGAGCTTGGTATGCACTCCTAGCATCAAAAAAATTTATGGTCATTCTGACAGTTTTTGATAAGTCTCCTGCTCTTCTTGCTTGAATTCTCGGGTAATTGATCCACTTCTTGCAGGTGATCCAGATGCCATTTCAAAGATTCCTGGCAGGGAGGAAATCTCTTTGGATGGTCAAGCTAATTGTGAAAATCTTCAACCCCTAAATTTGATGTAAAGCGTTTATCATTATAGTGATGTGCTTGTTATTGGCAGTTATGACTTATTTTGACTTGTTATTGATTTCCCCTTACTAACTGTGCAGTCCTGTTTTGACTTGTTATTGGCAGTTATGACGTACTTCCTTCAGATTATGTTTCAATGATAATCACGGATTATGGCATGGTAAATTAATTTTTTCTTCAATTATTGTTGCAAGAACTAAAGAGCAGAAAATGTTTTGCAATTCTTTATGTTCCAAATTTTGAACTTGCATTGTAGCTCTTTATCATATGACTGATGGCTCATGAGAATGCTTTTGTGGATTATCAGTTTCACCACTTTATCTGGGAAAAAGACTTGATTATTTTGTGGTTATTTTAGGTTCCACCCACAAGTGTGCCCGTCATTGTGCCGAAATACCGAAGAGAACACTTATGGATGTGATCATGAAAGTGCCTCCTCGGAAGTGGATCGTGATTCGTGAGGCTTCTCCAAAATTTTGTGTGCATGCTGAAATCAGTGATTCAGTGTCAGCAGCATTTAACAAAAGATAAGAGTCTTAAGACTAGAGCCAGAAGTTTCTTTTTAGCTTTTGATCTCTCACTGGATTGAGACAATTTCTTTTTTCTTCTTTGGCCATAGATTGAGATACAAGTTAGACGCTTCAGTTCTTGTGACAGAAGTTTTGTATGCTATACTTGTGTGTATGTGCATGCTGGGATTATTATGGGATGCATACTCATGGGTTCCATCTTTTATTTATTCGTCTTCTCTTTTTTTCTTTTTCTTTTGATGGTTTGGGGATCTGTCTTCTTTTCGCTAAGCCACCAGATAATGATTTAAAAACAAAAGCCCAACTCCCAAATGTGCGAGGGTAGAATTGTTTAATGTGGGCGATGAAGTGCCACCATGCGGACATGTCGGTTTGCTTGGCTTTGAAAGATCAGTCGATCATTATTCTTGTACAATTTTACAGGGCAAAACAGAAAAATATAAAGGCTTTTAAAGAAGAAAAAGGAACGCCCAGGTTGATTTTTTCTTTTTGGTCAATAAGTTGATGTTCATAAGCCAGAATATTATATGGACCAAAGAACAAAGGCCACTTAGCTTAGTGGAAATATTTGTTTGAACAGGTCACGCTTAAGTGCAGATGAACACAATGGAACCCGCCAGGACATGAATACTGAAGACGCATTGTGAAAAGAAAGACGATGTGAATTAAAATGAAGAACAAACAATGAGAAAGGAACGCAGCCTTCTTCAACTCTAATTGAACAAAGGGAATTGTTACTTTAATACATTCATCTTTTGACAATAACAAAATACTGTAATCCATATATAGAGTAAAATTAGGTCTGCTTGTGAACTATAAAACAGTACAATTGTGCTTACTCTATTGATCCTCTGAGAACGTCGCCTCTATTATTATTGGTGGGAGTAATAACAGCAAGAATCACAAAACCTCCCAGCACAACGACCAATATTCCGAGAGAATTCACCAGCAAAGCCTCAGTTGAATAGCGTGAGATTATGTGGTTGGTTTGAAGGAATGTGACTTTTTCTAAAATACCAGTAGTTACAGTAACAACAGCTAGGGCGTAAGTATAAATACCAACAAACACATGCCATGGAAGTAAGGTAGCTCTGCTATTTTTTGAGCCGCCTGGGTACCAATACGTTACAAAAGCAGCAGCCCACTGTGCAAAAGAAAATGGGGGTGAAAACCAGATAAAAGTAATTGTGGATAGAAGCTATCTTCTAAGGCCAAAAAAGAAGAAGAAATAGTAACTATGAAGGTACCTGGAGGGTGAAGAGGAATAGGCAAGCTAGACCCAACCATGAATGCAGGCTGTAGAAATTGTCAATGCCCTTATCATTGTGGAACTTCAAAGCAGCCCATACGCCAATAATACTTAAACAAAAGGCAAGGAATTGTAGCGTAAGATGAACAAGTTTTTTGAAGCTTTTTGTTCCTGAAACCGTCTTGTATGCTAGCATGGCTGCATCATTGTAGAGATGGTTCTAATTCATAATCATTTTCGGTAAACATATGGGTAGTCCATACAAGCAAAGGAAATAAATCTATATGTTATCAAGAACAAGATGCACTAAAAATCTACCTAATGCTCTCTCATAACTCTTAGAAAAAGCAGGAAAAGAAAAATATCTAAATATATCTAAAACCCACCAAGAATAGTTCTAACATTCAACCATAGTTACGGAAACTCTTGTAAGTTCAAAGGCAATTGACTAAGAAAGTCTGTGAATAAAATTCTTCAGGTGTAAAAGGTCACTTAGAAACTATATGTGACCTTCACTAACACTTCGAAACTCGTTCTTATAATCCTTAGCTTGCTCTACTAAACTCATTGTACTGGCGTATATAATCATCTAAGGCAGTCACGTCAATTTTAAGTCAAGATTACAGGGAGAGAGAGGAATTATGGAGAAATCAGTAACTAGATACTGGGCCAAGCGCCATTAGAACAGAAAATTTACCTTCTCCATTTAAGAGTATCAGTCCAATCACCATCAACACAGGATGGACCTACAAGTGACAAAACAACCATAAGTTCATGGAACACTAAAAAGTTAAACAATTTAGAGAGAGAGAGTAATGATCTATCAACTTGTCATGGGAATGCACCAAATCCTTAATTTACAAAGAGGAATTTCTCCTAGATCAAAGAAGCATTAATTTCCAGCTCAAGATGATAATGAACTATATAAATTCTAATGTACCAAGTTAAAGATACAAAGTTGTAAAGAAAAGAAACATTTTTGCATATATTGACAGTAATATGAGCATTAAAACAAATTAAGTGATATACCCAGTACCCAGAAGAAGTGAGCTAAACAACCTATCAACCATTTCCGCCCAAAAAACAAGGTTCAAAATGAATTCCCAATAGATATTATGACAATATATGAAAAATCAAAATTAAAACTTTGAGGAAAAGAAATTGAAAGAAGAAGAGGATTGGGAAGAAACGGACATTGAAAATGAGATCTTTGTTGTCTGAGATGAGAGCCAACCCTCCGCGGAAACGTATGGTCCAGATGAGCACTAGAGCAGCCACTATCACTCCTATCACTCTCACTGCCCTGAAGATCGGGAAGCGGACCACTGGAATCGCCCCCATTACTTCTTCTCCCTTCAGCTCTGAAATCTTTCAGAGATAGAAAATTTAGGATTTTGGGAAGAAAACAAAAAGGGTTTCTCTTGGTTTTTCGGATTTGGATCTGCTGCTTCTTTAACAATAGGGATGAAGGTGATGGCGGTCGAAAGAATTTCAGGCTTTCAACTTTTTCCACTGATTGACCAACAAAAAAAAAACAAAAAAAACTAGGAGGTGACGCGTGGCATTATTAGTCCACGTCGGACCATACCGCTTTCCTTGTTTATTTATACCGCTCTCTTGCTTTGTCTGTGTGTCCATTTTGTTGAGTTTCTTTCATCAGTATTTTTGCTTACCACTTTAATTATAGGTGTACTTTCATTACCATCTTCAATGCTTGACACATGTCCATAGATAGATATAACTATAATTAACTTTTGCTTTGTATTTATGGAACTATGATTTTATGGACACGTGTCAAGCATTGTGGATCGTGGTGAGGATACACATATGGTTAAAGTGGTGAGCAAAAATGCACCCGTTTCTTTTAATCTTTAGTTATTACAAATTACATTGGAAATTTAAAACTACTTGGAATTGGAAGTGACTTGTAGAAAGCACTTCTTAGGACTCGTTTGGAAGCCAAAATTACTTATGGAGAGAAGTACCTCATACGTGCTTGCTTCATAAACTCACTTAAACCACTTAAAGTGATTCTCCATAAAAGTGATTTTTGATATATCTAGAATTATTCCCAAACGAGCCATAGGCCAGAATTACTTTTGTTGAGAACCACCCCTTATGTGCTTCTCTATATAATTACTTAAAATAACTTAAAGTGATTATATAGAGAAGTGATTCTCCATAGCAGTGCTTTTTGGCTTATCCAGAATCACTCCTAAACAAGCTTTTATGGCCAGTTTGGCATCACTGTGCCTGTGAAAATAATAGTTGTCAGATTTGTGTATGAGAAATCAGCTGTGAGATAAAGTAGTTTGGCGCTTGGTAAACTATTTGTTAAAAGTGTTATTGGTACAATAATTAGTTTCTAAGTATTTGGTAAATTTTTCTATGAAAGTGCTGTAACTGTGTATAATGACTAAAAATGGCATTATGTTGAAATGACTTTTGTGTTAAAGTGTTTGATAGAAGGGAAAGTACTTTCACCTTCACTTATATAAATATATATTTATTAAATATGTTTCCATCACACCCTAAAAATTATTTTAATTATAAAATAAATAAAGTATTATGTTGAAAATTAAATATTTGTATCCAAATGCTCTAAACTAATGTTTCAATTTAAATCCAATATATTCCATTAAAAAAAATATTATGTCAAAGAAACAAAAACAGAAAACAGAAAAAAAAAACAAATAAAAAGCAATAGCAATAACTATTGAAGTTAAAACCCTAGAAATTAAAGAGAGAGTTAAGAATGAAATTTATAGTTAAAATCCTAGAAATTGAAGAGAAAGAGGGAAGAATGAAATTGAGAAGAAATAAACATAACATGCCTCTTACTTGAGTTTTGTGGCTTCTCAGGAGTGTGCTTCAATTGATTCAACAAGAAAAAAGAAGAAGGAAGAATAGAAGAGATTCAAGAGAAGGAAAACTTTGTGAAAGAGATGGCGTGAAGAAGTAAAGGGATGCGAAGGAGAAAACACACGAAGAGAAGAGATTGCGAGAAATAGATTGGGGTATTTTTGGAAGTTCGTAAATTTCATTAAACCCAGCACCTCTCCAAAACTGATTCCTGCATAATCAAAAATGAAAGCACCTCATTAGGTGCTTTCCCTTATAGCTTTCTCTCATAACAATTTTTAATAATAAGTAATTTTCTCATAGTTTATCAAACGGGTTGGGCTTCCCAAATTTTTTTTAAAATCAATTATCTCTCAAAATAAGCAAAGCCAAATGGGCACTTAATCTTATCACCTATAAGAACTTTTAGGTTTGTTTGCTAAGAAGTGTTTATATTTGTCTAAAAATGATTTTAATAATTTATGAAGCAATCCCAAATAGTTAATTATATGTCAAATATGTATAACTTAAAATTTGGATATCACAAACCACAAGATGTGGTGCGGTTGGCAAACTGCCACCTCCAACTAGCAAGCTACTTGGTGTCTCAATGACAGAGGTTCAAAACTCGTTGGAAGCACTTTGTGGCCAGGGGACACCTCGTGGTATTTACCCAAAAAAAAAAAAAAAGATTTGGATAACACAATATTATTCAATTTAGTTTTATTTCAGTAATTAAAGTATTATCCATATCTAATAGCATAAAACCAGAAAATATGATGAAAAGATATTTAATAGTAGTTGGCTATTGCATATTGAGCTGCAGCCATGGTCAAAATTAATGAAGAGACAAGATAAAAGAAAATCTCCACTAAGAAATTCAACAGTTAACATAAATATATATTTTAAATATAAATAGAATCACATTTGGACTATAATTCTCCCCTAGGTTGTTTTTTTTTTGTATTTCATTGTCATTTAGCTTGGAAATCAATTTGCTTAAATCATCAGTAATAAAAGATAACAATTAAAGTAACATAATCACAAAATAATATGAGAATTATGGAAAACTTTCAAACCCAAGTACAAAAGGATTTAGGATAATTATGTTAGAAATGTGCCCTAAGAGCCAATACATTTGATGTAATCTCCTTAGAATACATTTCATATATGATAAATAAAGGGCAATATTATTTTGTTATCTTTTATGTCGCATAAAGAAACAAAAGTCCAGGGTATACTAAATAAGAGATAAAGTAATCTAAAGAAGTTTAGATTCGGAGACCTTTAATCTCTAACTGTAGTATCCCAAAATGTTCCTAATCATAGGGTTATCACATGGGCATTGATAAACCGTCAAGATTGGCATATACTATGTATGCTCAATAATGAGGATGGTTGGTCTCAAACCATTTGTGTAGTTGACACTAATACAAGTATGTGGGTGCTCATTAGTGAATGAGTACACTTAGCGCGATCAACCGCAGTTCTCGTATGGAGTATTTATCTATATGTCAAACGAGAACTCATAGTTGCAATAATGCAAATTAGTCCTTAGACCTGAGGCATCATGGTTGTCTTGTGATGCGTTATTGATCTTTGATAGCTCACAAAGGCAAGTCATAAAAGATTTTCCTTATGTGTTATTGGGATCTCTTAATTCATCATGGAGGCATGTGAATGTACAATAAGGAATCTCTACCTTTGATAAGGAAAGGAGAATGTTTCAAGATATGATTCAGTGAATCTTCGGCCGAAGTACTTGAACATGATTTAGAAAGTGGTTTTAATTATGTTCTATTGAATCATATGAGGTTAATCATATTAGGGGTTTGACATTATCAATCCGTACCCTAATAATATGATTGGAAACATTGTATAAGAGAAGGACCGTATTGCATTGCAATTCCAACTGAATAGGTTCTTCATCTATTCTAATTAGCTTGGGTAGCCATGATATATTGCTAGATGTCACTCTTGGCTTGTGGAAGTCCTAGGATTGATTGTGATCGATCCAAATGAAGGAGAATTAAAAAGGGGTTTTAATTCCAGTTGGTTAGAAAGAGTTCTAATGTTTTCCCACTGCCTTGCTAAATTAGAACCTAATGGATCGCACACCTTAAATGGTTAACTTTGAGTAATACAAATGAGAATGAGGAAATCAATTTGATTGATTTGATGTGGATAATTTACTACGTGTAAAAATGTATTTGGGCCTCGATAATAGTTAATGAGAAGCCCAAATGGTTGGGTATCAAGCTCATGGACTTAAGACACCTAAATATTATGGTTTAAGTGTCATAAGGCCCAATTTTGGAAGCCCAATGGGATTTGGCCGAAAATGCTTAAGTAAATGTGTATGGGAATTGTTTCCATAAGCTCATTTACATACAAACACAATCCAACATCAACCAAAGAGGTTTGGGAGATCAAAGAGAGATAGTTGTGAGTTTTCAAGAGTGAAACACAATCTTCTTTCAAAGGGGTTTAGATTGAAACCAATCTTGAGAATCTTGTACTAGCATCCTTGTATTTTCAAGATACCTCTTCTCATCTCAAGGTTCCATTGGTGTGGAGACTTAGAGGCCATATACTTTTGTGGCTCACAAGGAGGAGAAAGATCAAGAGGAGATCAACAAAGGAAAATCATCAAGAGAAGACCAAAACACAACTTGGTTCATATAATTGCTTCAAGGGTAATTAGATCTTATCCTTTCTCTTGAATTTTCATTTATGAAAACATATCAATGTTCATGGCTTAAGATACTTGGAAGAAGTTTTGTTTTTGAATTTAAACAACCACCATATTCTTCCGCTGCGATTAATTTGATTAAATGCATGTTTAATATTCAAATGAACTTCTTAAAAATGTTTTAAAACCAACAAATTAAGGATTTGATTTTGTCTACCTATCTAGTTGAAAGGTGAAGAAAACACATTAAGGAAACTTCTCATCCAACAACCTCTACAAGGTAGAAACTAATGGCTTTGAAGCACAAAAGTTACTCAAATTCACTATTCACATCATTTTATTATGATGACCCTAGAGGAGCAATAAGCACAAACTGTGTAGGTTAGTTTTGTATAGCTTATATCCACTTTGGGCGCAACACCACCAATTTTGAGGTTCATCCCACAATATACACACTGAAAAACAATGCTTATTCGGTGGCAAGATAGCATAAGATGGTAAGTTTGTACACATAGTCAATGCATAAGTGAGTCTGTATCATAAACTAACATAAATATCAGTCGCCCAAGTCTTGAATTTGTGAGTCATCTGCAAATAGTAATTGAGAAAGAGCATGGCTTCTTCCTTAGAGCTAATGAGACGAACTGTCGAAGATTTATGCATTTGCTGGATTGTTACTGTGCCTACAGGCCAGTTAGTGAATCATCAAAAATCATGTCTTTACTTTAGTAGTAATACTCCTCCTGAGATGAAGACTACAATTGGTTCTATTTTGGGAGTGGAAGGAACAAATAATCCCGGGAATTATCTGGGGATGTCAACAATGTGGGGGAGATTTAAGAAGGCATCTATGAATTATGTTAAGGAGCGAGTGAAGGATAAGATATCGGGCTAGAAATAGAGCTCGCTCTCTTTGGCTGGGAATGAGGTTCTAATTAAAGCAGTTGCCATAACTGTTCCCACTTATCCCATGCATTGTTTTAAATTCACAAAATGTCTATGTGAGGAAATAAACAGTGAGTTGGCCAAGTTCTGGTGGGGAAAGCATGACTCTGACTCAAAGATTCATTGGAAGTCCTGGTCTGCTTTATGTCTTCCTAAATCTGAGGGTGGGCTGGGTTTCAGAGACCTCAACACTTTTAATTTAGCCCTCCTTGGTAAACAAGCTTGGAGACTGATTCATGACCCTAATACTTTTTGGGCGAAATTGTTAAAGGCCGGGTATTTTCCAAGTTGTGATTTTATGAATGTTGTGGTTGGTCACCGTCCTTCTTGGGATTGGGTGAGTCTGCTGGAAGGTAGAGAGGTCATAAGGGAGAATATGAGACATCAAGTTTTCAATGGCCTTAATACCAACATTTGGCAGGACTGGTGTGTTAGAAATATGCCCTTAAAGCCAACTAATTATGTGACAGTTAGAGTTAAGAATATCTTTGATAAAAGACATATTATGTGGACAAGAAATGTTGTTTTATACATTAAATTATTCTATATTATCTTTCAATATGTAGAACAACCATAGTCCAAGGAATACACAAGTGGATATGAGAGCTATGTAATGAGATTGCATACATAAAGACTTCTCATCATCCCTAAATCTTGAATATGTTCCTGGTCATAGGAATATTGATTGGATATCAATATTTCGCAAAGACTAGTACACACAGTATCATCTCTATATGTAGGGAATGACAAGGTCTCAAGTCATTGAGTGTGGAGACACATCGATATGTGTGTAGGTGCTTGTAGAAGAACAAGTACATTGAACACAATCCAACACATGAGTTACATCATGGAAGTCTTTACTCACATGTCAAGCTGGAACTCATAAATTGCAATGGTGCAAACTAATCCTTAGACCTGAGACATTATAGATGTTTTGTGGCTATGTTGTTAATTGTTAAGCTCATAATTTCATACATATACGTACCCTATTTACTTACTTCTTTTGCTTAGTTTCTTAGCATTTTGAGTTATTTGCGTCTCTTTGTGTGTTTTGTAGGCCAATTGAGCATGAGAGCATTTGAAGCAATATGGTGCAAAAACGTGCAAAATCTGGAGACTGAGGTAGAAGTTCATTTCGGCCTTATTTTCTTCATCCAGAGCTTGGATTGGGCCAATACTTGTGTGGTTGGATCAGAGACATTCTGAACTTCACAATGGACATCTTAAAGTTGTCATTTGATTCAACCAAGCCCAATTCGTAAGCCCTTGAAGGTGCACATCATGCTGACATATGGATGAGCTGATGGATGCTTGGTCATGGTGAGCTAGGCATGAGGTATTGGTTTCTGGATGGATGCTTGGTCATGCTGACATAATGATGAGCTATGGCTGCTGGTGGGATTTGTTGGTGAAGTGCAACAACCATTTCTGATTATCTAATGCAAATGTGTTAGGTGAAATTTGTGTGGTTGGTGAACTTAATTGTATAATCTGATTCACCTAACCCTTGTGCCTATAAATAGGGAGTCTCTAGAGAGCTTAGAGAGCACAGAATTTCATTCCATAATTTACACTTCCATTGTACACAAAGAGAGGGAAAGTTGAGAGTCACAAAGGGAGAGAAGGGAGAAGGCAGCAGCTGGAGGCTTTGGCCTCCTGCAGCCATGGAGATGATTCTTTTCCATCTCTAGCATGCTGTCCTTATCTTCTTCTCCTCCCTTTGTCTTTTATTTTCTTCTTGTATTCCCTTTGTTTTACTTTCTTTTTTCTGTTATTAGTTTTAATAAACATCTTGCTAGTCTTGTATCATGGTTTGAGTTTATAAAGTTTGATTTCATTCATGAATTCTTCTTCACTATTTTAATGGAGCTGTTTTGCATCCTTTGATTGATCACCTAAGGTTTTATGCGTTATGCTCTTGTTGGGAAGGTTTGGGGATCATCTTCATTCCATCCATTAGCAACTTATGTGATTTGGTTTCTAGGTCTCCTAATGTAAACACCATGCTTGGGGTCCTTGTGATGTTCAATACAATTTGATCCAAACACCATGGACTTATTTGTGAGCATCTTCATGAGTGAATCAATTTGTTTACTTGCTGCCATAACATGATTAGAACAATTAGGGTGGATTCTAAAACCTCACCATCTTGTCTTAGTTCTTTTCTTTCTTCTTGTTTTGTTTCTCTTGTTTCCATTTCTGTTTTGTGTAGGAAAACTGAGTTGGATCATTCAATCACCAATCCCTGTGGAATCGACCTCGCACTTACATATGCTAAACTACCAACGGCTCGTGCACTTGCGAGTATCACAAGTTGAGGATGCAGTGAATCCATTTTGGTGCAGCTGAATCTACGCAACAAGTTTTTGGCGCTGTTGCCGGGATCGGTAACATTGCTTGATTCTATTTGGTTTTCCTACTTTTTATTTAATTTTATCTTTTTTATAACTAGACAGTTTCATGTTTTAAAGTTAATGAGGTTAATTGATAAGTTGTGTTTGTAGTCTAACGGACAAGGACAATTGCCTGACAAGCAAGAGAACTGGGTTTGAGTCCCAGCTTACACAACACAAAAAGGTTCAAGTAGCATGTTGATTATTGCTAGTTTATGGTTTCATTCACTTGTTCTTAATTAAATATCTTGTCCAAGTTTACATAAACACCATATGACTCTTGGACTGATTAGTGAATGGATGGGTAGATATTGAAGACAAACACCATGTTTAAATTCTACTTGGTTCTTTATTGTTCTTCTTGTTCTTAATGGGTTTGGAATTTGTGTTTAGACTAAACACCATAGCTAAATACTTGTTCTGAATACTTGATTACAACCACACACCAAATGGATAATCATATTTGAGAAAGAACGAACTCCATAAGCTAGTTTGATTTACTTTGATGCTTGTTACTTTGAAGCATGAAATTAGATGTTTGTGGTGAAGTTGAATCCCTAATCTTGATGTTTTAGTTTAGTTTATCCTTTTCATAAATGTTCTGGTTCCTAATCCAACAAATCTGAAATTTTGTTTCAAGTTTCCTTGTCTTTCTTTAAGCATTTCTGAAGTAGCTCAATAAGAAAGAGGGAAAGAGAGGAGATAACCCAATCCATAGAAACATGGAGTATGGAGCAGCGAAGAAGTCGACCTCCAGCTGCTATGGCCAACCACTCTCTAGCTAATCACTTCAAAGGGAGCATTCCGATCATATCTCTTTCATTTGTATAATAACTGCTACTCATTCTTAGTTTTTTCTCATTTTCTGTTTTGTTTTTGTTAGGGTTTTCTTTTCCTTGATGTGGGAGAAACATGATGAGCAGCTGACCCAAATACTCAAAGAAGAACATGTGCTGCCATACTAATCTCTGTCATTGTCTTCAAGGGGAAGTTCTAAACTCTCTTTCTTTTATTTCTTTCATTTCATTCCTTTACCCTGGATTTTATGTGCATTGCATGCTTTACATGGATTCAAATATTGAGGGCAATGTATCATTTAAGTTTGGGGGTGCCTGGAAAGTTTTTTTTTAGTTTTTGTGTTTGTGTCTGAAAACGTAGGCTTCTTCATTGCTACAAAAATTTTATTTTCTGCTACTGTTTTGAAAGTTTGGTTCGCGTGGTGTTCTTCATTTTTTCATGCTGAATCCAACGACATAAAGAACGTTAAATTTGACCAAGTGGTTTGAACGTTACATGTCAAAACAGATTAGATGTTGAAATTGAGCAAAGCAGCAATTTGAAACCTCACGTTTTTCTTTTCTGTTTCTTTTCTTTGAGTCATTTTCAGTTTTCCTTCCCACACCAATGATAAATCTTGAGTTTAACTTCTAATATGGCTCTTAGGAATTTGATAAGCATTGTGTTAGGTCTGAATCTTATTCTTTTGCTAGCTAAGTCTCACATAATTATTCTTGAGCTTTCTATGCACTTTAGCCATGATTATACAACTCTTGCATGTCTTACCCAATTGTATGCATTTTTGCTTGTGTGATTCACTGGAATGTTAAGTTATAACTAAGATATGATTTAGGCCATCTTTGTTAAGCCTCTTTCTTTTTCCTCCATCAACCCATACAATACATATTCCATTGTAAACCCTTTTGTGCCCAAACACTTAGCCATTTCTTTCTATCACCTTATCATCCATTAAACATCCTACAATCTAGGGGACATGTAGAGTATGATTGTATTTGAGATTGTAATGTATTCAAGGCAATAAATGAGCTATTAAAAAAAAAAAAAAAAGAAAAGAAGTGTGGCCAATGTAGTCACGACCCTAGGGTGATATAAGGAGAAATCAAGGTGATCTAGGGTGAAGAGCCGCAAAATTGGGCCAAATATTATACAAAGTGTGTAAATGTCAAAATCAAATTGTGAAGTGATTCAATTGCAAAATCTGGTGTTGTGAGCTTTTCAATTTCTGTGCCTTACATTTCAAACGTCCATGATCTTGTTTACATGACATGCTCTACTTTGTTCCTTAGACTTTGTGTTTTCATATCCATTCTTTGTCTAACCATTACCATAACCCCATTACATCCATGAGTAAAGTCCTATTGATTTTGGTTTAGCTTGGCAAACTTGTGCTCATTCTTGCAGGAATTCATATCGTTGTTTGAGAAGCATGAGTTGTATCTTCATGGCTACTTCACACACACACCTTCAGCATGATTTTTGTGAGATTGTGGTAGCACTTGAATAATGTTTAGAACTTCCTTAGTGCTTGTTTTGTTCCTTGTTGAGCCATGTCTATGAAGTTTAACATTTTTGTCCTGGTTGGAAGGTTAACGTCTTTGTTTTTGTTTTTGTTTTTGTTTTGCTTAAGGACTAACAAATCTATTAAGTTTTCTAACCATTTTGTTTTGTAGAGTCAGTAAAACGTTTGTGGGTATTCGATATTTGTTAAAACCCTCAGGAGACACAACTCCTCCTACTAGGGATGCCTAGAGGTTTAAAGGCTTGTTGCATACGCTCAATGCAATCGAGTTACCTACGAAAGTGGTCTAGTTAACTTCTTGTTTTGTTTTATCTTTGTTTTTCTTTTGTTTTGCTCGAGGACTAGCAAAATCTAAGTTTGGGGGTGTGTTAAGCTCATAATTTCATACATATACGTACCCTATTTACTTACTTCTTTTGCTTAGTTTCTTAGCATTTTGAGTTATTTGCGTCTCTTTGTGTGTTTTGTAGGCCAATTGAGCATGAGAGCATTTGAAGCAATATGGTGCAAAAACGTGCAAAATCTGGAGACTGAGGTAGAAGTTCATTTCGGCCTTATTTTCTTCATCCGAGCTTGGATTGGGCCAATACTTGTGTGGTTGGATCAGAGACATTCTGAACTTCACAATGGACATCTTAAAGTTGTCATTTGATTCAACCAAGCCCAATTCGTAAGCCCTTGAAGGTGCACATCATGCTGACATATGGATGAGCTGATGGATGCTTGGTCATGGTGAGCTAGGCATGAGGTATTGGTTTCTGGATGGATGCTTGGTCATGCTGACATAATGATGAGCTATGGCTGCTGGTGGGATTTGTTGGTGAAGTGCAACAACCATTTCTGATTATCTAATGCAAGTGTGTTAGGTGAAATTTGTGTGGTTGGTGAACTTAATTGTATAATCTGATTCACCTAACCCTTGTGCCTATAAATAGGGAGTCTCTAGAGAGCTTAGAGAGCACAGAATTTCATTCCATAATTTACACTTCCATTGTACACAAAGAGAGGGAAAGTTGAGAGTCACAAAGGGAGAGAAGGGAGAAGGCAGCAGCTGGGAGGCTTTGGCCTCCTAGCAGCCATGAAGATGATTCTTTTCCATCTCTAGCATGCTGTCCTTATCTTCTTCTCCTCCCTTTGTCTTTTATTTTCTTCTTGTATTCCCTTTGTTTTACTTTCTTTTTCTGTTATTAGTTTTAATAAACATCTTGCTAGTCTTGTATCATGGTTTGAGTTTATAAAGTTTGATTTCATTCATGAATTCTTCTTCACTATTTTAATGGAGCTGTTTTGCATCCTTTGATTGATCACCTAAGGTTTTATGCGTTATGCTCTTGTTGGGAAGGTTTGGGGATCATCTTCATTCCATCCATTAGCAACTTATGTGATTTGGTTTCTAGGTCTCCTAATGTAAACACCATGCTTGGGGTCCTTGTGATGTTCAATACAATTTGATCCAAACACCATGGACTTATTTGTGAGCATCTTCATGAGTGAATCAATTTGTTTACTTGCTGCCATAACATGATTAGAACAATTAGGGTGGATTCTAAAACCTCACCATCTTGTCTTAGTTCTTTTCTTTCTTCTTGTTTTGTTTCTCTTGTTTCCATTTCTGTTTTGTGTAGGAAAACTGAGTTGGATCATTCAATCACCAATCCCTGTGGAATCGACCTCGCACTTACATATGCTAAACTACCAACGGCTCGTGCACTTGCGAGTATCACAAGTTGAGGATGCAGTGAATCCATTTTGGTGCAGCTGAATCTACGCAACATTAATCTTTAAAGGCACTATACGGTCATGCTGAATGAGGCATAGCTTAAAGATGCTCATCAGGATTCTCAATAGAGTTATGGAAGCAAATGAATGTACAATAAGGAATCTATACTCTCAGGAAAGGAGAGAGAATACTCCAAGATATGATTGGTCAAATCTCTTAGTGGATAAGACTTGAAAGAAGAAGTCTTCAAATCTTACCAGGATAATCATATAAAAGGAATGATTCACATTAGGATATTGACAATCGGATTCCATGATCTAATAATGTGAATAAGGAGTATTGACATAAGAGAAGGATTCAATTGCACGGTCATTCCAATTTGAATAGGTTCTTTCATAACGTCTCATTTAGCTCAGATAACCGTGACTGCTAAGCGACAGCTATGGTTTGTAAATGTCCTAAAAGGTTTCAATTAACATTTATTAATAGGAAGAATTAAATTATGGAATTTAATTCGTATATCACCTCTGAGGAGTTGAGTCAATCCACTACCTTGCTAAAGGGAACCTATAGATCTGCACACCCAAAGAATGTGATTAGAGGTACAAATGAGAAGAAATGAAATGAGGAGACACAAGTCAATAGTTGATAATCAAATGTCAAAGTCAACAGGAGAAAGTCAACCTGTTGACCGGAGCAATTGACCAAAGTCAAATAGTTTAACCAGATCAATTAAGTAAGACTATAATTATAATTTAATAGTTAAATTATAATTAAAAGATTAATTATGGAATTAATATTGACATATAGAAATATTGGATTGAGCTTTTAAATATGATTTAAAAGGAAATGGACAAAATAGCCCAAAAGGCTATTGGGCCCAAGGGATAAGTGGCATAAAATGACATGACTCATAGACCAAATGGAGCCCCAAATACCCACCAAATTGCCTTTTGTGTTGTCCTATATAAGCTAAGTGTTAGAGAAAACCTAGCTAGGGTTTTTGGTTTTCCTATTTGGTTGATGAGTGATTATCTATGTATCTCATCTTCCATAAACCAAAAATTGGTCCAATCAAGAAGTAGACTAGCATCCATACTTCTTGATTGCATTTTCTTAATCTCTAAGAGCATTTGGTATAATGAGGTAGATGACTCTAATCTTGGAGCCTTAAGGTGAAAGAGTCAAGAGAAACAAAAGGCCTTTCCAACAAAGGTGTTTATTCTTGAGAAAATCAACAAAAGGTCATCAAGGGTAAATATCTATTCCATTTTTCCGTTTTTTATTTGTGTTCAAAGATACTAAGCTAAGATACTTGGTTTAAAATGAAAAAAATTTAGCTTAACTAGTATAAACAAAATGAACTCACTATTTAGAATGTTTTTGTTGTATAAGTTGTGGCTAAAGTTCATTTCCTAAGCATTAGATGCATGTTTCCTTTACGATGGCTGTTTCCTCCTCACCACGGTTTTGTTGATCAGTTGATCAATTTGTCGTTGAATGCTCCTCAATTGGTAAGTGAGATCTTAGATGGTCAGACCAGAACATGGAACACACAAGCTATACCTTAATTTGTGAGCTAGGACATCATTAAGCTAATTTGTGAGGTTCTTATTGTCAATTTGCATAGGGATTACAGAATTGTGTGGCCTTGGAACAACTCTGGTTTGTATTTTGTGAAGTCAGGTTACAACAAGCAGGTGGTCTATGTTTCTTCCATCGGGGGGAATAACCGTTTGTCCCATGTGATTGAGATATGTGTTTGGAAAGGCATCTAGACGATTTCCACTCTCTCAAAAATCAAGTTTTTTCTTTGGCGCATGATGGGGAGGGCCTTGCCCTCTAGGCTAAACCTGTATCGTAAAAGGGTTATTTTGTCCCCCATATGCCCCATTTGCAATCAGTATGAGGAATATGAGGAACATACTATTTTTCTTTGCCCTTCAACCCAAGCGTTCTGGTTTGGCTCCCTTTTGAATTATCGAGTGAACCCTCAAAGTCTCACCACTATTGATCGTTGGTTCAATGGATTGTTAAACTATCATGTTTTGTCTAAGTATGAAAATGTTTGGGTTCTATCTTTGGCTAGTTTTATAGCGTGGGAGATATGGAAAACAAGGTGCAAATTCCTTTTTGAAGACTTTATGATTGATCATAGAAGGGTGGTGGAAAATGTTGTTTCTGCAACTGCAAAATTTGAAGTTGTGAAGCGTCAAGTTGATTCCTCCAAGATTGGGGCTGGTGTCACTACCCCGCACTTTTCTATCTGGAAACCCCCTGAAAATGGTGCAATTAAGATCAATTTTAATGCTGCCTGAAAAAACCATAAGGCGTGTTTGGGTGTGATGATGAGATATCAGAACAAGGAGATTTGCTTTGGATATGCTAGAAAGCGCAGCTGTAACAGTGCCTTGAATGCAAAAATCGAAGCAGCCATTGAAGCTCTGATGTGCACGAAACAGAGTGGCTACTCAAGGATAGTGATGGAATCTGATTCAAAAGTCCTCATTGACAATATAAAGGGCAATGCGTGTATAAAGGCCTAGACCATTCTCCCGTTGCTGGACGAAATCAGGCGTCTAAGTGCAGGATTCTCCGATGTGTAATGGTGTTGGATCCCTCATGGAGCAAATCGTGTTGCTCATGTGACTGCAGTAATAGGATTAAGGGCAGTGTTTCTGCAAGGATGGGCTAACCACCCACCTCCGTCCCTGGTGCGGGTTCTGGCTTTTGATGGACTTCCTAGTCCTCCATAAGTGTAATAATTTGGTCTTTTTTTTTTTATGTGGGGAAAATCTATGGTTTCTAGACTCTGTGAGTTTAGCCTTTTTCCTTGAGTTTAGTTTTTCTCTTCAGATTAGTGGCTTCTTGTACTCCTCTTTTGTTCTTAATGAAAGCCTTTTCGTCCAAAAAAAGTCTTGAATTTGTGAAATAGTAGCTCTCTTGACGAAGTAACTTTGCAATGTATCCATATTCATTTTCTTTATCTAAATAATAGCAAGATCATCGTGCACGCATGCGCTAGTTTGAACTGAAGAGGAAGACTTGACATGCAAATCTTGTAACCATATGCAAAAGAAAAGTAGGCAATAAAAAAAAGACAAAACCCTGAAAGACTGACTCATTTAGATATCATATCATACACAAATTAATTGAATTTTTACTAAAAAAACAAAACAAATACTAGTATTAATGTGCACGAACATGAATTGCTTTATCAAATTGGAAATTAGAAGTATAAGCTCATTTCATAATTAATCCACCTTCTACATTTAACTGGGATAAAACTTGGAAGATTCCCTCCATTTTTCCTTTGAAAAACCATGACTCTAATGAGTTATCCAATTCAATCCATCATATAAATAAGACTATGACTAGCAAGTAGCTTGTTGAAACTAAAACCCTAAGTTTGATAATTTCCAGAAAACAGGATGGTCAAGGGTCAGGAGATTAGCACAATACTCTCCATAAACTTAGCAATGAATCTCAAACATTTGAACTGGGTCTCTCCAGGAAATGCACACCCAGACTGCTTGTGGACTATGATAAGTATTCCTAACTGGTTGTTTTAAGTGACTAAATTCAGTAAAATATATTCAAATACCTAGATATCCCGGTGGGTAACCAATTTCTCGCATTCTGTTAAGCCAAGGAGGCGGATCAAGCTCCTGCACAAACCCCAATAGATAAATAAATAAATAGATGCAGATATAACCCAAAAAAATTTAAATAGAACTTTCTTTTTGACAAAACAAAAACTTCTAGAAAGGAAATCAAACTCTATCGGACCAAAAGAAAAAAGAAGAAGAACCAAACTCTAACATTAACCTTGGTAGATTCATCAAATTCATCTTCACATGTTAACTTGATATAATAAATAAAAAAGCCATAGCATGTTTGGTTGCTCAGAAGGTTGTAATCTCAACCAAAGAAATGAGGGTGACAGTAGTTATACAGCTTCAGCAATGTGAAACTTAATATATTTGCGAAGCAATTTGAACTCAACTAAACTTACTGTACTTAATAGAAATGTAATAGTATAGCCCTTATCGACAAATCTTGCATACCAATTAGACTACTTTTATCCACAGCCACATATTCTCTTGTAAGCTGTTAGCTTCTTAAAAGTGCAACACACAGTACGGTATATCCACATTCAAGACATGCGAACACATCAAACATTACCTTCTAAACTAATAAAATCAGGCATAGGAGCTTAATATTCAATTATCAATATTTGCCTTGCAATTATAAGAAGCACCACTAGAAATTAACAAATCTTCTATACTAAACACAATGAGTTATCATTTACCCCAATACCCAAAAGCTTCCTTGTCTCAGCATCGAGAGCACCAGGCCTTAAACCATCATATTTTCCAGCTGGAGAATTCTGATAATATCGTGTTGAATTGCGAGAATTAGCATTCTGATTTCGTTTGAACTTGAGCTGTTTGCGGGCATTATTGACAGCAACATGGTTACGAGGCTTAGGGCAATCCTTCAATGAATGATTGTAAGAACAGCAATTGAAACAACGGCTTGCATCATCTATAATCTCCAAGCCTCTACAACATTAAATAAGAATGAAAAAGATCTGTAAGGCATTCTAACAAACACCAAATTTTCTTTAAAATAGAAGTAATGCCCAAGACAGCCATAAAATGGAATCAAATATTTCACCAACAAGATTACCATATAAAGCAGCCTATATGTCATGCCATGACGAGATTAAGGATTTAATGAAGACCTCTACTTAGACACCTGATTCAAGAAGCCCAATCACCCTTTACTCTTGCTATTCATTATCATGTTTTTTTTTTGGTCTGGTTGTTACTCCCATCCAAAAGATCAAGGACATAAATATGTCTATGAGAAGATTAAATCAAAACATGGTAAATAAAGAACCCAATACAAAACTTTCAACAGCTAAATAAAGTAATAATGCCATCATACAAGAAAAAACCAATAGCACAATGCTAATGTATTATTAGAGCTGAATGAAACTTAGCAAGAGCACAAACATATTTGTAATAAACAAAACCAAGTTACTATTTGCAATAAGTGCACTTGAAAGAAGAGATCGTGTTTAGGTTTTGTGAGAGGAAAAGAGTCGAAGAAGGAATCATATAATCAAATCCATCACCATCTTATAGTCAAAATGAGAACAACTTTTAAGTTTCCGAAATTCAAGGAATATTACATGCATCAAAAATTTGTTGGGGAGTTAGGTTCTCATGGTAATTGAGAGACCTATAATGCTAGTCTAAGAGGGAGGCATCTTCAGTTATGCATATTTGTAAGTACTTAAAGGCAAGAGAAGAGATGAAAGAATTTATAGAATTCTTTTCAGTAGCATATGCTGCAGTGTAGGATTGTGTCAATTGAGTCCTAGGGTGATGACTAGAATCCTTCTAGTGCAATGGTAGTAGTCATTCTGCCTTGTCCTGAACCTAGATCCTTGATTTATATCAGCGCATATTTTATGTAGACATGCCAATACAATGTCTCATCTAGCAGGCATTTTATTATCAGTCAGCTTTGTTGACATTGTTACATTCCTATTTTACTTTTTTTTTTGGTGTCTAAATTCCTATTGTACTTGAGATCACATAATATAGGGGGAAAGTGTTTACCCCTCCAAATTACTTGAGCCACCAGCCAAAGTCAAGCCTAAGGCATAACCACGATCATATAGAGGCACATAATTGCTATCCAAAGGAGTGGATTCCTTGCTCTCTGCATTCCTTGTTTGGTTGTCCATCCAAAAAGACTGCACATGAAAGAACACTTCAGAAGAACTAATGGCATAGTACTAAGAAATAAAATATCACAAACAACATTCCTTTTTTCCTGTTTTTGTGACAAACAGAAAAATTAACAAACTGAAGAAATCATTAAACATATCTTGGGTACCATTATTTTATCATCGTTGTAGTACAAGTGTACAAAAAAATGTGGGATTTCGGCCATGTCCTATCTCCAAAAGGGAGCTGAGGAAAGTTAAACCAGGAGATGCTGCCACAAGTAGTGGTTGCATAAGTTTAGCAACCAAGTAGGGTAAACACCCCCTTGCCTCCAAGCTTTTGGTAAGAATTGGAAAAACGCCACAAATCAAGCACACAGGATGTATATAAAGCATAGATACGATAATGGGACCCTCACCACTGCAGACGTCTTCTCCGTGCCAACATGGAGAGCTGGAAAGAATGTGTCTTCACCTGATTCCACCACTTCAATAGGATCCTGAATGATTACAAAATTCAAGTAGTATTCATACACCCAATACAGCCAAAAGATAGGCAAAATATATTACATAAAAACACAGCATTATAATTGAGTCAACAAATCAAAACAGGTAACTGCCAATTGAAGACCTCCCACTCTCCAAGATACTCTTGTTTTCATTTTATATAACCAGAAATATAACCAGAGAAATCATTCTCCAAAGCTTAGTCCACTTCACAAACCACCTCTCAGAGTTGAATGTTAAAAAGTACTTCCAAAGCACAACCCACCCCATGTTTTCACTGAAGTCTTCAGAGGCAAAGAAAATGGAACTTAAGCGCTTTGTTTACAACTTAACACATTGGATAATCTATCCCATTGAAAATGATGTCACAAAATAAAATATTCAGGATGTTGAGCCAGCTAAAATCCGGACATTTATATTCATTCTCATTTGAGGATTTTTTGTTTTCCTTTTCTTTTTATAGTTTGTAATAGTTTCTTGCCTACATTGATATTGTTTTTTGTTAAAAACAATGATTTATCAATACATCTTACTAATATGAGCATAAGAATTGGTTTTGTTTTTCTGTTGAAGGAAACTATATGAACATAAGATATTGTCAAGTCTAATAATTTGAAACAATGATGACTTTTGATCCTTGGAACTTTTTAATACAACTCAAACTGAATATACCCAGGTCATAAAGATCCTACATAGGAAAACCCATCCCTAGTATAAATGAGGAGTCTTACTTGAGATGAAGGAACATGTTGAGCATGCCACTCTGACCACTGCTGTAATAGTTCTTCAAGCTTATGTTTACTAGCTCTGTAATATTAAACAAATAAGCTGAGAAGTTGACAAATGGAGAACTAACCACATTACAAATATCTATATAAACATATATGTACTTTGTAGTATTTGTTGGCTTAAGATGATATCAAAACACTATGCAACAACGATTACTCCAGCCCAACCTTGTTAACGATTTATATGTTACACGCACTGAAGGTTGCCGCTCATCAACTGTTATTCGGGCTCTCTTAACACCTGATATAGCTGGCAATGTTGAATTATGGAGAACAGAAATTCAATGATCATGTCACAACTGAAGACAACCAAATTTTCAGCATCCTAAAAATTAACATGCATCATAAGGTTAAGAGGTAAACCTATTTGCATGTTTTTTCCAGTTTCTCAGTTGGAAAGAGCTGGAATATGTGCAAGGTGAAAACAATAAGATGACAAACGTGGAAGAAGGATACTAGTGCCACCCGTTTTATGGGTTCCAAAGGGACTTGCATCTTGGACTGGAAGGCAACCATTCTTGTGCACCTTTGAGCAGAAGATATTTGACTCCTGTGCAACTGTAACAGTTTCAGACTGTGCAACACTTAGCAAAGATGATTCGTCAAATAAATCATTGTTATGATTTGCTTGCTGTAGGCAATGAGCGTCTCCCTTCTTGTTACCCTTTATTTTGATTTCTTCATCTGCAGAACCAGACCTGTTCAAAGCAGGGAGGTTGCTTATGTCCTCAATTTCCATATCTGAACCACTACCAACCAATTCATTTTCAAGGTTTTCTTCTGGTACGCAATGGCTAACTTCATGTTGAACATCACTGTCATTCCCCAGATTCTCACTTTTCGGTTTATCTTCTCTATCCTCCGAATTAGTGGGTTGAGAATCAACCTCTTTAGAGTCGAAAATAGAATTGTTAGGTTCATCATTCACATTCCCGCAAAGAGAATCTCCAGAAGGAGAGAGACCGATAAAATCCTCAGATTCCATATTCAATGAAGAAGCAACTTCTTTTGTAACAGACTACACGGAAACTACCCTGCATTACATGAACAATCATCAGGACACGAGAAAACCAAGTATGATACCAGTATATATTTGTATGTAGACAAAAATGCCTTAAATTTGGTATTCAGGTACAGATATACAAGACTATGAGATAAAAATAAAGCTTGAAGAGTCAGGAACACCATCATTAAACCACCAATATTAAAATTAATTAGACCAAGACTTAATATACCACAATCTGGTAGTAAAATCAATTATACAGACACAACACTACCTCAACTCAAATATTCAACCTTGAAACAGACATCACAATCAATTATCACAAATCTTTACAACAACAATAAAAGAAAATACCATTTAAAACAAAAGGAAAGAGGAAGGTAAACATATGATTGTCAATGAATTCAAGCTCTGTTTAGTTGCCGGGAAAACAAACACGCAATAAAACTAAAGCCTCAAAGCTAATTTGCTTTCTTACCTAAAATTCCAAGGTTTCTCGGCAGCCAAAAGGAGAAGGAAAATATATAGAAAGGGACCTGAAATTAGGGATTTGAAGAGTGCAATTACCTTGAGTTGAGTGAGATTAGGGTTTTGTTAGAATGCAGAGCAGCTTGAATCGAAGTCCGGGAGATACCTCGGATTCCGAGTAAGAGAGAGAGAGAATGATTGAATGCGCTGCGGCGTACGGAACACCTTGGGCTCGCCGCCGCAGCTATTTGTTTTGCTATTTCTTGTGTAGAGAAATGATTGACCTTTTTTGGTTTTATTTTTTTCGTTCTTTTCTTACCTTCTTTAGATACGAGATTAATGGGTTGCTTTCCCACTAAACCAATTTCCAATTAGTCAAAGCGACACACAAAATAGTTTGCCTTAGAGCACCTCCAGCGCAGACAGCAAACTAGGCAAAAGGCCCCCCGAGACGGCCCAACTCGCTCCAGCGCAGCAGCCCTCAGTCCAGTTTGGCGTGGGTCCCACTAGCCCTGGCAAGCCAAGGGCAAGTTTCGCCTGGGCTTCAGCTCGAGTCTTGTGACGTAGAGTTGGCATCATCAGGCTGACATCAGCGCGCGCAATTTAAATTTTTTTTACTGCCTGGCGCGTGTAATTCACGCGCCAACGAAAAAAAATTTGACTTCGGCACGCTGGCGTAGCGCTGGCAGGCTCCAACGGCTATGTGACACGTGTCGCAACGGGACACTCAGATATGTTTCTTTCCAGAAATTGGGACGGTCCTCGTTTTTTTGGCCAAAAAAATTGCAAAAAATATCGAAAAAATTCTGAATTTTTTTTTAAAAAAATACCAAAAAATAATGTATTTTTTCCCTATAAATACCTAACCATTTTATTTACTTTTCACACCAAATCTTCATACAATTTCTTCTCCATCCACTATGTTTTACTCTCCACTCACATTATTCACTTTCCACACCAATTCTCCATACAAACTCTTCTCCCTCCAATATTTTTTCCTCTCCACTCACATTTTTCACTTTCCACACCAATTCTCCATACAAACTCCTCCTTCCAATATTTTTTACTCTCAACTCACATTTTTCTACTACTTTCAATTTGTATAAAAAAAAAAAAAACAAACAAATGGCATCTTCTGCGAAACCCGGAGGCTCGTGGGCAACTCAGGAAGATATTGCGTTGTGTGTTAGCTTGGGTGAACGTTAGTCATGACCCTATCACGGGTAATGAGATGAAGTTCCATCATATGTGGAGCAAAATTCATGGAGAATTTTGTCAAAGATCGAGTTCCATTCTAACCGAAATGACTTTGTCTAGTAGATGAAAAATTCTGAATAAAGAGTTAGGAAAATGGAGAAATGCCTTGACAAAAGCAAGGGAGAACATTCGAAGCGGTCAAAATCTATCTGATGAGGTAAAATATTTATATTTGCCATTTTAATCAATTTAAAGTAACTTTTTTTTTTGCATATTCTATTTCTTTTTCTTGCATACTATTTTTTTTTCTTTTTGCATTTCCAATTTGTCTATATTTTCTTGCATAATCAATTTTATTCTTGCATTTCCAAATAGTTTATATTTTCTTGCATAATAATTTTTTTTTCTTGCACTTCCAATTATTTATTATTAATAGATCATACAAGCACAAATGTGGTTCGGTGCCATGGGGCAAGGCAAAAAAAGTTTTGTGCATTTCCAATGTTGGGAAGTTGTGAAGGATTGTTCGAGATTCAAAATTATTCTCACCGGTCCGTCAGTTGTGTTGAATGAGATGCCGCTCTACGATTCGCCATTGGACTCCCCAATGGAAACGGAGTCACCACTTCCACGTCCGCCAAGACCTATTGGGAGAAAGGCGGCAAAGGCCAAGAGAGGTGGCACTTCGAACAATGAATGTGTACAATTATTGGAGCAAATAGCTAAGAACACCTCACTAAGAATTGAGAGAGACTTGAAAAGAGATGCATTGGACATGGCACGAGAGGAAGCATTTGCAATTCAACAGCAGCAAGCACAAGAAAAAGACATGGAGGATAAAGAGATGAAAATCATGAAATCTGAGATAGTACAAATTTTCGAAGGTACTCCCTCGTGTACAAATTTTCCATTAAATCACAAAAACTCACCAAGCACTCTTGGATAGTAGATTTTCCCATCCTTGCAATCTCATCCACCTGCTCTCCAGATGCCCCATAAGCAAGCATCCGCAAAGCAACTGTAAGTTTTTGCTTCGGGATAAAACCCAAAACTCCAACAGCATCATGCTTTTGAATGAAGTATGTGTCGTAATTACAAATATCATGCATGATTTTTTGGAACAAATGTGGCTGCATTCTATATCTCTCTCGAAACTTATATTCAGGATATAACGAATTTGGGATAAAGTAATCCTCCAAGAGATTCTTACCCCGAGACTCCCTACGTCTGTCCACATTCGGGGCACGACGACGGTGTTGCCTTGATTGATTAAGCATACACACCGCTGTTGCAAGCATTTGTTCCTCTTCTTCATCGGCGTCTCCATCTTCTTCAACACGTCTACGTCGGATTTCTTTCCTTTCTTTCTTGTTGTCTCTCCAACACCCTTCTCAAGTTTGACATTGAGAGTAGAAAGTGGTTTGTAAAATTTGAGAAATGAAGGAATAGATAAGAGATGGTGTTAGAGGTATGAGTTGATGGTGTAGTTTTATAGAGGGATTCGGAAGATAGAGATGACACGTGGCACAAATTTAGAGGGTGAAAATCTTATCTGAAATTCTGAGATTATAATTTTTTTTAATGAATATCCGAAAATTTTATCTGAATAAGACACGTGGCAACCGAGATTCTCATCTGAAAATATTTTCTGAAAAATAATGGATATGTGACAACCAAAAATCTTATCCGAAAATTTAATTACAAAAGATTATCAAAATTAGTGGTTTAAAGTATAAAAAAATAGGAAATAAAGTATAATGAATAGTATTTGCCTTAGATTTGTCATAGACTTAGCCCTCATGGGTGGAACCACAAATGAAAAGGCTGACACTATTCATGTGAATAGTGCTGCCCTTGCTTGCCCTTGCCCTAGACTTAGACCTTATGGGTGGAATTGCTCTTAATAAATAAAATTTGTTATCCAATCAAATGAATTTTTTTTGAGAAAAAATTGTTATCCGATCTTAGGGCAAATTTCAAGGCCTCATGTCACAATTATTTTATAACAGATAAAATTACTTCACAACATAATTATAGTTGAAAATGTTTTCTTATTAGATATTTTGACATGCTATGTTATCTATACGATTCATATTTAGTAAAATTCTTCTTTGATATGTACAATTTTGTTTGGATGTGTTATATAGATCCAATTTGACAGTATATAATACAAGTTCGTATATATGAATTGTTGATGCCTAAATTTGGTTCAACAAAATAGGAAAACTTCAAAGGTGGAAAAAACCTTATCCCCACTCTCTCAAAAAACCCTCCTAGAGCCGTTTTCACTTTGAGGGTGGAGGAAGCCATTGTTCTTCCTCTCCTCTCCTCTCTTTCTCTCCCTCCATTTCTTCTCCCTTCATTGTTAGAGACAAATGGTTTTCCCTCATAGGCGATTGCGATTTGTTATGATTTTCCTCCAACCATCATAGGCGATTGCGTCTCAGCGTTGGATCTCCACCTGCGTTTTGACATCGGATCTCCATCTGCAATTCGGCGTTCGGATCTCTACCACTATCTTTTTTGCAGTTTCTTTATGTTCGAAATAAGTCGTAGAAATTCAGTGGGTTCTCTGTGAGTTTTCACCTCTCATTTTGTGAGAGCTTTTCACCTCTCATTCGTGAGAGCTTTTTATCTCTCATTTGTGAGAGTTTTATTTGTATTGTTATGGCTTGGTTTTTTTAAGCTTTGTCTATTTTTGATTATTATAAGTTTGCAATCTTAGTTGGGATGCATATGTCAGAGTTTATTCGATCATGCGTGATCGTTAGTGGAGGCGCACCAGATTGTCTTAATTTTGTTGTTCGACCGCTCCGATTATTGTAATCGCCCTTTGTGACTAGTTTGTTTTGGCCCCTTGTGGCTAATGGCTTTTTTGGCTGAATTATGAATGCAATCCTAGAATTTCTCAACAAAAAAAAAAAATTGGTTCAACAAAAGATGATCTCTTCGAGATCGAGGTTGAATAATTCTTCTTGACTAGGTTAGCGTGACTAACCAAGTCGTCCTCAAGAACTTGCTAAACAGAAGAGCTAACGGTGGGTGGCATCGGTGTGGTGCCGATCAAGGACCTCTGATGCTTAAGTCAGTCAAGTGTTTGAGAGCAAATTGCACAATAGATTCTGTTGCTTAGAATTACATACGTTTGACGAAGGGTCTCTTCAGTCTTTTATATCATCTCAGATGACCTAGCCCTCCTCGAACTAGGACTCTAGAACAACCTAGTCCTCCTCGGACTAGGACTCCAGAACAACCTAGTCCTTCTCGGATTAGTACTCCAGAAAAACCTAGTTCTCAAACTAGGACTCCAATTAGATAAGCATCTTGGTGATCTCGAAACATCCTAACCTCTCTAGGACTAGGAGTCCTTTGAGTGAACACCACGTAAATTAAGTTGATGTCAACCTCATGTACACTAGGCCCAGGCTCATGGACCAATGAGCCCACAAGCCCACCTAGGTCAAAGTGGACAAATATGGTGATGAAGCTCAAACACACCTTGACTACTAAAATCGAGCTCAGCCTGACCATATGGGCTGAAGCTCTACTCGGTCATCGTGCTTTGGCCCAACTTAACCTAGACGTATTTTACCTGAGAAACATGAATTATCGTTCTCTTCAAATCCCATCATCACTGAGGCTTTAGCTGACTCTTAAGAACTCAAAATGTTTAATACTACATTATAGTGGCATATAATAATTAGTATCCCAGTTGTTGCATGCAGCTGGCTAACTAGAAATAATGAAAGTTGTTGCTCATATTAAAGTTCAAATTGATCAAACCTCTCACATTCAGATCAAATTAATCTTAGCAAGTTGCCATGCATGGCTCATGCTTGTTTAGCTATTGGTCACCTAAGAAGGAGGTGCTCATAACTAAGTATTTCGATATGAAAAGAAATGAACCAATATGCCATTTGGTAATGCCTACCATTGGGAATTTGAAAAGCTATGGACTTTCACAATGTCTCATTCTTTGTAAGAATTTTTGCAAACACCACATTTTCTCAAAATTATTGTAAGACCTGTGAGCTTGGTGAGCAATCCCACATTGCTAGGGGAGAGAGAAAGGTGTAGTGCCTTATATGTGTGGATACTTCTCTTCTTACTAAGAGGCCTTTTGGGCAAGATATCATTAGCTTGAGCCCAAGAACAAAACCGTGAAGGAGAGACCTAAAGCGAACAATGTCTTGCTAGTGGAGTCAAGTCATGACAATTATGGCGCATGCTTTTCAATTAATTGCATCGTCATACTTTTATGAGAAATCGGTTGCCAAAGTAGCAAGGTTAGCTTTAATTCATGAGGAGGTGGATACGGCTAATCTTGTTGATCTTTCCTTATACTCTGCAACACAACTCTAGTTAGTTTCGTTTCCACTATATAGCATACGGCTAATCCTGAGCCTCCCTTATAGCGATAACTTCCAATACAGCCAGGTATGGCATCTGTAATAACAACAACACAACACAAGCCCATTGAGATAAGAACATTCAAATTACAATTAATAACAACAACAAAATATTATTCTACACTACAATTTTAGGTTGGTTCTTGCATGAAAGACTGGATTTTCCGCCAAACGAACTGCCGATTGATTATCACAATATAACGGCACTAAATAATCTACCAATTGATGTAGATCATTCATCAGCTGTGACAGCCAACGGTATCTTTGTCAATCACATAAGCTGAGTAGGGGCAGCAGCAATGGCAGCTCAGAGAGCAACGACAGTTCGTTGGCGGAAAATCCAGCCTTTCATGCAAGAACCAAACATGTCGAGATCAAGGTCTTAAATATCGGAGGTATCGGAAATATCAGAAGTCAAAAAACACGGAAATATCGCAGGAAATATCAGAATATTATCGGTATTTCGAAAAAAATTGAATAAAAACTACCTAAATTATAAGAAAAACTTGGAAATTTTTATTGAAACTTTGCAGGATGTTTATTTAGTCAATTATCTATTAGTTTATCACAAAAAATTGGAAGGAAATGCATTGCATGATGGATTTAACTGATTTAAGTTGATTATATAGCGAGCTGGCAAACACCGTAAGTGTAGAAAATATGTAGTAATTAATGAAAGAAGATTAAACACACCATAATCATTTATATATAATGAATTACTACAATATTTTACACGTTATACATTGCATGGTAAGATACATGAGTGACTTAGTACCACATAGAGTTCCTATGAGGTTCAAAATTTTCACTACCTTCATCATCTTTATGTGTAGAGTAAGTATATTTTGAAGAGTAGTCATCAAATGATAAATCCCCAAAATAGTTTTGCATGTAATTGTTAACATGCCACCCGTATGGATCCGAGATTAATTGACGTTGTCCATAAGCAAAATCATTTGAAGATTGAGTCTCGGATTCTTTCCATGAGTCGCTTGATTCCATCCCAACTGGAATGGGATATGAAGGGTAGGGAAATGGTTGGTTATGAGTATAACCATAGTTACTACTCATCTCATGTGAAAATTTGTTTCTTGCAAAAAGAATTCAAAACAAAACCATGTATATATATATATATATAAATATTTTAGTATTTTTCACAAAAAAACATAAGTGATATGGTGGTTAAGGTGTTGAAGGAGTAAAATGGTTTTCACAAATACCATGTATATAAATATTTTTAGGTTTCGTATCTGGGATATTATCGGGATATTATTGGGATATTATCCATAATATCTCGATATGTACCCAAATCATTCATAAAAATGTTGAAAATATCTTCTCGATATTATTGGGATAATATCGGGATAATATCGATATATTGACGATAACACTATGGTTAGTTGTTAAAATATCGGACCCCCAAAAATCAGATATTATCGGAATAATATTGGGGATATTATCAATATATAACACCTTGGTCGAGATGCACTACCATTTATCAGAGAGAAGGTTCTGCAAGAAGAAATTGAGATGAGGCATACTAGTACAGATGATCAAGTTGCGGACTTATTTGCAAAAGGTATGAGTATAAGCAAGTTCGAAAATTTTCGACGACATCACAATATAATGCAAAGAATGTGAGCTGATGTTGAGGGGGAGTGTTAAAACATCACCACCAACCCATAACCTGAGGAAATGAAGACCAGCCCATGGAAGATTACCAACACTTGAACTAGACAATTATAGAACAATCTGAAAAAGTGAAGAGAAGTTCACTGACCTAGCTATTAGATATTGTATTAGAATACTATAGTTAATTCTAGAAAAGTTGGTGCAACCCCAAACTCTAGAATGGTATGTCAATTAGTATAAGTGTGGAAAGAAGAAAGCCGAAGTCGGCTAAGCAAGTTGGCAACCAAATTAAAGCTTGGAGAATTATCTAGAGAAGAAACAATATGTGGCTAGGAGAAGAAGTCCCAAGTCGGTGGAACTTGGCAAAGTCGGCTAGGAACAACTATAAATAGGCATGGTTGTATAATCAACCAATCAAGAAGTGAAGAGTGTGAAGAGTGATCAATAAGCTATAGAGCTCAGGAGTCCTTGTGAGAAGTGTGAATGTTCTAGAGTTTGTCTCTAGAAGTGAGAAAGAGTGCTTGTAAGAGTTGGTCTTTCCTTTTTGAAAAGAGTGTTGCAAAGGTGTCCCATGCGTCCTTTGGTGTTTTGGCTTTTCTTATGTGCTCCAATATTTCTTCTTCAATTGATGTCTTTAGCGCAAACATGGCTTTACCTTCTTTGATCTTCCACTTACGCAAAGTATCACTGTTGTCTTCTTGTGGTTGTGTAACATCGTTGCCCCCAACGACATCCCAAAGATCTTGACCTTGCAAATAAGATTCCATACATGTAGCCCACGTGTTGTAATTTTTGTTGTTGAGCTTCGTGATTCCTCCAACTACGTGAAGATCCCCCATCATGTTGGTAGAATTCTGGTAGTCCTGAATAGGCTTGATCTAAAGATGCAAACTTGTTGAGACAAACTCGTCACGACTCAAAGAAGCTCCCGCAGGATACCAATTGTGGAGCAAATTTAAGTCCAGAACTCTAATATAGACTTATTGGAGACAAAACAAGTAAATTGGAGACAAAACAAGTAAACAATTTACTTGTATTAGATGTTATGTTTTCCTAATTAGATCAGTGCACTAGATCCTGAGTCATATAAGGTTTAATAAGAGTTTAATTAAGTTATGCCTTGAGGCCCAAAACCTTGTGAAATAAGGAAGGGTTTTGGAGCCTAATTAAGGAGTCCTATTTTGTTTCCTTTTTGCGTGAACCAATTCAAGTGGGCTTGAAAGATAAGTCAAGTCAGCCTCGGTGATGAGTAGAGACGACTTGACCTAGCCGTATATAAGCTAAAGGCCCTGCTCTCATTAGACACGTTCTCAAAACCTATTCTCATCATAAAGAGAGAGCTGAAACAGATTCTGAGAGAGAGCAGAAGTCCTTGAGCCGTCACTGTTAAATTGCTAGGATTGCTGCGCAACGGATAGCATGAATTCAGAAGCTGTGTATTCTAGGAAGTTGGCTCCAGATACGTTTTCATCATGTCCCTATACGTATTACATGTTTGTGTGAAAGATCTAATATGTATTAAAGAAATCTAACATTAGACTCACAAAATATTATAACAAGACAACTCTCAAAGGAAAGACCAACTCTTACAAGCACTTTTTCTCACTTCTAGAGACAAACTCTAGAACACTCACACTTCTCACAAGGACTAGTTAACTCTGTAGCTTATTGCTCACTCTTCTTATTGACACTCTTCACTTCTTGATTGGTTGATTATACAACCATGCCTATTTATAGTTGTTCCTAGCCGACTTTGCCAAGTTCCATCAACTTGGGACTTCTCCTAGCCACATATTGTTTCTTCTCTGGATAATTCTCCAAGCTTTAATTTGGCTGCCAACTTACTTAGCCGACTTTGGCTTTCTTCTTTCCAGACTTATACTAACCGACATACCATTCTAGAGTTTGGGGTTGCACCAACTTTTCTAGAATTAACTATAGTACTTGAATACAATATCTAATAGCTAGGTCGGTGAACTTCTCTTCATGTTTTCAGATTTTTGTATAAATGTCTAGTTCAAGTGTTGGCAATCTTCCATGGGCTGGTCTTCATTCCCTTGGGCTGTGGGCTGGTGGTGATGTTTTAACAGAGCATACAACGCACTGAGACCTTGAACTCCTCTTTGACTGCTTCGAAGATGTCCACCACTTTCTCCAGCCCAACCTTGTTAACGATTTTTATGTTACACGCACTGAACGTTGTGACTCATCAACTGTTATTCGGGCTCTCTTAACGCCTGATATAGCTGGCAATGTTGAATTATGGAGTACAGAAATTCAAAGATCATGTCACAACTGAAGACAACCAAATTTTTACCTGTATTATGCTAACTTTGTATGACCAGAATTGTATGGTTTGTCTACAATGCCTAGATTATAACAGCTAAACTTTTCCTCCAGGCTCTGCCTTTGCTTTCTCAAGCACTTGAGGATGAAGACTTTGAAGGGTTGGCAGATCCAAGGCTGGAAAATAATTACATTGAGAATGAAATGTTTTGAATGATTGAGGCGGCTTAAGCTTGTGTGCGTCATTCAGCTGTGAAAAGGCCACGGATGAAACAGGTAATTACAAATGTGCACAAAAATATAGGATTTCAGGCATGTCCTATCTCCAAAAAGGAGGTGGGGAAAGATCATGTCACAACAACTGAAGACAACCAAATTTTTACCTGTATCATATGCTTACTTTGTATGCCCAGAATTGTATGGTTGTCTACAATGCCTAGATTATAACAGCTAAACTTTTCCTCCAGGCTCTGTCTCTGCTTTCTCAAGCACTTGAGAATGAAGACTTTAAAGGGTTGGCAGATCCAAGGCTGGAAAAGAATTATGTTGAGAATGAAATGTTTCGAATGATTGAGGCTGCTTCAGCTTGTGTGCATCATTAAGCTGCGAAAAGGCCATGGATGAGATAGGTATTTACAAAATGTGGTATGACCCTTTCCAACATTTTGTTTGTACTGCTGAGAACTAATACACTTTCTCCACTTGCTAGGTGGTAAGGGCTTTTGACTCCTTAGATGAATTATCAGATCTCAGTAACAGAATGAAACCTGGACAAAGTGAAATTTTTGATTCCGCACAGCAATCTGCACAAATTAGAATGTTTCAGAAAATGGCATTTGGTAGTCAGTACAAGTTTTTTTAATCACACTCAGAGAGCACGGGGACAAAACCGGAGTAGCTGGACAAAACATGATTTCGTTGTCAGGAGGATGCACATTTCTGTATTCTTTTGTAATCTAGATTCATTGATACAGTATTGTATGTATCTGTATTTGTTGTTTTCACATATAATATGCGAACTTGTCTGACAAAGACCAAAAAAACTTACCATTTACATAAAAATTGGTGCTACCAATATAAAAATAAGAGGTTTGTAATTTGCACTAGAGGCTTGCAATGTGAAAGACAAAAGCCACACTGTGCCTCTTGCACTAGAAAAAGATAAACAACCACGGCAGCCTTGTAATTTGCAAGTCATCCGTGGATGTGGTATGTGTAATTATGTGATTGATTATGTGATCTATTTTCTAATTAGTTGAAGATAAAGCCCTTCTTCTTTTTAATGATAAGCTCCTGCTACCAATCATTATCTTTAGCTCTGAATCCACTTCATCCTCATAGTGCAACTTCTTGCCTGTCCATTCTTTTCCCCCAAGCAATGGATTCACAAATCCTCTTGAGCTTGAAGCTGGCTCTGATGGGCTTTTCTTGTAGTCTCTTGTAAAGAAACCACCATCACTTGAGCTCTCTTCTTCTTCCAATGGTGCCTTCCCTTTGTCTTCACAAGAAGTCCGGCCAGCCTCTCCTCCTTCACTGCTGCTTTCTATCGAAGTTGATGTGTCACTTAATGTGTGGAAGACAGCACCACTCTCTTTCTTTCCACCTTGAAGATAATAGCTTCTGGTTTTTCCGTCATATAATGGAAGAAGAGTTTTTGACCTTGAGCTGCCTCCATCTCTGCCCAAGCTATAGGTTGTTGATAGCTTTCTTTCTATGCCTTCCCTTTTTTCTAGCAGATTGCCCAATTTCTCAAGCACCTCTTCATTGGCCATTGCTTCAACTGCAGCTTTTTGCTCAAGTTCTGTAATGGTTCTATCAAATGCCTTCTTTTTGAGTCGAAGAGAACGCTGGGATTAAGGATAAAAAGAGCCACAAACATATTTGAGAAAGTGAGGGGAACATGGCTTTACAAGAATTATAGTGCAAGAACTGTAACTGATAAATGCTAATCTAGTCCAAGTATAAGCATCTTCGATCTGCCTCATCTCTATCCCTTTCTTTAATGGAAAACTTACACTTTAAAGAAGCATATGATAAGGATTTAAAAGCTTACTCTCTTTTCAAGAAAACTTCCAAGGTTTTCACCTTTAACCTTCTTTTTACTCCAAAATATACAACAGAATCGCACAAGTCCAGCTAGTACTACCATGATTGCAGATTCAAAAAGCAGGAACCAGAGTATTGCCCTTTCATTACCTGATGGGAACAAAAACGATAAAGCATTGGCAACTCAAAACTTTAAAGTGAAGATTTAGAATTATGGCATTTGCATAGTGTTGCTACTTACCAGTGTAGATGCTGACAAGCTTCGGCCTTACTTGGGAGCAGCTAGACATCAGCTTCTGACCTGAGTATAAGTAGAGAATTATATTCACTGTGAGATAAATGAGTGCCAAGTCAATTGTGGAGTTAGGTCTTACGTGTAGAACGGCATGCCAGTGGGTTTCCAGTCTCTGCATTCATTCAACGAAGACATATCAATATGTGAGTCCAATTGCTGCTAGCTCCACAGAAGATATACATAATAATATCATCTAAATACATTATAAGGGGGTTGTCAACCTCAAATGAGTTTTGGATTGGTGTGCACATCTAATATGACTCTGTGGTAAAAGAATGATAAGACACTCTTCTTTCTCATGTTTCTCAATTAGACTACAGTGGCAATCAATATTTCTACACACCGAAATATTGTATGACTGATGAACTATTGTTGAGAAGTATATGTGCTTTACAATTAGAATCTCACTTGAAGCTGCCACAAATGCAAGAAGAATCCTCTCGTCTAGTATAAATTGGCGAAGATCACTTTGAGACATAAAGGATGAGAATTGGCCTGGTACAACCGACCAAAGAATTAGGGTGTGCTAAGCAATAAAAATGGTGTGAAAAAGGAAGAAAACACCCCATAAATTGAGTTACCAGGATAGCTTTCAGACCAGTAGATGGACCCAGTTGCTGGAACATACAAGGTAAGAAGAACACTTTTGGGTTTCATAGCAGACACATAAGTATATTCGCCTACTGTGCGGCTGATCTTCCCCTCCATCTCTGTCTGAGAAATATAAATTGCAAAGCCAGTGCAGTCAAGAATAGGACTGACTTGGATCACAGAATCTGTTACAGCTGTTCTTGAGAATTTCTTTAGAACCCCAGTTGGTGAAAATGAGTATAGGAACCCATCTAATGAACCAATAGATATCCAACCTATTATAGCGGATGAAGTGGCAGAGAAAACTAATCAATTCACCATGAGTTATGAGCAGATTTTGGGAAAAGTTCATAAAGAAACATGGAGCTTACCATTAGAATCGACAACTGGTGTGTAATCTGCGGTACTTAATGGCCCAATACTTCCCTCCCACAAAACATTTCCTGAAGAAACATCTAGTGCCAACAAAAGAGCCTTAACTGGAACAGTAACATACAATCTACCATTGTTTCCAGGAGTTATAGTGAAAACTTTGTCATAAGAACTTAAATCCTGGATCCACTTGAAGTGTGGACGGCGGATTGATAATGAGTACAATTCTCCTCCAGTATTTGAGATCTGTATGATGTTATGACACTATAAATTGTTGATTTGACAAAAAAATTCTGAATGAAATTACTTTCCTGAATTATGTAAAGATTCTTCAAACTTGTGTATAGTATACTGAGGGAGAAACTGATCACATTGTAATATGCCCCTAAATTGTAATTCTGAAAGAAAAATGGGGAAAAAAAGCAAGGATGAGCAGACCTTACATAGATACTAGCCTCACATTCATCAATCACAGGGACTGAATTAAAAAAACAATCTGCACTGTTCTTCCTACAACCTTGACGATAGCCAAATAGATCAATCACAGGTCCAGCACTCCAGAGCAACTGTCCACGTGTCATGTATGCAAAGAGTCCCCGATTTTTAATATTTACAAATACAGATGAACTCATTGTGCTAACTGCGAGCCCAACAATCCCACCTTGTCCTTCTTTAGTTGGTTCTGCACTAAGTAAAACTTCTGCAGCTGGTTCAGAAGTTCCATTGTTTAACAAGTTGATCTTAATCACCCTGTTATCTGCAACCAGATACATCTGCCAAGATTTGCATATTTACAACTTCTCTTTGTAGCAGATTGGAAAAAAGAAACCAAGAAAAAGAAAAACTTGGACCAGATATCAGATAATATTAGACATGGCATATTAAGAAAAGCACATACCTTTCTTCTACCACCATGAACAGCAGGCATATCAGAATTGCATGTATAATTCAAATGCATGGTCCAAGCAATGGACCCATTACTTTCAAATGCAAGCAAATCTTTCTCAGAGCAAGTATAAACCTTCCCATCATGTCCAATCAGAGGCCTCGAAAGTCTACGAGAATTTCTTCTTGTTGGCTCTTTAGCTGCAACAGAGAAAACAATGAAAACCACAATCACTTTCGAAGGCCTAGCCTTTAGAGCAACATATTCCTCTAACACAAACAGATTTACAGAATTTCATTACCTGGGTAGTTCTGGAATTGCGTAGACTGAGAATGGGTAGAAGCCAAAGAAACCATTAGGAACAAGAAGACAAGAGATTGAAGCACTACCATTGCAACAAAGAGCAATGTGTTTGTGTGGCAATGTGAGAGAAAAAGAGAGCTTTATTGGGCTCTGCTGGTTTGGAGATAGTTCGTCATTTGAAAAGTAACGGTTATTTAACCGCTCTGGACGTGGGGAAACCAAACCCAGTAACCGGAGGGCTGCCTGGTTCATGTAGACTTGAAGAGGGCGACCCGTCATACGACAATCCGGGTCATGCCGTTTTGCAGGTCATAGGCCCACTTTTGACATACTAGCTGGGCCATATTTTTTTGTCGTTTGATCCAAGCCCATATTTTTTTGCTTGGGTTTGGGGATCTTAAACCCTTCTCTTACCTCGGTCAGGTCAGGCTTCCTCTTCTTCTTTGCAATCTCTGAAGATTCTCAGCGTTTCCCACCACAGGTAAGCTCCCATTTCTAACTTTTGATTTCAATATTTTAATTTCTACTTCCATTTTCATTGAATTTTCTTATCTGGGTATGTCTAGAAATTTGATTTTCCGATTGCCAAAGCTAATTGGTGAGTTGTTCAATCCGGTTGATTGTGTGTTGTCCTGCAATCTGATAATATCTTGAAATGTTTCGATTTGCAGTACGAGAATTGTCATTTATGCTTGTGACCTAAATGGCGAAAGCCATAGTTATATTTTGATTGCTTACCATGATCTGATTGTGTGATGTTTAATGCTAAAGCTTTCAATTTGGTAATTTTGTGTGTATCAATTTATCTTGTGTTTTGGTTTTGGACTTAGGGTTTTTAGTTGCTCTTAAGAAATTTGGATGTGATTTAACGTACTCAGATCATTCTTCTGATTGTATAACTTTGTATTATGATTTAATATATATTTAAATCTCTCTGCAACTTTTGTTCTACTTTCCTTCATATTGCAGTGGTTTCAATAGCTAAATTGAGGGATGGCAACTGAGGAACAAGGAGAAGAAAAGCAGCAAACCACCACAAGTACTCAAGCTGCTGCTGGTTTGAGAGGAGCCGTGGTAGAAAAGTATCGACAAATCAAAGAGCACGCAGAGACCTACCCTTATGTGTGGGGTTCCTATATTGCTGTATATGGTGGTCTTGCCCTCTGGACTGCTTACAGATGGAGAAAGCTTCGCAAGACTGAGGATCGAGTACGGGCCCTTCAGGACAGATTACGCAAGCATTATGCCACCGAAGAGGCTTCTGCAATCCCTCCCACCCCAGTTAGAAAGGTTCCAGTTCCACCACCTGCTGAGAAAATCTCCAAATAGTTAGGTCATTGATCAATGCCGTTCGGCTTTCTTTTACCCTGGAAAAATATTCTTCTGAGTTTGAACACAAGATTGCTTGAGACTTCATACTGTGGCTGAGAAATGGAGAGTCCAAATTCATTGGTAGTTTAGAGTAAAATGTTAGAAATTGATACTCTTATTTAACACATTTGTGTAGAACAGGTTCTTATATGCAAATTTTGTAAGACTTCACCATCATTTTATATAATGATGGTGACTTTCTATTTTGCCCGAAGTCAAATAGGTGGTTGTATTAATCTCAAAAAGGATTTGCAGAAAACAATGTAAAGTGAGCTTTGAGGATGCAGTGAAATGGATGGTGGTTTGATTTGATGCCTAGTAATCTTACTCTACTAGAGTTTAGAATATTTGTTTAAGTGAAGCTCACACTTCTTAAATTTGTTGTTCTTTCTTATTAAACTAACTTCACTTTCAATTTGAATCGTTTGCCTGTGTTTCTTTCTTATTTGCACCTCATGCCTTTTGGAAAGAAAAAAAAAACCTGTTTAATATGAAACAAAAACAGAAGTAGTCCCTAAATCAGACTTTGACTATAATAAAATATTTAAAATTTCAAGGCGTTTAAGAATTAAGACTACATTCATGGACTACAAAAGCAAATTCTTCCAATCATGTAAAATAATTGGAGTAGAAGGGGGGCCATCTCTAGATAATATCTGAGGCTACTGATCTTCAACTGCAATATTCAACTCTGGAATTACGATGCTGCAACCGCATCAAATTGAATATCTCATCATCTTTTTCGAACAATTTAGATCTCTGCGAGCTGATTGAATCAACCACTTTTTCATGAGCATAATTTATGATAAATAATGACCAGTGTGTGACCTAGAAGGGACTGATGTTGCGTGCCAACTTCAACAAGATCTCTGGAACCAGCCGTTTTCTTGGGGGTGCCATGGCATCTTTCTCAAGAGCTTCTTTATCACCAGCATGTATCACAGCAACTAGTTGGTCAAACAATTCATCTTTACCACCTCTTAGAGGATCCTGCAAAGTGCAGCCTCATATATAATTGAATTCCTGATATCCTATTTCAGATTGCTATCCAAGAGTCTAAACTATAAACTAGTGTACGTGCACCAAAATATGAGTAGTAAATTGAGTCGGAAGTTTGTAATAGTGACAATAAAAGGTTCAACTTCGAAGTATAACTTACTTGAAGAAACAAATCTGTATGAGTCTTTCCATCATATAGTATTAACTCAGCTTGAGCGCCTGCCTTTTGAAGCGCGTCTACAAAAATTTTACTGCACATAAAGACACACTAGTTTCTGAAGATATCAAACCATAATATATTTTTATTCAAGTGGTATTCAGATGTCTGTATCAAGACAGGTCGAATTGAAGTTTTCCACTAAAGGCAAAATGTTTCTTTCAAGGTCTTAATTGGTACTGTACAGATAGTATAAAAAGGAAGACCACAAGCCATGGATGACAGGCATTATATCTATTCTAATTTAAGAAAACATTTTTGGAATTCAATTTATAGGAGGCGTAATAAGCCAAGTATTCAAATAAGACATCTACTACATATTAGTTTCTTTTATAGCTCCAGAAGAATATGAGCATAGTGTTAAATTAAGGGTACTATTTATACAACATATCCACAGTATGCATCAAATCCCATATGAGTATTTATTATATCAGGGGCATTCTAACCTGGCATCTGATGGTATCGAATAATCTGCATTTCCATGGAAAAGAGTAATAGGAGGCAAGAGAGAAACAGCATTCCTATTGCTTGGGTCCTTTACCTTAAGTTCAGGAGAAAATTGATGCAAGGATTCTTCACCTTCCATAATGCTGCGTGACACATCACAACAAAAGCATCATGAAGTAACAAACAAGAAAGAAAACATAATATAATTGATAGTAGCGCCAGCAAAATGTCTGATGATAAGTACCTTAAAAAAATGGAACGATATAGTCCACGATTGTCGAAATGATCAACTAAATTAATCAAATTATACCTGTGAAGAGAATTAAAAAAAAGGTTCAATGTATTGATCCATCCATAGCCTTCAATGAGTAGATCCATCAACATAGTACCAAAGCAATGACTGGTCATCAGTCTCTAATACAGCTTGATGTACAATGAGCCATGTAAGTAATGCAACAGTGTAGTGTTTACGGTGAAGTATCTGATGGAAAGATTTCTTTCCACTATCATATACCATGCTTCAAAAAATTTATGTTTCTAGAAGTCTGATTTTGTCTTGCCTAGTTTAGACACATTTAGACTTTTTTGTGAAGCCACAATTTTGCAAATGGTGCAACCAATTCATAATTTTTTTTCTTCAAATTCAGTAAAGTTCAGTAGATTCATGATAATGCGACAAATAAAACTTTACCCGCCAGATAAACCAAAATAAGCCTTTATCTGGGAGACGCTCCAAGAAATGCTCTCTTCTTTCTTAGATTCTTTGATTGCTTGCTCCAAAAGAGCACAGGAAGAAATATGTGCACCAGCAGATTGTCCCATTAGATAGATTCTACTCAAAAAAATCACAGAAGGACAAAAGTAAGAAAAAGAAATCAATCAGTTTCACGATGGGGAAGGGAAGAACAAAATTGTTGGACTTTCACCTGTTAGGGTCACCTCCATAATCTGCTATATTGTTGCAGATATATGAGATACCCTCAGAAGCATCTTTCACCATATCACTGATGGTACCCTGGGGAAAATTTCTGCATGCATCATATGAGTCATATCAACATAACTTGTAGAGGATAGGACAGACTGAATGTGAAAACTGTTCGTTTGGGTGACATACACATAATACAAATCTTCAATGCATAGACAACAAGCATAACAAAACAAGAGGCTCTTTTTAACTTTTAGAATGGCATATACTCAAGTTTCAGGGAGCAATCCTTATATGGTTAAACTGAAAAACTGGCATAAATTAGCCATGCTTGATCAACTTTTTTGGACATGAATCAACAGAAGTGGTCTTTTTTTTTTTTTGGTCGAAGAAGTGTCTATATTTTATGCCTATGCAGTTTTATTGGTATACTACAATTCTTTAACAGAATAGAACAAAAACGAATAGTTTAGTGTACTAATGCATCCCTCTAATAATCGACACAACGTGAACATGGTGTCTACAAGTCGATCAGTGCCTAATATTTTCCAAATACTTCATTTAAAGCACCAAATAAAAGTTAATCTAATTGTGCATTACAACTTGTACTTCTTGAACTAAAAGCAATTACCTGTAATCAATGCATGCCACTATGATGTCTCTTTCAGCCAACTGCAGACCTAAAAGAGAACCCCATGCTTTATACCTAAATCAGTATGAAATTATAGAAACTTAAATGTCATACAACCAGAAACTTAACCTAATAACACTTTGCATAATACACCCCGAGAAAAATAAGAAGCAGAGAATATCATCTCTAGACCGTTGTAACAATTCGCAAAAGAAATTTATAAGAATTGCTGAACTAACAGCTTCCAGCTGTCTTTAAGCAATGCCCTCATCCATTTAAAATCACTCACCCAATAATCCAGGCTCCACCAGTTACAAATACCACTACTGGATTTTTTCCGTCGCTATTTGCAGGTAAATAGAGATCCAACCTGTAAATAATACATGATAAAATTTTAAAGAATGAATTCACAGAACTTGTCAAAATCAAAACCTTTAACAAAATTCACCTACCTATTTCTTGGTTGATCTCCATACACAATACTACGCCTGACCTGGCTTGAAAAGAAATAACACAATGCAACTGGACAAAAATAAACAATCAAGTTATGCTCCATTGAACAGCACAAGTTACTATTCACAACAATAAAATAATAAACAAAGTAAACAAAACTCTCATCACATGGCAAACAACAAAGCTGTGTTTAGGAAGTTGATTATGTCAAAGAATGTCTTAGCACAGCAGTGGGGATTCTACTGTCATGTCTATACTAATTATCATAATGATGGGATTATTGAAGTGGAACTTCAACAATAATTAAACTTGGAGCCTTTTCCAAAAGATGATTTAGATGGTGCACAAACCTATCTAGATGGAACATTCTTTCTTCGATTAGCACCAAACCGTACAAATCATGACAGTGAAGCTAATCGTATATGCAGATGCTTTTTTATTTTACACAAAGATAACTGTAGATTTTCTTATAATTCGATCAGCAGACATTATGATTTGATCAGTATGAACATTAAATAATATTTTCCAAGACTGGCTGAGGATTTTTAGCAAACAGCCAATTTAGCCTCAATGGTGATACCCATGAGCCTTCCGCCATTACACAGTCACAAAGTTTTTTATTTTTATTTTGATCGTATTTTGACGGTGGTTATAGGAACAAGTAAACATAACACACACCTTGAAGAAACCCGGGCATAAGTAACATGGCATAACAACCAAGAGCAAGTAATCTTGTCATCCACCGGTAGCCTACCCTGAATGAAAATAAATGATTAGAAATAACACAAATTTCAAAGTTGAGCAGCAAAAAAATAATGAAGTGAAATTTCAGGTTAAATTAAAGCTTTATGGAGTCACAGAAAAGTAATGAAGCACATTATTATATAAATACATAAACTTCAATATTATTCCATATAAAATGAATTTGCTAGACTTTCGTTTTTGTTCCACGTTTCTATTTTCTTTCTGTTTCCATCGAGTTTCTCGGCAATCAATCAGAGCTAAATACATCCAATTATCGATAGGAGCTGAAGAAGAAGAAGAAGAGGTACCCGAGGTATTGAAGGAGCGTGAAGCTGAGGCTAGTAATCAAGTAGGTCTCTTTGGCAGCATGGCCGATGTCGCGGCCAAAAGACTGTTGCCGAAGAGGCCGAGGCGCGGAGGCGAGCTTCGCAGAGAGCCTGCGACGCCTCTGGGGATTCGTATTGGTATTGGCAATAGGATAGCTCAAAAACCTAGGAAGTAAGGGCTTCGCGTCCATATCTTGTGCCACGTCCTCTGCTGCGGAGGACGAAGCGTGTCGAAGAAGACAATCAGTTTCCGACGCCATAGCTGGGAGGTCCAATCCGCAATGTCTCAGAAATTTGGTAAAAGGGATTGGATCTGAGATTGGTTTTAGGCTTTTGATGATTCGGTTGCTAAATTTTGCGTGGATTGGGTTGGGCGGTGTTTTACTATTTGCCGTTAAACCGTTGATGTTTGAAGCTGAAGCTGGTGGTAGAGACTCGACCCGTTTGAAAGCTCTCAGAGGCAAAAATAAATAATAAAAAGTAGAAATAAAAAGACGCGCTGGAAGCTGTTCTAGCATTTCCTAGAATCGTATATAAAATTATCCAATTCCCACCGTTAATTATTCCCAACAAATAAAAAGCTGGATTTATTTCTAACTTTATAATGAGAAATATATTCTTTATTTATTTGACTCAGAAGTATCTGGACATTTGATTATTTGAACTCTTGTGCATGAATTTATAGTCCAGATTCTGATAATATATACGTTTGATTACTAAGAAGGCAAAATCCGATAACAATGATTTTGATTTAGGCTATTATTGACATTCCAAAAATTCATCTAGAGCTCATTAAAATACAATTCCTTTTTATTTAAAATTCTTATAAAGAAGTGCATAATGATTTTTTTAGAATACCGATAACAATTACCTTCATCTAAAGAATTCTTTTATATAATGCATAGACAAGTCACATGGTGAACACTACTCAAAGTATGATTAGGGCAGCATATGAACGTTCACTCAGCCAAAAATACTGTGTCCAATTGCCATTTTGGAACCATGAGGAGCAAATTTGGAGAACCCGAGAATTAAAAAGAGTTGGATTTGCATAAAATTTGCTTTTTAAGAGAAATAATTCGTAGTAGCACTATAGATTCAACGCTACCTCAATAGGAGATATACTTTTTCATCCATCTAGCATCAAAATGACAGTTTGGTAAATTCAGTATATCTGACGTCAGTTTCTCTTTGGATTATACGAATTCAAGATAATTTCCATTGACGTCCTTCCCTTTCCATCTCTGAGCCTCTCTACCTTAACCACCATCTATGGACAGCAGAAAGAGGAGTTTCCAAGAATGGGGCATAGCGGTGGATGAGGGATGAACTGTCCTTCCAATTTTTGTCCACACACTCAGATGGTAGTCAGAAGTATCTGGGGCGTGATACATGAGCTTCAATAGCTGTAAAATGTGTTCCACGGGGGGAATGTAACTCATTAGACTCTGCTATAGGGTTCAGATATCGGAAATAAATAAATAAATACATAAAAATAAGTGAATACAGTTCTTGACTCTACTATCAAGTGTAGCAACAAGAGCATGAACCAAAATGAACAACAAAGTACTTATCAACTGGAGCTACAGTTTGCAGAAAACGATATTCAATCTCTAATCTAGTCAATACGACAAACCATTTCTAACTAGTGGTATCGACTCAATGCATGTCTAACATGCACGCTTGTATGCATTTGTGCATGAGTGGTGTGTATGGGTGGGTGGGTGGTATTCAACATAATTGAAACAATTACGCTTCAGGAACAAAGAGAAAGGAACTGCACCTGCCAGTACATGAATGCCTGTATAATGTTGCGCTGCCACCTACAAATATACATTCAGAAATTAAGAAATGTTATAAATGAAAAGAATAGAATGTATCTGTGACTAAAAAAGCAGCACACAAAATGGTTCCAATCAACTCACGAGAACAATGATATAATCAGAAGGAAACCAAGTCCAATCTCAGCGTGTGAAGATAGTATGTTGAGGGTAGTTGTATTTGACTCCACCCAAACACAAGGCTCTTCCAAGTACTTCCTGTTCACCATGACAGAAGAAAATATTGCTCAGTAAAGAATACAAGTAGAAAAGCACCCCAAGAAACAATCCTCATGCGCAGCACTCAGAATTACCGATTCACAACATCATAAAATTGAATTCAAATAACAGAGGAGGATAATGAAATATCACTATTTCTGTGGGAGGGGGTATCTAACATTTGCAAAATATCACGCAAAGTTGTTAAGAATTAACTCTTCTACCTGTACAACGAGGACTGACTAAAATTGCGCCTAAGGAACTTGGCAACATGTTCAAGAGCCCGACAGAGAATGGGAATCAGCGCAACTGCAATGGATATCACATCATTATACTATTAATAATAACAAAATGAGCCTATAGAAAAATGACAAGAGAACTTGAGGATTAAGGAATGCTCACATTTGAGGCAAAGATGTGATGTCACAAAGGTAAGGCAGTAAATCAAGTAGATAAAATCCTTAGTCGTGATTATTGACTGAAAGTAACCTTGCAAAGCCTGCAAGTTCCAAGCCCTCGGTTTCTGAAATAGTAAGGGTGTGTTAATGAAATAGGAACATGGACAGCGTATACAAGTTATTGAAATAAGATTACAAAGTGAGTGAGTGAATCTGAAAAAGTAGATTTACCCCATGTTGCGAGTACAAGGAATACAGAGAGGAACATGCCGTGCCCATAAAGGAAAGCCGATATGCCCTATTTGAAAGGTTTTTAGGCACCAATGGAAAAATTGCAAGCACAGCCACTAGAAACACCTGCAGGGAAGAAAGAGGTAGACATTGGACAAATAACAACAGAAAAATCTTAAATGTAAGTAGAACATAGCCAGAGTGGTTAAGAGTTATGTATGATACACTAACTTTAAGCCAAAAAAAAATATGATGATTTATCAAGCTCACTAACACAGAATCAAGTGCCTAAAGTATACATGACTGAAAACTTTTTTTCTGAATCAGCAAAAACTTTGGATTCAAAAGAAGCAGACATAGTTTTCATACTTTGATCTCAAGAGTTATCTTAAATTTTGTTCTTGTTTGAGGAGTGAGTAAATGTATTCTAGTGGACCATGCATATCAGATTTGCAAAGAAACAACCTTGACCATGCAGATATTCTTGTTTGAAATTACAGCAGTTCAGATTTGAAAAAAGTTTCAGGACATCTTGGGAGGGGGATACTGTTGCATTCCCCACCCTCTCTGACTCCAGCAGTTAACAAAAACTCTAACCTACAGAAAACTGTTTGTTGATGTATATGACTGTCAACACAGTGCCTGGTTTCAAGGGAACAATATTAAAGGAGAAAGCCAATAACATAGAAAAACTACACGAAGTAATACGGCATTTCTTGAAAATCAGGCTGATTTTATAAACATTATACACCCTAGCAAGGGAAAAGTTCAACAAGAAGTAAAGAAAATAAAAACAAAGTTGATTCTATGTACGTATATGTGGATATCAATGCATGAGTAGATTTGACCATACCCAAGCGTTTACAGAAAACTGAATGGTTTGTCGATCCCAACGCAGAGAAGTTGGAGGACTTGTTGCTGATGTACCTGAAGTTCTGGCAGTTGATCCTACAAGCACCAATTCAAGTTCAGTTCACTTTAATCAGCAAATTTCAGGCTACCGAAAGCAATTAAAACGTTTTTTTTTTTTTTTTTTAAATAAATAAACAGATAAACTTGATTTCTTTTAAAGGAAAATGCCAATTTAGGCCAATTTGCTTCTGTTTTGAACTTTTTGTACAGAAAATAAAGTGTTCCAACCAGCACTACGTGTCTGAGGTTGGTCATTTGTGGGTCGGGACGATGCAGATGGTCTCTTTGGCTGAGAAGAACTGCTAGTTGACATTGAGTCTACCATAAGATCAGGATCCTATTCAAGAAATCAAGATGCAAAGAATTAGGAAAACGCAATACTTAGTGTGTAGATAAATCAAAATCTGATATTTTGTATTTTCATCTACTTCCAAAACCCATGCAACGCCTACCAATTACAATCCCAAAGACATCAACCAACAAAGCCATTCTCATATCGCAATCCCAAAAGCATAACTCTTCAACCAAATGTTGACTTTATAGGTGAACTCGTGTGGTAAAAATTCTTTTTTGAAAAGTTGTGAGAAAATTTAACAAGCAAACATTGAATGAAATATCTATCTCCCAGTAAAATGATCAAATTATGTTGCTGGGATATCAATGGAATTAATCATACAGAAAATGTCCTTAAACAATTAACATAAAATTGGGAAAAGAGACAACTTATGGAAACCAAAACCAGGTCAGCCTAAGATGGAATTATTGTTTTAACCATTACATGTGAACTCAATTGCTCAATTAACTGAGCTGAATGAACAATTAAAAAATAAGTGTGGTCCCAAGTAGGCTCTCCAAAATCAAAGTCCGAATGACAAATTCAATTGAATCTAAATGAAATTTCTATCCGTCTGATGTGCATCTAGTCAAGTGCCAGTGAGCGAGATGCAAAACACATAATAGGCAAGCGAAACCAGAAACTGTTCCTTTCAAATTCCCATAAAGGAAAATGAAGCAATTCACAGAAGATCGCAGTAGCAAAGAAAGTAAAATTCATACCCAAAATTATCAACAAACGAAGAAACCCCGAACAAAACCCAAAATACCCAATTGGAAAAGTGACCCCAAATACACAAAACAGAAAAACCAATTTGAGATTCAAGTGTCCATAGTCCAAATTCCCAAGAAACAAATGCTAATTAGCAATCAATTAGTACTGGGGGCAGAAACTGTGAAGAAAACAAGAAGAAAGAGTGGGTATGAGAGTACGGACGATGTAGCGCTGGTAGAACTTGCGCTTGAAATGGTCGACGACGTCGCTGCGAGAGGCCATGTGAGGAGGGATGAGGATGTTGGCCCAGTAGTCGGGCCATCTTGAGTCGTTCTCGTAGTCGTAGGCAGCCGCTGCCATTCTCTTCAGCTTCTGTGGGTCCTCTCTCTCTTCCCCCATTTCTTTGATGGCTTGATTGATTGATTGGTTCCTTTCTTTCACACACACAGTCGGTCGTTCTACTTTCTTGCTGCTACTGCACAACAGAAGAACCCAAAGTCTATCTCTCTCCACACTCTCCAATACCTCTGGTCGTTTTCTATGGGTTGCTCTGTTTTCGCCTACTGACCCGAGAGAAACGACGTTCTGGAGACATTTTTTATGTTATTATGCGCATTGGGCTTGGACTGAGGTAAGGGTTCAATGTAGCTTTATTAGGTCCAATAAGGTTTTTATTTTTGGTCAAGAGTCCAATAAGGTTTAGGACCCAGTGAAAACAGAAGTGAAACAGCCTCTGCATATTTGCTTTCCCCACCCAGCACCCAAGTTTTTTCTTCTAAATTTCCCTGTTTCTTTTTTAAGAAGAGTTGTTTTATTATTATGGAAAATGCTCTTAAATAGCATATCAATATAGCAAAGAGTCTTATTGTATCGATATCATCTTGAAATGTTGTCGATACTGTCGGTATTGTCTCATTATATCAATAGCAATTAGTCTATAACATAAGATAAACTTGAAATAAGATAGCTAATCTTGTGGTTAGGAGGTAACAAGGGTCCTCCACAATTTCAGTAGGCTCAATGGTAAGAAAAATTCATTAAAAGTTCAATACTCAATTGGGTTACATTTCTATCTATGGCAAGGACCAAGGAGCAAGAATTTTGTTTCAGCTTAATTTGTCTGGCCATTCACAATCTCCCTAGCTACTTCGATTTGTGAACTTGCTCAACTTGCAAAGCCTGTCATGAAGCTTTTGTCTGCTCTCTCTCTCTCTCTCTCTCTCTCTCTCTCTCTCTCCCTTGGAGCTTTGTCAAAATAAAATATCCTATATGACTGCAGCCACTTACACTACTTGCAAGATAACTTCTGAGAACCTTGAATCAATCGGACAAGCTTTGCATTACTAAGCATGATATGTATTTCTTCATCTAAGACCTCATGTCTTCCTCCTGATAACAAACCATGAATCTTCAATCCATTTTCTAGTTCAATAGCTTCGCTCATTTTTCGTACAACCTTCCCATAGCAGAGGTATCTCCCACAGGCTCCATAGTCCATGGCTTCATAAACATAGACATGTGCTTCTGCCGCCTTCTTCGCATCCTCAATGGCTAGGTGACCGTGTTCGAGCATGACCTTGCCGCCTACATAGGCATAACAAAATGCAGGTTAAGCATTTTTTAACCCAAAATGTTTTCTTATTACACAATCTGACATGTTAAGTTTTTTTGTTAAAATGTCAATTTGAATGGACCGTCCGTTGGTCATATTAAAATGCTAGACTTTCTGATGAGAGAATATTTCTTGTTTTTAAGATATATATGGTAGAATGAGATGTATTTAGTATCTGCCTTTAAGATATGGTAGAGAGTAGTGAGCATTTTGGAAAGATGTATCCATGAGAAGGCCGGGGCAGACTGTAACAAGATTCACTTTCATTTCCTTGGACTTCCTCCAACAAGTCATCTCTGCAGTGGTCTTTCCTAAGGCTAGCCAAAGCTGTTCATGATCACAATAACAGGATGAATTTTTCAGAGACGTCCATAATTTGTTTGGTGTGATTAATTTTCAAATATCAGCAAAAATTCAACAACTCTAATGCCTGTAAAGATTTTTAAGTACCTATTTTTATACCTTGTTTTCTCTGCAGAATTCCTCATTGGTCCAGCTAAACTCATCAATGATCTTGTTTTCATTGTCACCAGTCCAAATGGCAGCAAGAAGAGAGGAAGTGAAGATACATCTCTTTGCATATGCTGCCCTGCCACAAGCTTCAATAACATTCCTTGCCGCTTCAGCTTCAAGAAATGCCATTTGTTCCTGTATAGCACTCTCTATCAGCTTCAGAAGAAAACCAAAATGCACGCTCTATCAGTGTGTACAATGGAAGCGTATGGCAAAACTTACCGAATAGCCGGAGATACCGTGTGGATCAATGAAGGAGGAGGTATGAAAAATTGCATGACAACCTCTAAAAGCCTCACAGAGATTGTCCAGACTGCCCATCTTCGCCACGACAACGCCCTCGAGTTGGTTTATCTCTTCATCTCTCATTAGCTTCTTCATGTCTTCATAATCCACTGCGCATCATAGGACATAGTTTGAAGAAGAAAATTAAGCATAGTAACCAATATATGAAAAACAAAAAATAGTACAATTGGACTGCATATTTGTGTGCCTCAAAGCAATTTAGACTCAAAGGCCGGCCCGATTTCTTATTGTTTTGTCTAAAAGTGCAACAATCCATGATAGAAAATAAGAAAGAAGACAAGTGAGAACAATTTTGATCACCACAATCCAAGAGAACCTGCAAGTTTTATGATCATGCTTGTTGAAATTAAGAGGCAGACATGCACAGAAGGTTTACCAGGAAAAACTACAGCTAGGTACCTTGGTTTTGAATTGTGACTCGGACCAAGTAACCACGAGCCAATAGAGCCTTAACTATGCGAGAACCCAAGTTAGAATTCCCACTGGTCACACAAACCAGCTTCCTCTCTCTTGCATCCAAACCGCAGCTGAATGCATTGTTCACACAAACCTTCTGCTCCTCCTCGCTTAAACAACGCACTTGAGGTTTTAGAACTACCAACCCTTCCATTGCCATCTTTCTCATTCTCTCTCTTAACTCTCATGCAGAGTATTTAAAACAAGAAAGCTGGTTGCCGATAATTGATTTATACTTTTTATTTTTGTTCTTCTCTTTCATGAGGGGCCTGAAATGCAGAAGGTAGTTGAAGAACATTAGATGAAAGGCACGAGGGTGGTAAGTGGAATTCAAACTAGAGAGTCAGCCAGTCAAGGCGGTGACAATGTGACATCCTATTGGTCAGATGCAACTTTTAGTGGTTAGTACATCTGAATTTTTTATATTTGAAATTAAAACAGTTAACCAACTTAATAATTTTTTTTATCCATCTGTGGTTGACTTGGGACTATGTCATCTACAGCAATGCCTATCCAGGTTTCTTACAGACCAGAACAATAATTTACTACATACTTTAATCACAACACATAAGCATAAGCCAGGGCTTCAATGACAAAACGAAGATAAACTGCAAGTGCAGTACAGAATTTTTATTAGAGGAATTTTTTTTAAGGTAATACAAAGTCAAGACCTTTTTTCAATCGACTAGACGCGTTGTTGGCTTAGAGGATTAAAATATATTTTAAGTTTTAATTAACAGTGGGTCACTGCAGCAACTGGGCTACTATTAGGTGCCCCCTGCAGTAGTAATAAACATTTTGAGTTTTTATGAGTCAGATAGAGCCTCAGTGATGATGGCATTTGAAGAGAAGGATAATTCATAAATATGAACTTGTATATTATATATATGAAAACAACAAATACAGACACATACAATATTGTATCAATGAATCTAGATTACAAAAGAATACAGAAATGTGCATCCTGACAACAAAATCATGTTAGCAGAGAATACAAAAATTATGGAAAATGATGATTTGGGTAAGATTTACAAGATTTGAGCAACAAAGCCTGGTTCCAAGAGCACAATAAAGGGTCCCAAAAGTGAAGTGAAATTAATGGCCTGCACCCTTAACTTGTCTCAGTTGTTCCATAACCCAGATCTATCAATGGATATTACAGTACTTTGGTCTCTCTGGTCTCTGCTCCAGCTACTCTGAGTTTGGTCCCTATGCTCTCTAGAGTCTCTACTTGTCCAGCTACTCCCGGTTTTGTCCCCATGCTCTCTAGAGTCTCCACTTTTCCAGCTACTCTGAGTGTGATTAAAAAAACTTGTACTGTAGTCTTGACTACCAAATGCCATTCTCTGAAACATTCTAATTTGTGCAGATTGTTGTGCGGAATCAAAAATTTCACTTTGTCCAGGTTTCATTCCGTTACTGAGATCTGATAATTCATCCAAGGAGTCAAAAGCCCTTACCACCTAGCAAGTGAGAAAGTGTATTAGTTCACAAAAGTACAAACAAAATGTTGGAAAGGGTCATACCATATTTTGTAAATACCTGTCTCATCCGTGGCCTTTTTGCAGCTGAATGACGCACACAAGCTGAAGCCGCCTCAATCATTCGAAACATTTCATTCTCAACGTAATTCTTTTCCAGCCTTGAATCTGCCAACTCTTCAAAGTCTTCATTCTCAAGTGCTTGAGAAAGCAAAGGCCGAGCCTGGAGGAAAAGTTTAGCTGTTATTATCTAGGCATTGTAGACAACCATACAATTCTGGTCATACAAAATTAGCATAATACAGGTAAAAACCCACTTAAAACATGCCAATGGAAAATCAGTAATCTAAATTAGCACAATCATATGCATTACTGAGAATAGAATAGTCCCACAATGATTTGCACAAACACACATTTGAAAAAGCATAACTTCCACCACCTACAAGGAGATAACAACGATGTTTATGAATTTACCCATTCAACTAGGCTCTCATCACCCAACGGCTGAGAAGAATCCACGGGTTTACGGCCTGTAATTAGCTCCAATAGCACAACACCATAAGAGTAAACATCAGACTTGTCCGTCAACTTTCCACTTGTTGCATATTCTGGAGCCATGTATCTGGAAAATCACACAATTCCATTCATCAGAACATATTAAAGCAAATGATACCATGAATAGAAAGATTGAAGAAATGGGAAGGATCCTGATCCAAAGAAGTGAAGGTATCTACCCAAATGTTCCCATTACTCTTGTGGTTACATGCGTATTTGAATCCAATGATAGCTTTGCAAGCCCAAAATCTGCAACCTGTTAGTGAGAGAATTAATCTTTAGAAGATTAATTGCTGTCAAATGATTAACAATAACAGACAGCAAATATGTGGTCTGGCTGCCAGTTATTGTAAGAGGACTTTGTAGTCATTCCATGAATATATAAATATCAGACTCCAAAAAGGCTCTTATTTAAAAGATGGAGATGCATCTATGTGAGAAGCACTAAAGGCAATCACTATAACCGGATAGAAGCATTTTTCTTTTTTTTCTAGAAAATTAAGGCTGTACAATACCTGAGCTTCAAAGTTGCTATCCAAAAGGATGTTTGATGACTTAATATCTCTGTGAATAATGCGGGGATGACCTAATAAACACAGTAAAACAAAATATTAAGAGAAGAGAGAGAGAATTAGATGCTAGAAGGCATGACGTTAAATACAACACTGAAGTAACAAACTTTGCATAACTTTGAAAACAGCCAACCTTTCTAATGTATAATAGTCATTTCATTTATATCATTTTTCTCTTGGGTTACCATATTGGAAGTAAAAGCACAGACCACGATTAAATTCCAGAAATGAAGCTTGTTTGTTTTGGACATGTCAATTCTGTAAACAAATAATTCTTTCTCAATTGATAATGCTACTCAGAGGGTTGAAGGCCTTGGAAACAAATACAAACTTTGACTACTGCTGTTTCGCATAGGATAAATTAGTGTTTGTACTTAGATGGAAACTATGACAAACGAAAGCATACTGTTCATTGAATTAACAAATAATAAAACAGTTTACATTTCTCACTGTGTGTCTATTCAAACAAACCAAGGTCTAGAAAAGTTGAATCCCAAATTGAGAGGTCCAGAAAAAAACAAAGAAGAAACTCACAATCTTCGTGTAAGTAAGCTATTCCACGAGCTGCACCAGCAGCAACCTTGACTCTGGTTGCCCAATCCAGAACCGGCATGCCCTCACCTGCAGTTTTCAATAGAGGAAAGTTAGAAGAGGTACAAATTTTCACAAGAACATGCAGACGAGAATTATGCTTCGAATTTACTAATGCTCCAAATGTTGCAAGATAATTTATGCTTCACAATTACTGCATGTAGACATGAGAACTACATGCAGTGAATTTGAAATATAAATTACTAAGCAAGTCTGTTGGCACCGGTTGACATAGCCACCTCTTAAAAGATTATTAGTTAATAAATCAATTACAATTATAGATATCAAACCGACAGGTACAAAACACAAGCCCTACTTTGGTTCCCAAGCCTTTTAGATTTGTCTTTCTTTTAAAATCAGAAAGCTCACCATGAAGATGGTAATGTAGGGTATCGTTTGGAACGAAGTCATAGACAAGCAATCTTTGATGCTCGGATATACAGTAACCAACCAGGGAAACCAAATGGCGATGGTGTACACGACTAATAATTTCAACTTCAGCTTTAAACTCACGTTCCCCTTGTCCACCACCAATTTTTAGCTGTTTTACAGCAACTTCCCTTTCATCTTCCAGAACACCTTTGTATACACAACCAAATCCACCTTCGCCCAAAAGATTCTTTGTCCAAAAACCATTTGTGGCTTGGAGTAGTTCTTCATATGTAAACCATGATCTTGAATTGTTTACTCCACCAGGATCTGATTGTGCATACATGAAATCACTACCAGAACCATTTCCTACAAGGCGAGGTGGAGAATGCGGCTTCAGAAATACTGAATCTGGAGAGCAGAAAAAAGATCCATTAGTTTGAACTAAATGACCTCATTTGCGCATTCATCTACAGCTTGTTAGTTAATTCAGAAGCTTGACTTTAATAAGATTTATACAATGTTTTAGCCAGAGCATACAAATCGAGTTTTCCATTTAGTTTCATCTACTAATACTATAATTTAGAGAGGTAATTATCTATTTGGCTCTACTTATAGTAATTTAGGGACTGATTTTCAAGGTTTCCTATTACATTCAGGGGGTTGTATTCAATTGAGATTTTAATGGATTATTTTGCAGCTTAAAAATCTAGTGGTATTCAATTAGGATTTGTAAGTAATCAATAAAAATCTGGTGGTATTCAATTATGATTTTTAAATCATAAATACAAGTCTAGTGGTATTCAATTAGGACTTTTAAAAGATAAGACAAAGTACCGTGGTATTAAAAAACTTACCGATTTTGAAGTATTTCATTAAATGATGTATTGTGTGGTATTTTTGAGTGGGTGATATAAATACCAAACCCCATAAAAAATCTCACCCTCCTATGCCTGATTCTCACGTTCTTTGTTTTTCTTTTGGGAGGAGATGAACAGACACATCTGAGAAGAGCTCCTATTTCATGGTTGTTCTCTATACTAGCGATGTTCGTATACGTTTTGCATATGTTCATGGTTATTCTCTATCTATTAACTAGTGCTGGTTAATTGTATACATTTTGCGTCTGCATACGTTCATGGTTGTTCTCTATTAGCGTTGTTCTCCCCAGCCACTCACTCCATTAACACTTCAGTTTTTAAATCCTATCAAAACAAGATTATTTTGCTGAAAGACATGTAAAGTATTGTATAATTTATTTGCTGACTAATTGTATATGTTCATGGTTATTCTCTATCTATTAACTAGTGCTGGTTAATTGTATACATTTTGCGTCTGCATACGTTCATGGTTGTTCTCTATTAGCGTTGTTCTCCCCAGCCACTCACTCCATTAACACTTCAGTTTTTAAATCCTATCAAAACAAGATTATTTTGCTGAAAGACATGTAAAGTATTGTATAATTTATTTGCTGACTTTAAACGAAAAGCATGTTATCCAACCAAGATTATATCAAAAGGTTATGTATTTAGGTGAATGATGATGGGTGATAGAGTTCAAGCTTGTATAGAAATATAAGTAAAATCATGTAATTGCAATCTATTAAAATCATAAGTAAAATCCTAAGTTTTTACATAACATTAGGGTAATTTAGGTACTTTATTATTTTGGGATTACCTATCTAAATAGGCTTTATTGTAATAAGCTTTCAGATTCTAGCATGTGATTAGTAGTGATTAAGATAAATATTTATGGTTACAGTAATTTTCCTTTTGTTCTAATGTTGTTCCTATTTACTAGTGTCAGACGCTTCCTGTCCTCAACCAATAACCTATCAAACCTTATAGTCCTTGTACTCCTGGATGTTCAAATGTGATGCCCATTTTAAATGAAATCACAACTGGGAAAATATTAAAAGGCAAATAATTAGCATTTTACAGTGAATTAAACATTTATAATTCTTCCAATTCTCTTGGAACAGCTGCTACAATTCCTTGTCCGCGAAGTAAATTTGAATACTTAAAAGTGTCAACAAACCAACAAGAAAATGAAATAATTATTGTTGTGCATGTTCACTGTGTTACCTGAATTCTGGGATGAAGCGAAGGGGGAAGGCATGGTGTAACGAAGATTGGATCCAGTTCTTTTCTTGTGCTTCTTTGCAAACCAAACCGCCATAACAACAAGACTGAGCACCAGAAATCCAACTGCAATTCCAATTGCCACAGCTCCTCCCATGTTTAACCCGCTTGTATTTCTAGATGTGGTATTTGCCGTTACATTGGCATTAGTAGTTGACCTTGCAGTTGGCTTCTGTGGTAAGGGAGTTGGACTTGATGAATTACTAGGGGGAGCTGGAGAACTAAGAGGAGGTGAAGAAGATGAAGGGACTGAAGGAGGTGGTGATTGCAAAGTGGGTTCAGGGGGGGAGTTATCAGCTGGTGGAGGAGCAGATTTAGAACCAGATGGAGGAGGTGTACCAGTGGGGGATGGAGGGGATTTTTCTGGTGCTTTTCCCTGTGGTGGTGGTGGTGAAGAATTGGCCGAAGGTGGTGGTACATCAGCTGGAGGAGGTGGAGAATCTGAGGTGGATGTAGGCGGAGGTGAGGCTTCTGCTGGAGGTGGTGGGGAAGATTGGGGAGGAGGGGAACCTCTTGATGGAGGCGGTGGGGACGCATTTGGTGGGGGTGCAGATGCAGCAGGAGGAGGGGAAGCTGGTGGCGAAGGTGGTGATGATGCGGGTGGTGATGGTGGGGGTGAAGCCGCCGGAGGCGATGGGGGTGGAGCAGTTGGAGATGATGGGGGTGGAGACTGGGGAGGGGATGGGGATGGAGCCTGAGGAGGCGAAGGCGGTGGTGAAGTTGGTGGCGGTGTTGATGGTGGTGGTGATGATTTTGGAGGGGGAACAGCTGGTGTTGCTGGAGGAGGAGACTGAGGAAGAGGGGATGAAGCGTCAGAAGGGGTTGCAGTGGTTGTAGCAGTTGACGAATTTGATGGGGCAGGGGAAGCAGGTGGGGGTGGTGAGGTACCAGATGAAGTTGGTGGGACCGCAGAAGGGGAAGAATTTGGAGAAGGTGATGTTGTTGAAGACATCTTTGTATGAAATCAATGCTAAATTCTCTACTTTTTTTTGGCTTTATTATATCAATTCCATTACCAAACTAGCCAAAATCAGCGACAGGAAAAGTCACTCTCACTGAAAATCAAACATCAGCTAACATTACATAACAAAATACAATCGCCAAATGTCTTCCCCACAGCAACAACTAACTATAAACGACAGTTTCTCTGAAAACTGAAAATTCCAGAAATCCCCAATTCAAAAGGACCAGGCAAAACCAATGCTTTCTATTCTGCCTCCTTTACTGGTCCCCAAAACTCAGGAAAGTTCAGATGAACCCAAAATTCACAAAAACAAAGCACGACCCAGTTCGCAAAACCCTTGAAAGAACAACAATAACACCCAAAAACCCAAAAATTGAGCAAATATCAGATCAACCAAACCCACCATGCGCAAGCTTCAAACTTTAAAACCCAGATTTACTACTACAAGTAAAAGCTGATAACTTTATTGGGCAAATGCAGCAACCCAGATCTCCAAACTGTGCATAGAGAAAACCAAGAAGCTAAAAAACTGGAGCAATTCATACCTCTCCCTCCCGGAAACGGAAATGGGGTTTGCTGTTTGGGAGAGTTGGGTCCTTACAGGATGGAATCTTCGAATGCCACCAGTGTTTTCCCGAGAAAGCAATTTTCCTGGAAAATGGTTAAGACTCTAAAAAGGTGTAGCCCACAAAACACGCTAGTAAACGTGGGGGCGACTTCGGAAGAGTGCCTCGTCACTGGTGACTCCACATGCAGAGCGGCAGTGGCAGCTAGGGGTGGGCATCTAAAACCGAAATACCGAAATCGTACCCTAACCGAATCGTACCATACCGATTTCATACCGTTTCATTTGGACCATCAATATTCGGTACCAGTACCAGCAATTGTACCAAATAGAATATGGTATGGTCGCGGTATCAAGTATTTGGTCCAAATCAATACAGGATCCGTAATTACCAAATACTATTCAAATATATAATTTTCTATTGAATATGTTGATGGATATTGCATATGTTGATTAGAATTTGGTTGATTTGGATATTGAATATGTTGATGGATATTGAATATGTTATATTCAATGGATATTGAATATGTTGATTAGGATTTGGTTGATTTGGATATTAAATATGTTGATGGATATTGAATATGTTATATTCAATGGATATTGAATATGTTGATTATGATTTGGTTGATTTGGATATTGAATATGTTGATGGATATTGAATATGTTGATTAGGATTTGGATATTGATAATTGAATATGTTGAATCTTTGAATTTGTAACTTAGGCATCACTTATTTTGGTAAATGAATATGTTGAATATTGAATTGGTTCATTTTTTAGTTGTATCATTTTGGTACCAAATGGTACCAATAATTTACCAAATACCGACACGGTACGGTATGGATGGTGCCTGGACCAATTTTGACAAACGATAATCTCATACTGTACCATACCGACTTTAATTTCCGGATTTGGTCAAATTACAATCTTAATATCAGTACATACCAGGTCCGGTGCCCACCCTAGTGGCAGCCAAAAACAATCATTGTAAAATGACTCCTACATTGCGCATGATCACAAATTTTATGCTCAAGCTTACCAAGGGACGCCTTTCTTAGCTGTTTTCTTCCTGCTTTGTTTGTTTCTTTTTTTTTTTTTTTTTTTGGTGAGATGGGGATGGCCAGAAGTTTTGTTTGTCTCTTTTAATGTCATGTTACTAGTGTTTTTCTTCTTCTTCTAATTGAGTTTTATTTGTTTTATAATTTTTTTTTTCTTTTTGAATGGTATAAATTAGAAAAGTATAATCAACCCAATATAAAGAAGATAAAATGTACCTATTGAAAGAGGCGATAATACTAAACTTAAACACACTACACGCATGCTATGACTCAAGCTAAGGACATTAATTGCTGAAGTAATTACTCTAAATCACTACACTAGTGGGTCCTTTGCACAAAGCTAAATTTTTTAGCTCTACCAAGCAATGTACAAATGTGAGGGTTCATTTTTATTGTCTTATCCAATTAGTCACTTTTTAATAACCCAATTATATTTTGAAAAGGAAGAAAAAAAAAACTTTTCAAGCTATAACCTTTCGTTTTTTTCCTTCTGGATTTTGAAAAATAAAATTTTTGATAAAAATAATCGGCGTCTGCAGTAATTTTGCATCAACGGAGGTGAATAAAAAAAACCTTTTTTCTCATTAAAAAATGGATAAATAAAAGAAGAGTCAAAAGAATGAGGCCGCGTAATCCAATAGTCAGCGCTTAAGATCTCATTCTCATTCTCACTGCCAAGTTGCCAACACAGTCTCCCAACTGCCATGTTGTCCCAATGTGCGCATGTTGATGAAACGGCAATAAACAATTCTTAAAACACAGAGCCTTGTAACTTGTTTAATTTGTTTGGGGGAGGAGGGTGAGGAGGGGGCTTTGTCTTTTGGGTCGTTTTATAAGGTGGTTTAATATGTAAAACCATGCTCATAATCTTGAAATCTTCAACTCCAAGGCTTTTGATGAGGGAGGAGGTTGGTTGGTTGACCTAATGATGGAAGATGGCATGCATTCTTCTCATGGTGACAAGCTAACTGAAATTGAAATATATCACCTTCCTCTCTTTGATTTTTATATGTGTTGGTGTACAACTCAATTTAGCTTTTGCTTGTCTTTTAGCAACACTATATTCAAAGTTGTTCTTTGAGTATTGAGAATGACACAATATGCGAAAACTTAAAAATTAGCATTTGAATGTAACACATGAGTTGATTACAAGTAACATTTTGAGTTTTGAGAAAAAAAAGGTATGATTTATGCGATGAAGGAAACATATGTGATTTATGTAATATATATATTGATGACATTTATGGCATGTTTACTAATCAGGAATTGGAATTCTCATTGGGAATTGAATTCCGCCTATGGAGAATTTCTGCGTTTACTTCACATCAAGGAATTGAAAAGTCAAGCCGGGCCCACACAAAATTAGGAATTGAATTCATGATTTTGGAGGAATTTAATTCAGGAATTAGAGGTGGTATTCTAATTCCTGGAGAATTTACCCATTAGGAATTCATCTTTTTTACCCATTATATCCTCACACAATTTTCAAAATTCCAAATATGTCATCTACTTTAACAAAAAAATGTGGACATTTTAGTAATTAGTATCACTCATACCTCAATTCCATATGATTTAGTAAACAACTTCAATAGGAATTCGGAATCTAACTCCCCTCAATCCATATGATTTAGTAAACAACTTCATTAGGAATCCGGAATCTAATTCTCCTCAATCCAACTCTTCCTCAATTCAATTCATCCTCAATTCAATTTCCCATAATTCAATTCCGGATTAGTAAACATGTCATTAATGATTGTGAATCTAATGATAATAATTAATATAGTAAAGCGATGAGATAACAGTGAAAATCTATGTATATATATACTATGACTAACATAGTTGGTACTAATGAATGCGATATGGTGCGGTGCGGGTCGTGAGTGAAGATGATGGTGGATATAAAAACAACAATGTTTTAAGATGAGATCTCTAAGTTTGAAAGAAAATGAGACCCTTTCTAATAAGTTACCCAAATAGAACTCTAGCAATATGATTTTTTTTATAAAAAAGAGTTTGTTTATCTATTTATTTTTTACCATGCTTTATATATATATATATTTTATAAATAAAGAGGAAAATTATTATGTGGCTATGAATAAATGGGCTTAATAATATTTAATAATGCTTCCTCTTCCTCCAAAAGGCTCCAACCATTTTGTAACCCAATTGTCGTTTGGGCCATCCCATCTTATAAAATCCGGATCCTGACCCGAAAATCCAACAGAAAGCACTATCATAGAGAGAAACCGCGTACATAAAAGCGTGCACTTCGAATTTCTCCGTCCTCCTCTCTCGAACCCGAGCTTACTCTCTCTGCTCCGGTTCAGAGGTACGCGCTTCTTCATCCTCGGTATTCCCATACTGAAAATTTACTAATTGCGACCTCATTTTTCGTAATCTTCTTTCGAATTTGATATACTGTTCCTATTTTCTCTGGTTAAATGTTAATTTCGTGTTTTGCCGCGTTTTGTCTGCTTGGTTACTGATAAAATGCCGCAAAGAAAACGAACCCAAATTTTTCTTAGTTCCAATATGAAGTAATGAAGTCCAGCAAAGTATGTGTAGCGAAATTTGATTCTAGTAGTGGTTGCTAGTTGAATTGTAAATAGAAATCCATGTCTCACTATCCAGAAATTATCCAATTTCTGTTTTGTATTGTGTCTTTGTATATGAGTTTATGTGGAAACTTTGTCTATCAACTCAACTATAACTCCGGCTTCAAGAATTATATGTCCATTTTTTAGTTCTTGGAAATATTTTTAAACGCTAAATGGTGAATTCATAAGTTTCGTTTCTATAAATATGCCCATGCTTTCTTTTTTCCCTTCTAATGGATTGTCCAGTGGATGGTGAGGAGGGAGCAGGCAGGGAAGCAAATGTTAAGGCCCTGCAAGCTGTATTGTCAATGATACAATCTATAGTTTCCAAACATTAGTATTTAGATTAGTGAGCTAAAGTAGGAAGAGGTCCGGTTTGCACCATATACTATTTTAGAATATGAATACTTCTTCCTCTTACGCATTTTCACCTCTCTTCCCCCTCTGTTTTATAACAAAAAATACTATATTATGTAGGAACCACCAACAGCAATCAAAATGTGTCGATACCAAGATTGGGAAGATGACCTACCAGATAGTGAAGTTCATGATGAATATCCTGGCAGAGATGCAGTGACTGCTTTTATACGCCAAATTGAGCTACAAATGAATGAAATAAGGGGATTTTTGGACAACATGAAAGCTGATAGTTCCAAAAAGCCAAACAAATTTTGGTCCGGATTCTTGTCAGGCATCTGTTTCACCATACTGCTCAACTATGTGATCAAGTACGTAACTAGTAACTAGTTAGGGTTGATTTTGTATAGCAATTTGACATCCCAGACCTTATTCAGGTTCAGTGCACTTCTAATGGCGTTCGTGTTCAGTTCTCTTCTTGTTGTGAAGAAACTCTTGTGGTTGTGGATGTTTTGACTAGTACAATTTATTTGGCTGCTTTATGGCACCTATCTCCCCTTTAATCAAATTGTTAAGCATGCCATATTAGTTTTGTTATGTGAAGCACATATTTCTTGCCATGGAAAGGTAGCATAGTGGTAAACTTATTTCATAAAAGCCATCTAAAATGTGACATATTTCATCATCGACAGGAAAGAAATAGATATAAAGCTCACAACCAGTTGGAAGAACAAATGAAAGTCAAAGAAAACACGATAGTGTACTTAGAACTGCTCACTGTTTGCAACAAAGATAAAAATCGCAATCGCAAATCATAACACAACCAAACTCAGTGATAGTGCCTAAACCAGCATACGTTCCCTCCAGCCTCAAATTCCTTTCCTTCCTCACCTCTGCTGTGGATCCACCACAACAAATTTGTAAGTGAGTTACCATCATCGTAACCGTTCAAGTTCCTTATCTTCTGCAAAGCACCTTCTTTGTCGTAAATCCCTTCCAAGGAATAGACAAAACCTTTCCATCCTTCTCCAACTCCCTCCCTTCTCAGAGCTGGTAAGGTCCACTTCACAAGATCCCTAACAAAGCCAACATCAGAGAACAAGACCTCACTGATTGGCAATAGTGGTAGCAACTGAATTCCAAGCCTGCATTCTCTCCACTCTGGAGGAGCAAACCAAAGACCACTGTCCCTCTTGGTAGCCCACAGAACTCCAACCAACCTATTTTCCCTTGTGAAATCTTCCTCATACATGCTATCGCCCTCTCTTACGTGCCACCACGTTTGAGCCGCCTGAATTTCCAATGCTGCAAGCATTGATCCTGTCGCCACAAGATGAGTGTCTCCATAGGCTAACCCCATCAATGCAGCTGAATAATAAGCATTCACTGCCTCACTCGTGCTCTCTTGATTCCGCCCGTCTGCAAATTCAGTTAGCCCACCTGCCCACGAGTGTAATTTGTACAAATCAAAGCACCTCAGACGAGGATAATGTGAATTTGATCGCCTACCAATGGTCAGAAAATCGGCCGCAAGAGAATAAGCTTGAGGCCTGTACTTCCTCCCCCATGCAGGGTCAATCTTTGCAAGCACCGAAATGGCATAAAGAAAGTACCCCAGATGATAGTGGTGATCATTATAAATTCCAAAACCAAAATCTGCACCAGAATCAGTTGCTCCTTGTTTAGTGACAATTCCACCCCATTTGCGATCATACAAGAAACCATTTCCACTGAAACTTCCATCCAGCCATGGCTCAATTGTATCCTTCAAATATTTCCTAATTGCCGGAATCACATCAAGATAAGCCACCTCCTCAGCAATCAAAGCTAACCTTGCCGCTCGGGCAATCAATTTTCCATAAAAATAAGAAGATGTAGTTGTTATTGGGGTTGAATTCAGAGCTTCAACATCTTTCCGAAGTGCAGAAATAATTTCAGCATATGAATCTTCTTTAATACCTCTGGTTGAATGCCAAGTGACTGAAACAGGGTCTGGTTTCAAAACCCATGAATCACCAACAACACCAACAAGATCACCATCAATGCTTTTGAACTTAAAATCCTCCAAAATAGTAACATCACAATCGTCACCAGAAAGAAGCTGAAGATGAAGAGGATGAGCCAGCATAAGCAAATCACCCCATCCTTTCTTTTCCCATTTATATTCCAAAGAAAATGGCTTCGTGAACACAGCTTCACCCGAAACCGGGTAACACGAGCTGAACTGGTCGAGGGTTGCCTCGTATTGTGGATCAGAATCCGGCAATATTGCAATCCGAATAATCCCAGAAAACCCACCAGAAGTGATCAATGACAGGTTGCTGCTAGTCAAATCAATTGGGGATGATGTGTAGATAAGCCATGTTTGATTGTTGTTGAGCTTGATGGTGTATTTGGTGCGTGAGCTATTGGAAGAACAGGAGAGAACTGCATGAATGGTGGAGATTGAAAGCTCAGTGCGGCTAGAAACAGAGCAGGTGACAAAGGGGCTTCCCCGGACGAGAAAGAAGCGGAGATTGGAGGAGGGAAATTCCAGAGTGACACTGAGATCATTGAATGAAGAGATTTTATGCGTCTCTTGGGAATTGGAGTGTTGTGAGGCAGAGATGGTGAGATCAGCTATGAAAATTTGGTACAGAAAAGCAGAGTTGAAGAAGCGAGATGGGTAAGAGATGGTGAGAGAGGAGGAGGAGGATTTGATTTGGTAGGGGTGAAAATACTCAGGTTGGTCACCATTTTTGAGGGCAAAGTTTTGGAAGAAAGAGTTGGTGGGGAGAGGGGTTGTGAGGAGGTTGGGGGAGAAGAAATGGGAAGGGTCAGGGAGGACTGTGGATTGGGTTTGAGGGAAGAGGAAAGGGGTGGCGGTTGGTGGCTTGAGGGCTGGCTGTGGTGGCGGTGGCATGATTTTGGGTACCTCAGGAGATGGTGGCGATGGAAATGAAGGTGAAGATGGAGGTGGTTTATAGGGCTTGGGAGGTTTTTTGAAACTCTTGGTGACTAAGATTTTGACTTTTCTTTTAATTTTTTTCAACATTGGATTTGGTGTGAAAACGAGTCGAATTAATGCAACAGAAGGCTGAATGAATGACTCTGAAATAATAATAAATAAATAAAATAAAATAAAATACAAATATTGATTTTTGATGAGTCGGTGGGAAATGGGTGGAGCCAAGAGGGAAAGTAGGAGGAAATGGTGGGAGGATTTTAGCTGTTAGTTACCAAACTAGGAGGAGGAGGAGGAAGAAGAAGAAGAAGAAGTTTTGTATATATCTTGGAAATTTGGAACCCCACAAAACCCAATTTCTGGGTTTAAGAGGATTGCAAGATATCCAAAAAAGTACTTGAATTTGAAGGAAGGGATAAAAATACCGAGGTGGGTTTTCAGAATGCTTGAGAGCCAAGCAAAAGAAATGTAACCCAAAAGAACAAGAAAACTGTGAATATTTCTTATCTTAGTCATTTGGGCTCATGACTTATTTGGCCTGAAAATGAAAGATAAGGTCAAAAACACATACTTGAAATGGAAATGTGTGATTGATGACTTGATTAAAGAAATGGAAATGAGAAAAATGAATCAACCATGGACCTCAGTTTTTGTAAATGAAACATTATTATTTTTCTTTACAATGGCATTTTCGTTCAATTCTTTTCATGCTGTGAAAAACACACTGCTGGTACTGGTTGTTTTTACTTAAAGATAATGATTCCTTGTGAGCACATGTCTCTTCTGTGAACAGAAAACTAAGCAAAACATTGTAGCTTGCTATTTGGAATGCATCTTTCTTGGCATGAAAAGGAATTGCCAAGCAATATAGATGTTAATGTTTTTGGGTAAGTGAGTGGTAGACATTGTTTATAAATAAGCTGGAAATGCATCTTGAATGTCACATTTCGGAGAAGCACAAGAACAATGACAGAGAGAAACCAGCAAAGAAACACACAATTCACTTGGAAGAACAAATAGAAGCCAACAATATATGGCGCATTCCGAAAGAAGCTCAACCAGCAAACGGCACGCAATTCACTTAGAAAAGCAAATAAAAGTGAACAGAATATAGCTTAGACAAAGAAGCTGAACTTAAAAACAGAAGTCATCCAAAATGGCATAGAAAGGATTAACAAACAAAACATAACTCTGTCTAAGTCCACAACCCTCTCATTTTCTCCTCACCTCTACTGTGAATCCACCATAAAAGATTAGTGAGAGAATTCCCATCATCCCCTTCACCTTCCTGATCTTCTTCAAGGTAAGCAAACCCTTTCCATTTCTCAGTATGTTGAGCAGGTGATGTCCATTTCACAAGTTGTTTGACATAGCCAACATCAGAGAACAAGACCTCAGTGATTGGCAATATGGGCAGGACCTGAATTCCAAGCCTACACTCTCTCCAGTCTGGAGGAGCAAACCAAAGGTCACTGTCCCTCTTGTTAGCCCATAAAACTCCCACCACTCGATTATTCCTTGTGAAATCTCCCTCATAAAGTTTACCTCCCTCTTTCACATGCCACCAAACTTTTAGCAGCATGAATTTCAAAACTGAAATCGAGGAATGGAAAACACAAATCGGAGTATAGTTGTAATTGATTAAATTTTGTCACATACATAAGAATTTGTTAATTTGCATGCTACCAACTACCCAAAAAAAAAGAAGGAAAAAAACACAACCTAAAGACTAATCAAAGATCTTACTGTGAAACTAAGTTCCTACTATGAATCCACCATAGGAGATTAGTGAGAGAGTTTCCATCATCAAAACCCTTCAAGCTCTTAATCTTCTCCAAAGCACCATCCTTATCATAAATCCCTTGCAAGGCATAGACAAAACCCTTCCACCCTTCCTCAACTCCTTCTCTACTCAGAGATGGCAATGCCCATTCCACAATTTCCTTAGCAAAGCCACCATCAGAGAACAAGATCTCAGTGATTGGGGATATGGGCAGCAATTGAATTCCAAGCCTCATTTCTTTTGCCTCTGGAGGAGCAAACCAAAGTCCAGTGTCTCTCTTGTTTGCCCATAAAATTCCCATAATCCTATTTTCCTTTGTGAACGCTTCCTCGTAAAGTGTATCTCCTTCTCTTACATGCCACCACATTTGAGCTGCTTGAATTTCCAAAGCTGTAAGCATTGATCCACTGTCAAAAAGATTGGTGTCTCTATAGGCTAGGCCCATTAATGCAGCTGAATAGTAAGCATTCACTGCCTCACTTGTGCTCTCTTGGTTCCTTCCGTCCCCAAATTCAGCCAGTCCTCCAGCCCAAGAGTGTAGTGTGTACATATCAAAGCATCTCAACTTCAGATAGTTTGAATTCGATTGGTTGCCCAAGTTGATGAAATCTGCTGCAAGAGAGTAAGCTTGAGGCTTGTACTTGATCCCCCATGCAGGATCAATCTTTGCAAGCACTGAAATACCATACACAAAATATCCTATATGGTAATGGTGATCATTATAAACTCCAAACCCGAAATCTGCACCCTGATCAGTTGATCCTTGTTTGGTGACAAGTCCACCCCATTTAGGATCATACAGAAAACCATTCCCACTAAAAGTACCATCCAACCATGGCTCAATTGCGTCCATCAAGTATTTCTTGATTGTCGGAACCACATCAGGGCAATCCACCTCCTCAGCAATCAAAGCCAACCTTGCTGCTCTGGCAACCAATTTCCCATAAAAATATGACGATGCAGTTGTTATTGGCGTCGAACTGAGAACCTTCACATCGTGATGAAGTGCAGAAACAATTTCAGGGTACAAGCCTTGTTTGACACCTTCGATTGAGTGCCAAGTGACTGAAACATTATGTGATCTCAACTCCCAGGAATCACCAACAACACCAACCAAATCACCATCAATGCTTTTGTACTTGAAATCATCCAAAACAGTAGCATTAGACAGAAGCTGAAGATGGAGAGGATGAGCTAGCATAAGCAAATCTCCCCGTCCATACTTTTCCCATTTATATTCCAAAGTAAATGACTTTGTGAACACAGCTTCACCAGAAACGGGGTAAGCAGAACTAAACCGATCAAGGATTGACTCGCATTTTGGATCAGAACCAGGCACCAATGCAATCCGAATAATCCCAGAATAGCCATCAAAAGTTAAGGTTGATGGGCTGCTTCTAGTCAAAGTACTTGGGGATGAGGTGTATAGAACCCATGTTTGATTGTTGTTAAGTTGGACGGTGAACTTGGTGTTTGAGTTGCTCGAATAGGATTCGAGGATTGCGTGAATGGTTGAGACAGAAACCGCAGTGGGCCTAGACACATTGCAGGTGACATAGGGGCTTCCTCGAGTGAGGAAGAAGCGGAGGTTGGACGAGGGAAAGTCCAAGGTGACACTAAGATCAGTGAAGCCAGAGATTACACGGCGGCTGCTATTTGCTGCATCTATGTTGGCGCTGGTTTGGGAGGCCGAGATGGTGAGGTCAGGGGTAAAAGTTTGGGAGATGAAAGCAGAGGTGGAGGAGAGAGATGGGTAGGAGAGAGATAGAGAGAAGGAGGAGGAGTTGATGCTGTACGGGTGGAAGTATTCTGGTTTGTCGCCATTGTTGAGAGCAAAGTTCTGAAAAAAAGAATTAGTGGGGAGAGGGGTTGAGAGGAGGTTTGGAGAGAAGAAGCTTGACGGTTCAGGGAGGATTGTGGATTGGGTTGGAGGGAATTGGAATGGGGATGATGATGAGAAAGCTGACATGCAAATGATGAGAGCAAAAGAGAAACCATAAGTGATGTTGTTGTTTGCCATTGCGCCTTGTGGTGGTAAATTCTCACTTCAATTAGCCATATATTTATAAGTTTTCTTCAAGAGTTTCCTAGTTCTTCATGATTTTTTTTTTTTGGGTTTCTTTAGAAAATTGATAAGACCAAACAAACAAAGAAAAAGAAACAAGATAGAGAAATTTCAAGAGCATGATAAGACCAAACAAACAAGAAAAACTTCAGGATTTACAGATGCTGTAGCCTTTAAAATGTTGGCACGAGTTTCTTTTTTGTTTCTTAATCAATTACAACAACTTGCCTTTTTTATTTGTATCCGAATGTAACTAGAAATTTTTTTCCTATTGCTGTACATCTTTATATATTCTTATTGTTTGAAAAATATACAGCCTTAGATAACTTACTAATTATGATTCAAATCGAGTAATATCCTTGTCTTGAATTGAGATTTTCCATATTAGTAATGAAATGTACATCCCCAAGTGTTACATCTTTCTATGGAAGCAAAAACATATTTACATTCATGAGAAATAAAATTGAGAACAAGAAATCTGAAAATTCCAATGTGTTGCTAAGAAAATAATTTCAGACACAGGCAAATATATCAACAACCTAACTTCCATCATTCCAATAAATAATTATCACTTCATTAATTGAATGGAAAAAATTTGATCGGATTTATGCTCGATTTTATTCATTCGTAGCTATTAATACTATAGACTCCAAAACCATTCATGCCAAGCAATTTGTGCACAAGTAATCGAGAAGAGTCGAACCTAAGCCACTCGCGGAAACCAAGTCGCTGAAAATCAACCCAAACAAAGGCACGCTTGTGTCAATACGCTGCAAACTTCAACATATATATATATATATTATACCGTTAATATTAATATATATAATATACACATAAAAAATATCTGAAGCCCTCAAAAATCCGGGGCTTTGTGCGGTGGCACCGCTTGCACACCCTCAGGGCCGCCCCTAGGTTGTGGAGTATTACTATCCCATGCTTTGCTAAGTTTGAGTAATGGAATTAGATTGCCTCCCTGGAAATGTAAAAGAAATTCATTTTAATGCTGATGGTGAAAATGCCTCTCCAAGCACCACTAAGGATAAGGGGAAAAGATGGGCAATTCTAATGGCTGGGTCAAATAGTATTAGTATCAATGATTATGCTACGTTACTAATACTGCATTTGATTAATTTTCCATGCGGGCTGATGTATGCCATGTGTTTACACCCAGGAATAAGCAGCCAATAAGAGCAAGACACGTGGGACAAATCGAGCCTGGACAGAGGTGCCTTCGGCACCTCCGCCTACCGATCGCACAACTTAGGCATCGCCTCTCTTGGGACACGTGGCATGCTCCCCAGCGACGTCCACAGTCCCACATCGACAGATTACAAATAGCGCTACCTCCCAAGCCCTATAAAAAGGGATCAGCCATCCCAAAGAAGGGGTAAGCAGAATGATCGGCACACTGCCTAATTAATCTGAAAGTAAAACTTATTACATCCGGAACTTACTTAAGCTTCGGAGAGCCTTCGGCCGGTACCACACGGTGCCCTTGGCCTTACCGAGCGTTCCTCTATTTTGCAGGTTACACTCCCTACCGAGGCTTCCAAGGTGCCGAAGGCAGCAAAATTCCTAAGTTGACCCTCTAAGTCAGAGAACCACTTTTGGCGTCAACGGTTGGCGGCGTCGCCCGTGGGAAGCGATTAAACAAATCGACCCTTCATCCCGAACATATGGGAACCAATGAAAAAGCTTCGTTCGTAATGCAGGAGGGGGTCCCGTACGGCATGTCGAGTGGGGTAAGCCCAGACGCCACCTCCATACACGCCGGCAACCAACCCTCCGGTTCCCCAAATCACGGAAAGTGCGGAGCTTTTAGCCCAAGTCGTGTCCCTTCGGCAGGACATGGTTAGGTTACAAGAACACAACAACTTCCTGTCGTCCAGGGTGGACGAGACACAGGAATTGCTGAACCGCGGCAGACACATAATACACAGACCGGACGGTCGTCCGAGAGCTGCAGACCCCCGTCGGCAGAGGAAAGGCAAGCAGACGGAGAGGCGACGCCTGCGCCGTGAAACAGTTGGTAGTTCCTGCGCCGAAGGGCAGGCCCCACGGGCCGAGCAAGGTCTATTCTGATTATCGCCATAGGCTGCTGGATCGAGAAGGCGAGCGACATACCGAACGGCAGGGATCGCCAATCAGGATCAACGCACGCCTCTGGGGATCCCCGCCAAGAGGTCTGGGGCAAAGTCTCCGATACGAAGGATTCCAGTTCTGGAGTCCACGGAGAGTCTGACCCAGAGTACATCCCTTCCACACATCGCACGTCCACCTACCGTTCGGCAACGCCAACGACGTTCTTCGAGGTTAACCCTTCAGGTCCCAGGCGCGATCGGCACATCATGACGACAAGGCTATACCGACCGGGACCCCGCCATCCGCCTCCTGATGCAGAGGATGCAGAAGATGGAGGACGACAGAACGCGCTCGCAGGAGCCGACTGGGGAAGGCTTCGACCAGGGCCCTTCACCGAACGCATCAGGAGCTCACGGCAGGACCGGGATGTGCAGCCCCTGCGCATAAAACCGTACACGGGAGTGGAAGATCCACTGACGCACCTCCACTCTTTCCAATCAGCCGTGGGGTGCCGAGGGCTGACCGACGAAGGACTGTGCCTGCTGTTCCCTCTTCACTCACCGAGGCGGCTTTGAATTGGTTCTATCGACTGGAACCAGGGGCAGTCGATTCCTTCGACGGCTTGAAGCAAATCTTCCTGAACCATTTCATGATTCAAACGGGAAGGCTGCACTCTGCCGACGATCTGTATACCGTTCGGCAGGGAGAAGACGAACCGTTGCGCGAATATGCCGCACGGTTCAGCCATGAATACTCTAGATGTCCGGATACCGATGACAGGGCAGCCTGCGGCGCCTTCAAAAGTGGCCTACGGTCATCACACTTCCGGTATCTCATGCATAGTAGCAATTGGCGCACATACGACGAACTCATGAAGCAGGCGGCAGTCCACGCAAAGGCCGAGTACTTCAATTCAAGGGCCGGGCCTACGGCTCGGCAGGGTGAGCCCATGCAGCGGACCACTACGGCCCAGGCATCGCCATACGCACCAGCGCCAGGAGTTGCCGAATACCCTGACGACAACAAGCGCAAAGATGCCGGAGGTTCCCAGAAGGGACACCCCAAGAAAGGTAAGGGAGGACGGGGGGATAACCACCGAGCGCCGCTGCCGGCCCATAACCAGGGGATCGAGGTGTTCACCCTGCTCAATACCTCCTACGAGGCGGTGCCTGATGAACGAAAACGAGATCATACCGAAGCCTGCATTCGAAAGCCCAGCCGGCAGGATGGCCGGGATCCCGGAAAGTTCTGCGATACCATCGGGAGAACAGCCACAACACCGAAGACTGCATAAGCCTACGGAAGATCGTGGAGAGGCTCATCCGAGAAGGCAAACTGGATCAATACATAGCCAGGCCGCAACCCGCGCCTGCACCGAACGGCAACGGGCAAATCAACATGATCAGCACGATCAGATGGAGGCCGACCCTTGCCGGGCATCTACCGGTCGATGAAGCAGTATGTCAGGGCGGCCCAGGACCCTCAGGTCCTCGGCATCGAGAGTAGCCGGCACGCGAAGATGCCGAAGGTTAGGTGGGAACCTATCACTTTCTCTGAGGAAGAGGAGGAAGGAATCGTCTACCCCGCATGACGACCCTATGATCGTCCGAGCCGAATTGCCGAATTTGATGTCGGAAGAATCCTATTCGACATGGAAGTTCGGTAAACGTCATCTTTGCCGATGCCTTCAGAGAACTCGGGATAGACGCCGAGCCAGTCACACACAGCTGTCGCCTCTCCTTAGCTTTTATGGAGACTTGGTCCAGCCGGTTGGCAGTGTCAGCTGCCGATTGCCTTCGGCATAGCCCCACGAGAGGACCATGGTCTACGACCAGTTCCTTGTGGTGAACTGCCCTACGGCATATAACGTTATAGTCGGCCGAACGGCGCTCACGGCAATCAAGCCCATGACCGTTCGCTCAGTGGGGACTTGACCTCGTCGGGCCCATGCCGCAAGGCAAGGGACAGGTTAAGTATGCGGTCGTTGCGGTGGATTATTTCACGAAGTGGGTGGAAGCCGAATCCTTGGCCACCATTACCTGCCGCGAGGATCGAGGAGTTCGTCTGGACCAACATCTGTTGCCGATTCGGCATCCCATACGCAATTATTACCGACAACGGCAGGCAGTTTGATTCGGAACTCTTCAGGAAGTTCCTCACTGGCCTCAAAATCAACCTATTTTCGCCTCCCCAGCTCACCCTCAGTCGAACGGGCAGGTAGAGGCCGTGAACAAAATTATCAAGAAACTCCTGAAAAGCAGCTCAGACAGCGCTAAAGGCTTCCCGAAGCTTTGTGGGCCATCCGAACGTCCTACCGCACCTCAACGGGGAGACTCCGTTCAGCCTTGCATTCGGCTCCGAAGCCGTTGTCCCAGTGGAAATCGGCGAGGCCACTTACCGAACGGCAAACTTCGAGCCAAAGGCGAACGAGGCTGCGCTTGCGACAAGCCTGGACCTAATGGAAGAACGCTGAACGGCAGCTAACATTCGGAACGAAGCCTACAAGCAGCGCGCGTCTCTCTGGATTACGATTCGAGAGTCAAACCCCGCTCCTTCAGAATCGGGGACTGGGTGATGCGCAAAGTTTCGCTTGCAACCAAAGACCCAACGGAAGGAACCCTGGACCTACCTGGGAAGGACCCTATGAAGTCATCGGTATCCTTCCGTCCGGTACCTACCGGCTTCCGAGGCACAGATGGGAAAACCCTCGGCCACCCATGGAACGTGGATCATCTCAAGAGCTATTTTAAGTAAAGCCCCCTAGCCAACGGCAGTGGGGGAATTTGTATTTTTGCCTACGGCAAGTAAATATAAAACATGAGTCTGTCGGCATCATTTTAAAAAAAAAAAAAAAAAAAAAAAATGTTTCGGAGTGCTCATCATTGGTGAGCCACTGCAACTTTGCCTACGGCAATCCAAAACTATGCTCTTTACGTTCACGACCGCACGTTGGGCACGAGCCTACGGCAATAAGCCATAGACTTGCCCACGGCATTTCTATAGATAGAAGGCTTGGGGCCTCGTCCCTACCGATGTCTACGACACTTGCACGTTATTGACGTCCTACAGTTATTGGCCTACGGCATCCTGCAGTTATTAGCTTACGGCAATAGCATACAAGGATCAAACTGAAACACATTGAGTAACGATGACAAAATAATACTTAAACCAGGAAAAAATGCCATCGGCATTTAGATGTTCAGGAATATCATACACATCAATTAAAATACAAAACAAAATAAGATAAGGCTTCAGTCTTCTCCGGAGGCAGGGGCCATCCTCGGCATCATCAGCGTCCTCCTGAGCAGGGCATCGGCAGCAAGGCCATCCTCGGCATCATCGGCGTCACCCGGGGCGTCCTCCCCTTCATACTCCTCGATCATCTCTTCGGTAACGCCTTCCGGGAGTGGAGGGGGATCGGCAGCGAAGTTGAGATTCAGAGCTTCTGCCCAGGGTTGAACCGCTTGAAGCGGTGGGTCAGGTCCCCATCTCCACGCCACCTCCTCTCCAAGAGATCGGTAAACTCTTAGAGGCCTCAGCAACGGCAGCCTGAATCTCGGACGCCTTCGACCTCTTAGAGGCCTCGAGCGCCGCTTGCACGGCACCCTTCGCCTCTTCGGCATTGCTTGCCGCCCGCTCGCGCCGCCCTAAGGCCTCGCGCATCTCGGCAAGCTTCGCCTCGTGCGCCTCGGTCTGCCGTCGGCAGCCTGCATACCCTGCACGAGATGGGCGTGGTCCTGGAGGGTTTTCACCGCTTCATTGACCTTGGAGCGGCCCTCATCGTACAGCCTTTTGTTGCGCTCGGCAGTGTTGATGGCCCTCTTCATGCACAGCCACATATCCATCGATGCCTGAAAAGAATAACCGCATGTTAGTATGCCAAAAAGTAACAGCAATAAGAAGAGAACGGGAATGGGAGGTTACCGTGGCCTGGAGACGGAAGGCACGCCCTGCCTCTTCCCGAAGAAGCCTTTTCGGCAGCTCGTCGATCTCTGAGAGATCCATCTGCGAGCCCACGATCATGTGGTTCGCAAACTGGACCGTCTTCGAAGGGCACGCGAGCGTAACCGCCTCGGTAGGCCCCTCTTCGTCCTCGGCGGCAAGGATGGCCCGCGGAGGATCGGCAAGGCGCACCCTCTTGGGAGTGGAGGCGGCATCCAAGTCTACCGTCAATGGCCGCTTCCCGGACGCCTTGGAAGAAGCAGGATCGGCAGCCCCTGAGCCGTGCTGCGTACCGGTCGCTGAACCGGCACCCTCCCCTGAGGTTGGTCGGCATGAAGCTGCCTCTACCGTTCGGCAATCGACGCCCGTCGGGTCAGCCTCCCCCTATCCTCTCGGCCGAAGCTTCGGGCTGCCGCCGTTGTTTCTTCCCCTTGGACAGCACCTGGAGGCGCCGTTTGGAGGTCTCCGACAGCTTCTTGTCCTCGGCAGTCTTCCTGGCCTCAGACACTACATGAACAAGACACGGGTTAGCCGAAGAAAATCAGCGAAAGCAAAGGAAGAAGTCAAAGTCAACTTACTCTCGCAGGATTGGCAAGACGAGCCTTGACGAGGTTCCCGTGAAGAGGAACTGTGGGTATTCCCTGTCACGGCGGGGACCTTCGTCCTCACTTGGTCAATCTGCCGATTCTCTTCGAGTTGCCGTGGGCTGTTTCAGCTTGCCTGCAAAAAAAAAAATAATAATAACAAAACCGTTAGTACAAACACAAAAAATAATGGACTACCGATCGGTATGGCGGCAACCTACCGGCAATCTGAAAAGTAGTGGGGATGTGGAAGTGAACGGGAACTCCCGATGGCGATTCCCAATCACCGGAGAGCAGCACCCGCCGATTCCTCCAGGACTTCTGAGAAGTCGGCACGGCATTCAAAAAATGGCCCCTTTCCGAAGCCCTGAGGCAGTTCGCCTGAACCCAGCCACCATGGTCTGTACTCTTGGATTTGGTGATGCTGTACAGATGACAAAACTGCTCGTAGGAAGGCCCATCCTCTTCGGCAAGTCCAAATGCCGTCACGACCCCATCAGGACGGCCCAGAGTTCGGGTTGAACTGCCCAGGGGCATACCCAATTTGAGCCAGGATCCTTTGAACTGGAGGCTGCAACGGTAACCTGGCGCCTTGCCTGAAGGACATCAGTTAAGAAGGCGACCTCGCCGTCCTTGGGCTTGCTAAGAGATTCGGTAGGGTGTGGGATCCTCATCCCTACCGACCGTGGAATCCTGTACTCCGCCCCTGATCTTTTGCAGCTCTCGGTAAGTTAGCTTATTGGGCGGCAGGTAGTCCACGTCGAACAGCGCTCTCTCGCCACCCCTTCGGAATCCTGGGATTCCCGCTGCTCACTATCGTCACCTTCGGCCTGGGACTCGGCTCGGGAGACTCTCCACGGCCAGAAGTGGAAGCCTCCGAATGTGACTGGAAGATGCCTCCAGCATCCTAGCACCCGCCACCTTAGGCTCGGGTTGCATGCCTGACCCAACGTCCACCTCAGGCTCTGAATGCATGCCTAACCCAACATGCCGACCGTCTCTATATACCACCGCCAACGGCATGGGCTGACTGGTCATGAGTCCCTTACCGATCCCGTGAGTAGGCGCATGAGTAAACCTCTCGCCAACCACTTCAACTTCGGAATCAGTCCCATTGTCGGCATCCTGCCGACTCCTCACCCTCGGATACCGTCCCCTCTCTGGGACTCATCCTCGAAAGCATTGGGCTCGCTCTCGTATCCCGACTCGCTATCAGACATCTACAAAAACGACGAAAATAAACTAAGGGCCATGCAAAGAGCTATCTTACCGTTGCCTACATCTCTACCTATGGCAACTAGACTACCGAACTACGCCCCACTTTTAAAAAGTTCTAGTCTAGTTTAAACCAAGGAAGGACGTATGCGTAACAAAAGGAAAGGAGATAAGAGATTACCGAACAGGACCTTGTGAAAATTGAAGTCAGAGAGTGAACGTCACTTCGTTTTCCGAATGGGCAAGCCGAAATCGCCTTGGTTACCGTTTGGTGTTGCCAGAAATCGCCTTGGGTACCGTTCGATATCGCCGAAAATCGCCTGGGCAGAGCTCTCGCCTCGCTCATGAATGCAAAGTGAATTCCGCCTCTAAGTCACTGCAATATATAGGGCGAACATGGCAACGGTACGCCTCGGGAAGCCAAACGATGCATTAAATGCGCCGTCCGCATGACTTGACGCGCCACGCGTCACGCATAGAGCGGGCCTTCTGACAGCACGCAAGGTACGGAAGACGAAGCGTCGCTCCGTCCCATCACTGCCCAAAGCGTGGAAAAACCAGAGTGAAAATCGAACTTGCCCAGTTAACTGACGACCGGCAAGTATTCTCGGCACCCCATCAAGGCGTCGCATACTGCCGAACGGTAGGGCAGCCCAGCGCGCCCCTCATCGGCGCAGGAGTAAACCTCTCGCCAACCACTTCAACTTCGGAATCAGTCCCACTGTCGGCATCCTGTGCCGACTCCTCACCCTCGGATACCGTCCCTCTCTGGGACTCATCCTCGAAAGCATTGGGCTCGCTCTCGTATCCCGACTCGCTATCAGACATCTACAAAAACGACGGAAATAAACTAAGGGCCATGCAAAGAGCTATCCTACCGTTGCCTACATCTCTACCTATGGCAACTAGACTACCGAACTACGCCCCACTTTTAAAAAGTTCTAGTCTAGTTTAAACCAAGGAAGGACGTATGCGTAACAAAAGGAAAGGAGATAAGAGATTACCGAACAGTACCTTGTGAAAATTGAAGTCAGAGAGTGAACGTCACTTCGTTTTCCAATGGGCAAGCCGAAATCGCCTTGGTTACCGTTTGGTGTTGCCAGAAATCGCCTTGGGTACCGTTCGATATCGCCGGAAATCGCCTGGACAGAGCTCTCGCCTCGCTCACGAATGCAAAATGAATTCCGCCTCTGAAGTCACTGCAATATAGGGCGAACATGGCAATGGTACGCCTCGGGAAGCCAAACGATGCATTAAATGCGCCGTCCGCATGACTTGACGCACCACGCGTCACGCATAGAGCGGGCCTTCTGACAGCACGCAAGGTACAGAAGACGAAGCGTCGCTCTCTCCCATCACTGCCCAAAGCGTGGAAAAACCAGAGTGAAAATCGAACTTGCCCAGTTAATGACGACCGGCAAGTATTCTCGGCACCCATCAAGGCGTCGCATACTGCCGAACGGTAGGGCAGCCCAGCGCGCCCTCATCGAGCTACCGAACGGAAGGGCAGCCCAACCCTTCCTCATCGGGCTACCGAACGGCACGGCGCCCGCGCGCTCCCTCATCGAGCTACCGAACGGTAGGGTGGCCTTGCGGAAGCCAGACACCAACCAAGTTCCCGACCGAGAGATCTCGCTCAGAAACTTGGGGGACTCCTGTTTACACCCAGAATAAGCAGCCAATAAGAGCAAGACACGTGGGACAAATCGAGCCTGGGACAGAGGTGCCTTCGGCACCTCCGCCTACCGATCGCACCACTTAGGCATCGCCTCTCTTGGGACACGTGGCATGCTCCCCAGAGACGTCCACAGGTCCCACATCGACAGATTACAAATAGCGCTATCTCCCAAGCCCTATAAAAAGGGATCAGCCATCCCAAAGAAGGGGTAAGCAGAATGATCGGCACACTGCCTAATTAATCTGAAAGTAAAACTTATTACATCCGGAACTTACTTAAGCTTCGGAGAGCCTTCGGCCGGTACCACACGGTGCCCTTGGCCTTACCGAGCGTTCCTCTATTTTGCAGGTTACACTCCCTACCGAGGCTTCCAAGGTGCCGAAGGCAGGAAAATTCCTAAGTTGACCCTCTAAGTCAGAGAACCACTTTTTGGCGTCAACACCATGCATACCAGATCCTGAAGAAAGGTGGACTGAAAGACGAGAACATCATTGTTTTCATGTACGACAATATTGCACACAACCCGGAAAACCCTAGACAAGGTGTCATCATCAACGAGCCAAAGGGCCATGACTGGAGGTAGTGGCAAGGTTCTGAAAAGTGGTCAAAATGACCATGTTTTCATCTATTATGCAGATCATGGTTCTGCAGGATTATTTGGTTAGTAGCTTTTAATTAACTTTTAAATATTTAGTTAATGAAAATAAATTGTATGTAATAGGATTTTTTTTTTTTTTGGAGTTACATTTGTAAAAAACAAAGGAATAAGCGAGCGCGTGATCTAATCAAGGAAGAACCAACTCTTGTGAAGTTATTCTTAATTGAAAGAAGATGGAACAGGGTAACATTTCTGTGAAATTAGATATTGCATTTACATGTGAGTGGTATTTTGTATTCAGGGATGCCTAGTGAGGATAATGCTGTTTCTGCTAAAGATCTTATGCTTGTGCTAAAGAAGAAGCATCTTTCTAAAGGTTTCAAATGCATGGCAAGATCAATATCCACTTCAATAGCAATTGATAAGGATCTAGCCTCTAGTTTACTATCAATCTTTGCTGAGTTTCAGTACTTTCTAAGGCTTTTATGCATCGAAGCTTGAGAGTCTGGAAGCATATTTGAGGGCCTCCATCCAAATAAAATAAATATTTATGCTACTACCGCAGCAAATGCAGAAAAGAGTAGTTATGGAACATATTGTCCAGGTGAACCTGAATTTCCTGAGGAGTATGATACCTGTTTGGGAGACTTGTATAGTATTTCCTGGTTGGAGGATTGGTAGTGCAATGCTTTCCTTTATTAAGATGCTGTTACACAGAGTACATTACTTTGTCAGTTTCCAATATATTTTGAATTGAAGGCTCGTACTAATTACTTTGTTGTTTCGATGAATTTGGAACGTATTGTGACATTTGCAAGCAGTGTCAGCAATGATTTGCGCAAAGAAATTTTGGAGAAGCAATTTGAAAGGGTAAAATATTGAAAACTTCTCACAGTTTTAGATATTTATGGAGCTTTCATTACAATAGATGAAATATTTTGAAAATGCTTGTCAGATGCAGATCATAAAGTATATGTATAGTATGGCCATCTTGACTAAATTACAGGTTCGAAGAACAACAAATGGGTCTCATGTTATGCAGTATGCAGATATGAGCCATAGAAAGGAGTCCCTCTTCACTTATATGGGTGCAGATCTTGCGAACGATAGCTATACTTCCATCGGTGATATCTCTTCACCCTCAGTCTCAAGGGCTGTTAACCAACGTGACACAAACCTCCTTTATTTTCAGCCCAAGGTTTCTGCTCTTAATTTATTATGAGTCCCTAAACTTGAATGTTTTTCCGTTTGCACAAACTTACATACATTTTGATAATATGATTCTGCATTCAAAGTGTTTTTCTTATATCTACAAACCATTTCTCTTTATTCTTCAGTTACTCAGAGCTCCTGCCGGATCTCGTGCAAAACTGGAAGCTCAAAAGCAGCTGCTTGATGAAATTGCTCATAGGAAACATGTGGACTTCAGCATCCATAAAATCGGGGAGCTTTTGTTTGGACACCAGAAGAGCTCAAACCTGTTGATGAACGTTAGGCCTCGGGGGCAACCTGGAGTAGATGATTGGGACTGCTTCAAGAAGTTCGTAAGTCCTCCAATTCCATACATCAAATTAATACAGACAGACAAGCTTTTGTGCTTATCTAGTTAATTGTTTACTCAAAGTAAACCAGTAAATCTTATCTCTAGAGATATTGGTTTTGAATTCTATCTGTGCAGCTGAGGATTTATAAGAAGAACTGTGGACATTTATCAATGTTGACACCATAACTGACCAAGCAACTAGAAGGAACTCTAGGCAAAGCAAGAGGAGTCCCACATCGGAAAACAACAAGAAGTGAAGACTCCCCCTCACCTATAAAAGCATACCACTCTCCACTTGAGGGGGGATGAAAAACTAAGCTGGGGGCTCCCTCTTCAGGACTCCTGTTAGTCCACCCTTTGGGTCCTGGGTCTCTAGACCCGGGACTTGCCCCTTGGCTCCAGACTCCTAGCTTTGTACCTTAGGCCCTAGGCCTTCTTCCATCTATCTTCGGGTCTAATCCCCTTGTACAAATGTAAACTATATCATAATGAGAACATCTTCTCTGGGACGTAGCCCATTCATTAAGGGTGAACCACGTATATCTTGTCTTTCATATGTTTATAAATTGGTCAAGTCCTCACATACATGCTGAAGGTCCAAACCTTCACCCATCATCCATCACACCTCATCACTAAGTTGGACTCAATCTTGGCCCAACCATTTTGAGCATCAACAGTTTGGCGCCGTCTGTGGGAATCGACACAAAAGGCTTCTATCGTTCTCCCTTCCTTCAGTGCCCTTCGGCACCCCTCCAAACATCATCCTTAACCATTCAGCATTATTTATGCCGAAGCAATCAGGAGTCAAACTCAGACATCACATCAACATGTCGAAGTTTCAGGGCCCAGCTCCAGCCTGTTGCCTCTCGAAGCCCAGCTCTACAAACCTGGTGAAGGTCAAGCCAAGACCCACAAAGAAGGCTCATGCCACAAGGCACGAAACTGAGCTCAAACCCTAGGCCCTCACCGCTTCCTTGCCTAGCCCAGACCCCATTTGGCTCCCTTCGGCACACCTCCTCTTGCGACATGCAAGCTTGGCATCTTCGGCACCCCGTGCCCTTCGGCATTTTTGCAACACGCAAGTCTTATGCCTTAGCCACCCTCGTGCCTAGCCACTTCCTTTTGCGACATGCAAGCTTGGCACCTTCGGCACCCCGTGCCCTTCGGCATTTTTGCAACACGCAAGTCTTATGCCTTCGGCACCCTCGTGCCTAGCCTAAGGGTGAACCACGTATATCTTGTCTTTCATATGTTTATAAATTGGCCAAGTCCTCACATACATGCTGAAGGTCCAAACCTTCACCCATCATCCATCACACCTCATCACTAAGTTGGACTCAATCTTGGCCCAACCATTTTGAGCATCAACAATCAACATAAGGAATGAAATACACGCGAGCTATAGCCAACATATGCAATGCTGGGGTAACCATGGAAAAAATGGTTGCAGCTTCTGATCAAGCTTGTTCCAAGAAACCCCATGTCTAGAACTTCCTTTCTGATCAGATGAAGTAAATAAACGGTTATGTATATATGAATTTTATGTTGGTCTAATGGAGTTGATGTTGCAACAGTCTTTGTATGAAAATAAGAAATGAAAATTAATAAATAGTGTTTCAAAAATGTGATGTCAACTGTGGATCTGCAACACCTAGTATTAAAACATATGTGCCATTTCTGTCTCGGATAATGTCTTTACTAGTCATTAGTTGCTAATTAATGCTCTTGCAAGGCTAATCATATGAACCAAACTCTATATTGAAAGATGATAAATAAAATGAAAGAGCGAAAAAGTTAAATTTGTAGCGGACCAACATCTTTATCAGTTCAGCAGCCAGTACAAGCTCTCAAGCTAAGTGTCTATTGATATGTTCATTATTGAATGCGTTTGGCAACAAAAGAAACAAGTACTTAAGGAATTCGATCAAGGATACACGGAGACTCTGCATCCTAGATTAAGTTTTGACTCGTTTAATTGTTAATCTGGACTCTTGAATTGAAGAAGCTTTCTTCTTTTCTTTAAAATTTTCAGATTTGATATAGCAGCAGTTTCGTGTTTCTTGAGAAACAAAAATTGTCTGTTGGATTTTGTTTAAATGAGCTTCAATAAATGGTAATTGAGAGGAAAATGAGAAAAAAAGAGAGGATATAAATTGAGAGGATCTGGTAAGGTATGACAGTGGTCCTGTTTCTCTTGAAATATATAAAATTTGCTGTAGGATTTTTGTTTTAATGAGCTTGAATGCATGGAATTTTGGGAAGTGAGAAAAAAAGGAAGGGATATCAAAGAACAGAATCCAAAATAATGATGGTGATCATATGGAAGATCATTATTAATTAAAAGAGCACTATTCTACTTAAGCCTATTGTATTCCTACATATCATCTTATTCTGCAGATCAATGGCCGGTCAAGGTTATGGAGTGTTACTATCCCTTGCTTTTCAAGTTTTACTATTCGAAGCTGGTGTCTCACCGAAAATGCATTCAAATTAGCATCTGCAGCAGTGACAGATTTCAGTACGCATGGTGATAATGGATCTCCAAGTACCACAGATGGTGATGGAAAAGGATGGAAAGTTCTAGTTGCTGGGGCAAAAGGTTATGGAACCTATAGGCACCAGGTTTAAGTTTGTCCAAATCTCATTAGTGTTAATAAGAGTAAGTTTACTTACTGTGCTATGCAGGCTAATATCCGTCATGCATGTATCTGAAGAAAGGTGGATTGAAAGATGAAAACATAATTGTGTTTATGTATGATGATATCGCGTTCGACAAGCGACATCCTAGACCTGGTGTGATCATCAACAAGCCAAATGGAACTGATGTTTATAACGGAGTTCCCAAAGTCTAATTTTCCTAATCTGATATCAGTTTCTAGCTAGTTTGTTAGTTTAACCTTAGTTTAACTGTGATGCTAAATCTGGCTGTGCAGGATTATACAGGGGAAGATAGAAGGACATACACGCGAGCAATTGCCAACATTTGCAATGCCGGGGTCACCATAGAGGAAATGGCTGCAGTGTCTGATCAAACATGTTCTCAGAAACCCCATGTCTAGTTCTTCATTGTTGATCAAACCAAGTGAATAAATAGTCATGAATATGACTTTTAGGCTGCTCTAAAGGGGTAAAGTTTGTGGTACATGTATGTATGAAAATAGACACAAAGAAGGAAGGATCCTTTAAAAATGGTGATGCTCACTTAGAGAAGAAGAATCTCTGTATTGATTTCAGTACAATAGAGAGAATCTAAGCTTATCAGAGTTACTTAGTGCCTAAGCTACACAACAGGGATATTGGACTTATATCAAAGAAAGTAAACTTGGAGATGTATTTGACTCATTCTAAACTTCAATATAAAGGTGGCTGTCCATCTCCAAATTCACTGGAGAAAATGTTATAAGTGGCTAAATTCTTTAAACAAAAATAATCAGAAAAATAGAAAATGTAAGAAATTTAAATCCAATATTTTTTATTTATTATTATTTGGTTTTGGTTTTTGGGTTCTTTACAAGGCAAGGTAGAAAGCCCAATGTAGATCACAAAGTGTGCATCTTTTTATCGGAGCAAAGGCATATTTACACCCACACGAGAAGTGGAATTGAGCATATAAAAAGTGGTTTTATATCCCCAAGGTTTCATCTCACGGCTGAAAATGCTCTAAGTGGCTAAAATTAATTAAACAAAAAAAGTCCTGAAAAAATAGAAAATGTAAGAAATTTAAATCCAATACTTCACTTATACAACTTTACAAAGGCAAGGTAGAAAGCCGAATGGGCCTCAAGTTCGTCTAACCCGCTTCGTTTCCTGAAACCGCAACACTGCAATTCGGAGAGAGAGGGAGAGAGAGACCCGATTGGCGAATTGCTCCCAACCCGCGTCGTTTCCGGTTTTAATTCGGAAACCGCAACACTGCAATTCAGAGAGTGAGAGAGATAGAAGAGATGGCTGGATTGCTAGCGTGGGCAGCAGACGTAGTAGGAGGTGGTGGCGGTCAAGGTAACGAAGAAGACGGTTCCAATTCGATCCCGCTTATATTCACTCCGGAGCAGCAAAAGTATGCCCTAGACTTGGATCACAAAGCAACTTCTCTCAGCCGTTCGATCCAAGATCTACGGCTCAGACTCCCTCCCTCTGACATCTCCCAACGCCTCCCTGATCTCCATGCCCACTCCGTCGCTTCTAATGCCGCTCTTGCTCTCCAATTGAATGCCCATTCCACTACCCGCGAACAGGTTCGGTTTTTAGTTCTTGAATTTATGTGGCTTTTTTCTTATCCGGGTCCTTGATTTTGATTGTGGTTCTTGTGCAATTGGATATCTTGATTCGAACTGGACGTTTTATATATGGGTCTTTTGTTTTGATTATAATTCTTATGTACAACTCTGAATTGTTACATATTTAATTCAAAATTTTGAACTTTTTAAAAATTATCTGTGTATGTGATTGTTGATTGTTGCCTACGAAACTTTCTAGTTTAAACTTCATGTACTCAGAAGGAGGGGATATGCTGATGTGTTTATTTTTGTTTCTAAAAAGTTTCCATTTATACTTGTGGACAGGCCCAGCTGAGAGAGGTGACATTGCAGGAAGAGAATGTTGCATATGAAAGGGCTATTTCAAATTGTGAAACTAAAATAAAGGAGAAAATTCAAGAAGCAGATTTACTTAGAAGGAAGTTAATGGTGAGAAGTTTCTTCACATTTAGTCTTATACGTGTATTGTAGTTTTCTATATGATGACATTAAGGATATTGTATTTTGGTTAATGGAGAATCCACACTTAAATTGTTTCTGAAATTTGATGATTATTGTTATCAGGAAATGGAGGAGACTGAGAGGGATTTAAGAGTTAAGCTTGAAAATGCACAAACTGCATTGGATGTGAGTCGTTCTAGCGAATCACATGACTCCATTGGCGACTCAAAGATGACAATCGAAACTGAACTTGACATTGAAGCCTCAAAGAAAGCTATACTTGACAAGTTAGAGGAGAGGAAGAAAGAGTTGGTCCGTTGCACCTTTCCTTTTTATCTCACTGTTCTTTCATGCCTTCCCCATTTTTAATGTATGGGTGTGTGTGGTTTTGAAATTTTTTCATCTTGATTGCTGAAAAAATGTTTTATTCTCTTAAGAGTTCAATGGAAGAAGTAGTAAAACATTTAGAGGGGAGATGGGCAGAAATTCAAGATAATGCACTCAGTCAACCTTCTCCAGGTAATCTTACATCATTAAAATTACTTTTTTGGTATATTCTCTGTGCTTGCTCTTCGAATGCAGTTATACTTCCAGTTTACAATAGCAATGCAGTCTGTTTTATATTAGACATCTTATTGGTCTTGGGGTTTCAACCAAAGAAGGTTTGTATGGAATTAAAAACATTAAATTTTGACAAAGAAAAGGGAAGGGGGTCCTCAAATCATGTCCCAGATGAGGAAGAATTTTTTGGTCAAATCTTGAGTTCTTTACGTCTTGTTTTGGTCGGGTACAAAGAGTCAAACCTAGGTACTTGTACGGCATGGCTAGTATCACAGGGGATCTTGCCTTGCGGCAGCTCAGTGGTGCATGTAGTGCAGCATGTGGCTATTGGATAAACTCATAAACTGTTTGCAATGTTAGTTGAAATGCCATGTATGCATATTATAGGGCATTCTAGCTAGTAGTAAGACTAATTTGTAAGCAATTTTTTTTCTTTTGGTGCAGTTCAAAGAGAGAAGATTTTGGATAAACAACTTCACAGTTTAATTGAGCAGTTAGCAGCAAAACAGGTCTTTCTGTAACTTTTCATTAATATTTGAATTTTCTTATTTATCTAATGGATTTAGAATTATTCTCTGTTGAGCATATTTGGGAGAAAATTTCTTCATTGTTTCTCTTATATCTATAGGCACAAGCAGAAGGCCTGGTGAATGAAATTCATTTAAAAGAGACGGAGCTAGAAAGAGTGAATGGGTTGTGGAGAAAGCTTGAAAGCAGCAACATGGAGATGAATACTGCTAGAAACCGGTTTGGACGAAGCACATCTTTTAAAGGATCTGCTTCCTCGGATTATATTCTTGATGCTCATCATAGATATGCCGATGGCCGAACAGAGAGTCAGCAAAGGCTCATGCTGCTCAGGTCGGGTTTTGTGCTTTACATTTTAGCTTTGCACATCTTGGTCTTCATCAAGATCTCATTTTGATGAGTGTTATCAATCTTTCCAAATTCTTTTTGTATGCCAAACAACCTGATGAGTCTTGTATTGTAAAAGGCGTTGTCAATTTGGTTGTATGATATATTCTTTGTTTCAGATATTGAAAGTATATAATGAAATTACTCATTTACAATGATATTGTTAAGGCTATCAATCAAGATCCCATATTCAGACAATGATTTCACATATACACTTTCTCTACAGGTGAGAAATTTTCAGCTTACTAAAATCCTCATCTGAATTATTTTCAATATTTGCAATGCAAGTCTCAAATATTTGTTTAGCCGTCAGAACAGGTGTTGCACTTGAGAAGATTCATTATACACCGAAACCAGACTGGAATGAACAACGAAATATCTGTCGTCTTCAATTGGTCCATATACTTTCCTAATTAGCACTAAATAAATCATATTAATTATTAAAATCTATTAGTAGCCAGCAAACACAATCAAATTTATGCAAGTACGCTGTCGTTTTCACCAGAAGATAATGCTAACATAATCAAGATTCTTCCAACTCAAACTCAACCCTATTCACATGTATCAAACACTATTTTTTTGTGTATGATGCAAATAATAAAAATTAATAATGTGTGTATAAATACATATATTATATAAAAATAATGTATATGACGTTTGCTTGATCAAGGATTTCTCCATAACTTCTTCTCATCAAGATGGCCGGTGCCCTGTCTTCAACATATACAGTAACATCTCATTCCACGTATCAATGGGGCCTGGCAAGCACCAGTGAACACAGTCGGCAAGAGTCATATTCCTATGAGGTGAGTGTCCATAGAAGTTTGGGTGTCCATCAGGCCTCAGCAACATAGCTTCTGTTGCGTCCATTAACCTAAACTGCAGGCCTTGCTCTTCTGCTGCTTTTAGCTCCTCCACTTGAGTCAAGTACATTTCCAAAACATACCCATCTAGCTTCGTTTCTTCTTTGGTAAAAGGACTTGTCCTCACACAGTTCCCTCCCTCGTTCCATGCCCCGTTTTCAAAGTGTGAGGGAGAAAACGTCCTCAGAAATGTCACCCCCTTGTAGTTTTTAAGGCTTTGAAGGGTTCTAAACACTGTTCGAAAGGCCTTTCTGTATCCATAGGAGGTGACAAACAACGTCATGTTGTCTTGTTCGCACTTGTGACACCCGATAACACGACCATTTTCGTGGTATATCAGTGGCCGGAAGAACCATTGTCCTGCTGAGACGATCACATAGTCGAATTGTTCGACCTGAGTTAGCCATGCCTCGTCCGGCTCATCTAAGTAGAGGCTCATGAGGCTGTTGATGTCATGTCCATTGGGATCTGCGTCTATAGATTTAACCAAGTAGGGGGACCAGAGAGTTGCTATGGTGAAATTGTAATCATTGTAGACATAGCGCTTGAAGTAATCTGTGTTTGAGGAATATTTATGAGAAATGTCCTCAGGATAAGCTACCTGAAAGAAAAACAAAAAACACACAATCTTGTAAGAACAAACTATAATCTTTAGAATGTTTCAAGTCTTTGTAGGCTAATTTGAATGCTTACAATGGCTAAGAGGCAAAGCAATGACTGCATTTGATTCTTTCCCACAGAGTCACCAAGGAAAGCTAATGACTTGCCTCTAACAAGCTCCAAGAACTGAGCTGCATCAAACAAGGGCAACTCACAAGCATCAGGCTTCCACCTCCATTTCATGAACTCCGTATCAGGTCTCCCAAACTTCATGCAGTTTTGCTCATCAATGATCAGATTGCAAGTTTCATTTGTGTAGTAAGCAGGTCCATCAGGATATGGAACCCAGTTCCCACTAAATATTTGGCATTGATCTTCTTTTTGGATGCTTTTTGAACCACCGTCATTGCTCTTAGGAGACGGCAATGGGGAATTTGAGATGTTGTTTAGACAGAGAGGGATTGTAGTGAGCAGAACTAAGGTAAGGGCGAGCAGAAAAAGATTTTTGTGGGTGTTGTTGGGTTGTGTGTATTTTCCATTAGGCAGATCAATGGCTTGAAACTTCATGGTGGAGAAGAGAACTGTGAGGCAAGATAGACTCGAGCAATATATATATAAATGGGTCCAATAATAATGTGATTAGCTGAAGGTTATGGCTTTGAATAATTTAGCAAAACTGACAACCATATATTTTCAAAGCAACTAGTTGGCCATGGTTACCCACCAAATCACCGTCATGATGACGCAAAAATTTACATATAATTGAATAATAATACCTTTTAAAACAGAGGCATCTCCACTAAATCTTATTACTTGATGAATAATGACTTTTTAAGTAATAATTTTAAACAAATGGTTTTGATTATTATTTTTAAAATTCTTTGGCTAAAAACTTGCCAACAATAATTGAGTCCGTCCATGTATTTACTTTTATTCACTTCATGGTTTGTCTGTCATCAGGTATTTTGTGCCAGAAGTGATTGGAATTTGACGACCAAGTAAACCCTGGCGTGGCTTAAGAGTGAAGTCATAAATGATTGTAAAGTTTGAAATCATGCCCTTCACAGTTCACAGTGTCCATGTTTGCTTCGATAATGGAATGTAATAATGCAGTTTTTGTCTACGTGTCTATGGACTTCACGATATCATCTAGAACAAAACTGTTGCCAAGAGTTTTCTACCTTTCCTACGCAAAAACTAAAAGAAAAAAATGAAGAAAAAGATGGTACCTTTCAGTCTTCAATGACCTTAAGATGGCTTTAAAGATTGAGTAAATTGCCATCATTTTCCAGACAGTTGCTAGGTTGCCATCACAATTACTTTGGCAACGAAACAAACAGGTGATCTAAAATGCTGCTCTGAAATTTGAAGTGTTGAGGTATATTTTTTGTCCATATATTGACCAGTTACCTTAGTTAGCATATGTTGTGTGGAAGCTTGGAAATATATAGGAAAATGACACTGTCATTTGGTGCTTTCCAAGTTACAAAGATTACAATCTATCTGCAACTTTGAACAATATCTGTCGGTGCTAAATTACAAATTAATGAGACAAAAACCAAAGAAGGAGCCATTCATTGGTATTTAAGTCTTCCTCTAGTCTTCATTGATTGATTGGTAAAAGTCTTCCTCTGTTCTTCATTGATTGATTGGTAAAGGCCTTCCTCAAGTCTTATAAACACCAACTTTTGTCCCACTCCTCAGAACAAAGGAGGAGGACATATATTTTACTTTTTCATCTACGAGCACATGTATATCCTTTTCTGATAAGTCTACCTTAAAAATTTTCTTCGTCATTTATATGAAAATTACATAAAAAAAGAGTGGAAATTTCATATATTATTTCATTGACTAATCTGTATTCCTCTAGAATTTTCTTTTAATATGAAAATTACATAAAGAAAGAGCGGAAATTCCATACACTATTTCATTGACTAATCTGTCTTCCTCTAGAATTTTCTTTGTCATTTAATATGAAAATTACATAAAGAAAGAGCAGAAATTTCATACATTATTTCATTGACTAATCTATCTTCCTCTAGAATTTCTTCGTCATTTAATATGAAAATTACATAAAGAAAGAATGGAAATTCTATCCATTATTTCATTGACTAATCTGTCTTCCTCTAGAATTTTCTTTGTTATTTAATATGAAAATTACATAAAGAAAGAATGGAAATTCCATACATTATTTCATTGACTAATTTGCCTTCCTTTTTGTTTGTTCCCCCAATAGACGACAAGAACTCATACACATCAATAAGTTCAGACATAATAGAAAATTGACAGACCAGTTAAGGAAATGCAGTGTGCATGTGAAGAAGTGAGAAATGTAAAAATTTCCACATGAGAAAGAACTAACTGTTAGCGTTTATTTCTTGAAAGAATTAGCTGAAATATGTATACATATACAACTAGCATATTATTATCATAAGGATAAACTTTTTTAATTAAAGTTTACTATGCTAATCATATAATAGAAGTATTATTATTGCGTTTGTTCAAAAGAACTGTATTAAATCTTAATTCAATCTATTTAATTAATATGTTTTTACACGAAACCATTAATCATTTTTATTCTTGTATCCTTATCCCTTTTGTCTGTGATGCGAATGAATGACTCTATCACAGTACTTGAAAATATTGATTATAGTAATTAAATATAATTTCTACCCTTGTTCCCTTATATTTTATTTGTGCTTAGAAATTATAATAGGGAGCTATGAATTTACAAGAGTACAAAAGATAGGAAGAGAATAATCAGAAACGCAATGTAAAAGGTTGGGAGAATAACGTAATCTTTAAAAACTCAAAGTAGAAGTACCCGGAATAAATTTAAAAGTAAATAAAAAACTTTACAAATACATTTTTGTACATTCTGTTGTTGAACCATTGCGATATATGCATGCAAAATTCCAAGTTCCAACGAGTGATTGGCAATTTGTACATCTGATCTTGCTTCAGGAAGGTACGAAAGTAAAAAACAAAACTTAGAAACTAAAATCATTTCAAATAAATCAAACGAAGGGAAGAGTCTTGATCTCCTCAATGTACACACACAGATATATATATATATTAACACGTATTAGTTATTATACAAAAATAATAATAGCTTAGTGGTTTGAAATCTTAGGATGAATAATGGTTGTCACAGATTAAGCTCCAAATCAAGTGGAATAAAGGAGGTAGGTTGGCTACATGAATACAACATAATAACTAACATAACTAGGGTTTTTTTTTATAATTTTTTTTCAAAACGTTACTAGGGTTTCTTCATGATATGACTATGGAGGTTGGCCTTAAAGTTTGTGAACTTACATGTCTTGTGTTACCATATTTATGAGACTTTGTGGAATCTGAAAAGGTTGGCCTACCATTTCTAGTAATAGTTGCATGGTCATGAGGCCAGGCGTGCCTTCATTCACTAGAAAGAATATATATATATATATAGGTGGCCTTCTTAATGTTCGAGATCTTTTGTCACATGTTTGACCGTTCTTTCGCTTATGCGGTTGTTAATTCAGCTCTCGGTACAATCATATTTTATGTTCCTTTTGTCAAAATAAATAGCCGACAACCATAATCATCTAGGTGCCCTGGCATCAAAGCCTTTATCTTCGACAGTGACCCCGGCCATGTCACTTTTTGATTCGAAAGGGCATTAAGATGGTATAGCTCGAGGTGAAGAGCACTACCTTTCTTTCAGAACCTTTGGTGCCTTCCTTTCAAAAGCTTTCTAGTAAGTAGCTACATTCCTTTCTTTTACTTCGTAACCTCTAGTCACTCTTTCCTTGCGATGCCTTCCTGAAGGTGAGGCTCTAAAGGGAGTTTACTTGCTCGACCGTAGGGAGAGGGATGAGGCTTCTGTCTCAGTGACTCTTCCTTGAGGCAGCAAAGTAACCGAAGGTGCACGTTGGGATGCGAGTTCTAGGGAGTTAGGAAGCGCAGCTTATTGACTTCATTTTCAATAGTTGGACAAACAAGAAAAAAAGAGTTGTTTTATGAGCGAAATGACCCTTAATTGCTAGTAGTTTGTCCTTATCTGTTGCACGGTAAAACCATGAAATATCTCATCACCTTCGGTGCCTTGCTTTCTCGTTGTCCTTGGCATCACTGCGTGAAGCTATTGCTAACAAAGAGCGAGTGGCCCCTTGGAAGGAACACGAACAGAGGGGAAACAACTCTTCCTGTCTTCTTAATGTGGAGCTATGTGGTATGGGGGTGCTCCCCCATCCTCTAACCATTTAAAACAACTTAAAGAGAAGAGCTAGTCGTTATACTCCTATCTCCTTACCTTCCTTGCGCTATAAGAGGAGTGAATGCTTCCTGGGAGGGAGCATGAATGGTGTGGAAGTGGTTGTTCTTTGCATACTGTTCCTGTTGTTTTAACATTACTTAACTCCTAGCTCCATAACTTCCTTGCTCTTATAGTAAGTGAACGCTCTCTCAAAAGAGCATGAGCAGGAAAGTTCTTCCTTTCTTCCTGTCTCTAGCATCTAACAACCTAAAGGGAAAGCTGCTACTCATTACACTCCTAGCAAGCTCGCACACTTCCTTGTGCTACATAGTGAGTGAGTGAAGGAGTTGGTTACTTTGTTGGTTGTTCCTCCCTCCTTTTTTTTTTCAGAACCTACTATAACCAAAGAAGCCTTTCTCGCTATCTCTGAAAACATACTGAGAGCTTTATTGAGCACGATAGAAAATTGCATTTATGGGTCAAACCATATCTTACTAAATAATTAGACTGAATGAGGAAGAGCTCTTTATGTGGTCTCACTTTAACACCATCTGAAATGCGTGAAACTTCGATTGGTGGAAGCCAGTCTATGAAGATTCTCTCTTTTCTTACGTGCAATTCCCCTCTGCCAGAGAGCGAGTTAGCATGCTAAGCTAATCCTCTGCATTTCTAGTCCCAAGCCCATGATTTCAAGGACTCAAGTAAACCCATTAAGTTATTGTGGGAATTCCCTTATATCCTTAAGGAGTAGTTGATAGCATCCTTAGAAGTTTATGTATCCTTCCTACTAGTAGCAGTACCTTTTTATAGCGCCACCATTTCACAATATACATTGTTCGGGAAAGCTAGTTTTGGGATTTTAGTTTGTTCTATTGACGCTCTTCTATGAACTAATGTGATTGGGTGTAAGCCTAGTTGCTCAGAAACACCCAGTGCTGACCACACTCCATTTTGTGAGAAGCATTTGGGAACTAATGGAGAGATTGGAAAAATGGAGGATTATGCATATGTTGAGAGAAATGAATAGTCCAGCTGATTACCTTTCTAAGTAAGGGTTAGCTATGAACAATAGAGTGGTATGGGAGAACCATTTCCCCGCCGAATTACTAGCTTTGGTTAATGAGGATAGAATGGGGAAATTGCATGTCAGAAGTGAATGTATTATACTTTTGATATCTAAGAAACTAGTAGGATCTACGATAAGCAAGTGAATGGGACCGATGCATGGAGAACAAAACGGTTCATCAAGCCATTTCTCGCCTCAACCCCCTAAATAGGAAGAGGGGTACTTTAGAAATAGGGGGTAATTGCTTCGCACCTGACTGTGATAGCCCTCTCTATACCTTATTAGAGCTTTGTAACTAGTGGCCTGTTTCTCGTCGCTAGAGAATTTTCCCTGTGTGCGGAGCCCCAACGAGGAAGGTGTTAGTGGTTTGTCATTGGGTCAATAATGCTAATCCCACTTTTTGTGCTACTCCTAGGGCGAGAAGAAGATAAGAAAACGCGAAGCGTTCTCTCCCAACCTGTTTATTTCTAAAAGCTACCCTCTCTCAGTTGGATGTTGGTCCAGCCTACTACGAGGATCCCGTATCCAACAATCCAACCTAAAAAAAGGGCATAAAAGCGCCTTGTCTAGGTTGAGCTATGAAGCTTCCCTTATTATTATGAAAATGTTGTTTACTTGCTTACTTATTTTGTTAAAGTAAGGTAGCTTGCTTACTTAGTGCTTGCACTATGGGGGAAGGGGCTTTATCGGCTAGTGCGTAGGAGTACACTTCCGTTTTCCCTTTACTAGTAGGGGGTCCCGTGGTTCCTATGTCATCCCATTCTTGAGTGAGCTAGAGCACAGCCATCTTATCCATTGAACTAGCTAGAAGCTATCGCTTTTGGTCGAAGCACTAAAAGAAAAGGACCGAGAAATTTTTTTTTGTCCTGTTGAGCTGCTGGTGAATGTGGCTGGTCCCTTCATCTGTCCGAATCCAAACTATTATAGGATGAATCTGATTCACTTCCTGAATCACTAACAGTTGACTCTGGGCATTTAGTTCTTACTCCTTCCGACAACAGTGCTTACTTCGATGACACCACCACCGGTACCGCAGCACTAATCTTTAGGCACTTCTAAAAACTGGACAACTTCTTTACTTTTCTCATTAAACTTTCGATAGACCGATCTTCATCAATCAGATAGTGCCATACGTCCCACCACAGCCATCCGATCCCTTGATGGAGCAGATTAGTCGCCTTGAATCACTTCCTGAACCTTCAACAGTTGACTCTTGGCATTTAGTTCTTACTCCTTCCAACAACATCACTTACTTCTATGACACCACCATCGGTACCGCAGCTTTTTTGCCCACTTCTCTTACTGATGTGTATAGGACAAGTATCTATGCTCCCTCCAATGTTTGAACTGACGAGATGAACCCAATAATAATTTGGGCATATATGTATAGGACAAACATCTCTACTGCCTCCCATGTTTTGGAAAAAGACAAACGGATATATAAAAATGCTTAGTTGGATTCTAAGTCATCGCATCTTATTTATAAAAAATGAGTTTTATTTGTAGAAAAATAAAATGATGGATTGAACATAAGTTTGACCGGGAAAGAAAATTTTACTAAACATGTATTTGTAAAGTTATTTATTTATTTATTTTTAAATTTTATCGAGGGTACCTCTGTTCAATTAAGATGGCTTTTTCTCACATTCAAATTCAAATCCAGAGATTTTATGGTCCCTAAATTGTTAGTTGGCTGCAATTATTATTGAAGACTGAAAGTTACCTTACCATAAATTTCACGCCATTATAAAAAAATAAATATAAATAAAAAAAAGTGAACAGCTAGCACGCATGACGGTCACCCCATAAATTTCACACCATAAAATTCACTTACCGAGTGATGGTCATAGTCATACTAACTCTCTTACACCACTGTACCTGGCGTGTCCTATACAAAATTCACCCTATAAATTTGACACCATAAAATTCACATATTGAGTGAACGATACCTTTTCTTTATTTCCAAGTTCATCATTTATCCCTTGGAAATGGATCTTTCAAATTCATTCAGTGGACGAACTTCTGTGCCAAAAGAGGATGACATGAAAAAAATTATCGCTCCATTACGAATCGAGGTGAGTTAAAAAATTTGTCAGTTTTTTTTTCGAAATAAAATATTTGTCAGTTCAAATACTAGTTTAGTTAGTCTCATCCTCCTCATTGTTTTTATTATTATCTATTTTTCTCTCGGAAAATTTTCACCTTGAAAATTGAAAGGCTACTTTCTACGGCTAGCGGCCTTCTTCTTGTTAGAGGTGAACTGAAACAATTTTTTGTTACGACTTATCAAGACATTGCAATGATGAAACTAGTCTTGGATGATGGTCACATTACAAATTAGAGAATTAGAGGACTCTTTTAAATGAAGTGCAGCACACTTCAGGAGTGATGGTCATAGTCATACTACCTCTCTTATACCACTGTTCTTGGCGCATCCCATACAAAACTCACCCCATAAATTTGACACCATAAAATTCACATACCAGAGTGAACGATGCCTTTTCTTTATTTCCTAGTTCATCATCTATCCCTTGGAAATGGATCTTTCAAATAAATTTGGTGCACGAACATCTGTTCCAAAAGAGGATGACATGAAAAAGATTATCGCTCCATTACGAACCGATGTGAGTTAAAAGATTTGTCATTTTTTTTTTCGAAATAAAATATTTGTGAGTTCAAATACTAGTTTAGTTAGTCTCATCCTCCTCCTTGTTTTTATTATTATCTATTTTTCTCTCGAAAATTGAAAGGCTACTTTCTACGGCTAGTGGCCTTCATATTGTTAGAGGTGAACTGAAACAATTTTTTATTACGACTTATCAAGACATTGCAAGGATGAAAATATTCTTGGATGATAGTCACATTACAAATTAGAGAATTAGAGGACTCTTTCAAATGAAGTGCAGTACACTTCGGGAGTGATGGTCATAGTCATACTACCTCTCTTACACCACTATTCTTGGCGCGTCCCAAACAAAACCCACCCCATAAATTAGACATCATAAAATTCACATATCGAGTGAATGATGCATTTTGTTTATTTCCTAGTTCATCATCTATCCCTTGGAAATGGATCTTTCAAATTCATTTGGTGGACGAACGTCCTGTTCCAAAAGAGAATGACATGAAAAAGATTATCGCTCCACTACGAACCGAGGTGAGTTAAAAAATTTGTTAGTTTTTTTTTCAAAATAAAATATTTGTGAGTTCAAATACTAGTTTAGTTAGTCTCATCCTCCTCCTTGTTTTTATTATTATCTATTTTTTTTGGGGAAAGTTTTGACCTCGAAAATCGAAAGGCTACTTTCTACGGCTAATGGCCTTCTTTTTGTTAGAGGTGAATTGAAACAACTTTTTGTTACGACTTATCAAGACATTGCAAAAATGAAAATATTCTTGGATGATTGTCACATTACAAATGAGAGAATTAGAGGACTCTTTCAAATGAAGTGCATCACATTTCGAGAGTGATAGTCATAGTCATACTACCTCCCTTACACCACCGTTCTTGTCGCGTTCCACACAAAATTCACCCCATAAATTTGACACCATAAAATTCACATATCGAGTGAACGATGCATTTTCTTTATTTCCTGGTTCATTATCTATCCCTTGGAAATGGATCTTTCAAATAAATTTGTTGGACGAACGTCCTGTCCAAAAGAGGATGACATGAAAAAGATTATCGCTCCATTACGAACCGAGGTGAGTTAAAAATTTTGTTAGTTTTTTTTCGAAATAAAATATTTGTCAGTTCAAATACTAGTTTAGTTAGTCTCATCCTCCTCCTTGTTTTTATTATTATCTATTTTTCTCTCCGAAAATTTTCACCTCGAAAATTGAAAGGCTACTTTCTACGACTAGCTGCTTTTTTCTTGTTAAAGGTGAACTGAAACAATTTTTTATTACGACTTATCAAGACATTGCAAGGATGAAAATATTCTTGGATGATAGTCACATTACAAATTAGAGAATTAGAGGACTCTTTTAAATGAAGTGCAGTACACTTCGGGAGTGATGGTCATAGTTATACTACCTCTCTTACACCACCGTTCTTGGCGCGTCCCATACAAAACTCAACCCATAAAGTTGACACCACAAAAATCACATATCGAGTGAACGATACCTTTTTCTTTATTTTCTAGTTCATCATCTATCCCTTGGAAATGGATCTTTCAAATTCATTTGGTGGATGAACGTCTGTTCCAAAACAGGATGACATGAAAAAGATTATCGCTCCATTACGAACCAAGGTGAGTTCAACAATTTGTCAATTTTTTTTTCGAAATAAAATATTTGTCAGTTCAAATACTATTTTAGTTAGTCTCATCCTTCTCCTTGTTTTTATTATTATCTATTTTTCTCGGGGAAAATTTTGACCTCGAAAATTGAAACGCTACTTTCTACGGCTAGTGGCCTTCTTCTTGTTAGAAGTGAACTGAAATAATTTTTTGTTACGACTTATCAAGACATTGCAAGGATGAAAATATTCTTGGATGATAGTCACATTACAAATTAGAGAATTAGAGGACTCTTTTAAATGAAGTGCAGCACACTTCGGGAGTGATGGTCATAGTTATACTACCTCTCTTACACCACCGTTCTTGGCGCGTCCCATACAAAACTCACCCCATAAAGTTGACACCACAAAATTCACATATCGAGTGAATGATACCTTTTTCTTTATTTTCTAGTTCATCATCTATCCCTTGGAAATGGATCTTTCAAATTCATTTGGTGGATGAACGTCTGTTCCATAAGAGGATGACATGAAAAAGATTATCGCTCCATTACGAACCAAGGTGAGTTCAACAATTTGTCAATTTTTTTTTTGAAATAAAATATTTGTCAGTTCAAATACTATTTTAGTTAGTCTCATTTTTCTCCTTATTTTTATTATTATCTATTTTTCTCGGGGAAAATTTTGACCTCGAAAATCGAAAGGCTACTTTCTACGGCTAATGGCCTTCTTCTTGTTAGAAGTGAACTGAAACAATTTTTTGTTACAACTTATCAAGACATTGCAAGGATGAAAATATTCTTGGATGATGGTCACATTACAAATGAGAGAATTAGAGGACTCTTTCAAATGAAGTGCAGCACATTTCGGGAGTGATGGTCATAGTCATACAACATCTCTTACACCACTGTTCTTGGCGTGTCCTATACAAAATTCACCCAATAAATTTGACACCAAAAATTAACAAATCGAGTGAACGATGCATTTTCTTTCTTTCCTAGTTCATCATCTATCCCTTGGAAATTGATCTTTGAAATAAATTTGGTGCGCAAACGTCTGTTCCAAAAGGGGATGATGTGAAAAAGATTATCGCTCCATTACGAACCGAGGTGAGTTAAAAAATTTGTCAGTTTTTTTTTTTGAAATAAAATATTTGTGAGTTCAAATACTAATTTAGTTAGTATCATCCTCCTCCTTGGTTTTATTATTATCTATTTTTCTCTCGGAAAATTTTCGCCTCGAAAATTGAAAGGCTACTTTCTCCTGCTAGCGGCCTTATTCTTGTTAGAGGTGAACTGAAATAATTTTTTGTTACGACTTATCAAGACATTGCAAGGATGAAAATATTCTTGGATGACAGTCACATTACAAATGAGAGAATTAGAGGACTCTTTCAAATGAAGTGTAGCACACTTCGGAGTGATGGTCATAGTCATACTACCTCTCTTACTCCACTGTTCTTGGCTCCATACAAAATTCATCCCATAAATTTGACACCATAAAATTCACATATCGAGTGAACACTGTATTTTCTTTATTTCCTAGTTCATCATCTATCCATTGGAAATGGATCTTTCAAATTCATTTGGTGGACGAACGTCTGTTCCAAAAGAGGATGACATGAAAAAGATTATCGCTCCATTACAAACCGAGGTGAGTTAAAAAATTTGTTAGTTTTTGTTCAAAATAAAAGATTTGTCAGTGCAAATACTAATTTAGTTAGTCTCATCCTCCTCATTGTTTTTATTATTATCAATTTTTCTCTCGAAAATTTTGACCTCAAAAATCGAAACGCTACTTTCTATGGCTAGCAGCCTTCTTCTTGTTAGATGTGAACTAAAACAATTTTTTGTTACTACTTATCAAGACATTGCAATGATGAAAATATTCTTGGATGATGGTCACATTACAAATGAGAGAATTAGATGACTCTTTCAAATGAAGTGCAGCACATTTCGGGAGTGATGGTCGTAGTCATATATACTACCTCTCTTACACCACTGTTCTTGGTGCGTCCCATACAACATTCACCCCATAAATTTGACACCATAAAATTCACATATCGAGTGAACGATGCATTTTATTTATTTCCTAGTTCATCATCTATCTCTTGGAAATGGATCTTTCAAATAAATTTGGTGGACAAACGTCTGTTCCAAAAGAGGATGACATGAAAAAGATTGTCGCTCCATTACGAACCGAGGTGAGTTAATAAATTTGTCAGTTTTTTGTTCAAAATAAAATATTTGTGAGTTCAAATACTAGTTTAGTTAGTCTCATCCTCCTCCTTGTTTTTATTATTATATGTTTTTCTCTCAGAAAATTTTGACCTCGAAAATTGAAAGGCTACTTTCTACGGCTAGCGGCTTTCTTTTTGTGAGAGGTGAACTGAAACAATTTTTTGTTACAACTTAACAAGACATTGCAATGATGGAATATTCTTGGATGATGGTCATATTACAAATGAGAGAATTAGAGGACTCTTTCAAATGAAGTGCAGCACATTTCAAGAGTGATGGTCATAGTCATACTACTTCTCTTACACCATTGTTCTTGGGGCGTCCCTTACGAAATTCATCCCATAAATTTGACACCATAAAATTCACATATCTAGTGAACAATGCCTTTTCTTGTTTTCTAGTTCATCATCTATCCTTTGAAAATTGATCTTTCAAATTCATTTGGTGTTCGAACGTCTGTTCCAAAAGAGAATGACATGAAAAAGATTTTCGCTCCATTACGAACCGAGGTGACTTCAAATATTTGTCAGTTTTTTTTTTTCGAAATAAAATATTTGTCAATTCAAGTACTAGTTTAGTTAGTCTTATCCTCCTCTTTGTCTTTATTATTATCTATTTTTCTCTCAGAAAATCTTGGCCTCGAAAATCGTAAGGCTACTTTCTCCAGCTAGTGGCCTTCTCCTTGTTAGATGTGAACTGAAACAATTTTTTATTACGACTTATTAAGACATTGCAAGGATGGAAATATTCTTGGATGCTGGTCACATTACAAATTAGAGAATTAGAGGACTCTTTCAAATGAAGAGCAGCATACTTCGTGAGTGATGGTCATAGTCATACTACCTCTCTTTCACCACTGTTCTTGGCGCGTCCCATACAAAATTCACCTCATAAATTTGACACCATAAAATTCACCTATCGAGTGTATGATGCCTTTAATTTCTTTCCTAGTTCATCATCTATCCTTTGGAAATTGATATTTCAAATTCATTTGGTGGACGAACGTCTGTTCCAAAAGAGGATGACATGAAAAAGATTATCGTCCATTAGGAACCGAGGTGAGTTCAAATATTTGTCAGTTTTTTTTTCGAAATAAAATATTTGGTTGTTCAAATACTAGTTTAGTTAGTCTCATCTCCTCCTTGTTTTTATTATTATCTATATTTCTGTCAGAAAATTTTGACCTCGAAAATCGAAAGGCTACTTTCTACGACTAGAGGCCTTCTTCTTATTAGAGGTGAACTGAAACAATTTTTTGTTATGACTTATCAAGACATTGCAATGACGGAAATATTCTTGGAATGGTCACATTACAAATGAGAGAATTAGAGGACTCTTTCAAATGAAGTGCAGTACACTTTGTGACAAGGGCAAATCCTATGGTTTTCCTCGATTGGCCGTTGCTTGTCGGAAATTGCTGGGAGCAAATAAAAGATCTGACAAATGAATTTTTTGTATTGGCGGATGGTCTATGCCCTGCGCTAGGAATGATAATGTTTTGCTTCTCGTTTGCTTTGTTTGCTACCTATTTCTCAGTGCAATTATAACTTATTTATTTAAGATCTATATTTTCTTATTATTGTTGTTTAATACAATATACAGATAGAGTTCTTGCATGAAATGATTGACATGGTTGTGACTGACTTTGGTCATTTCTATGATATCAATACCCTCAATTTGGATGACCGTAAAAAAATACAACTGCTCCAACGTCTATGCAAAAGATTCCCTCTTGTTCCTGTGTCATTATGTAAGTGCTAGTGCTGGTGCTAGATGAACCTATTAATTAGTGTTGTAATGCTATTTGGTTAGATTAGACAATATTCATATCTATGTCTATGCCATTCTCTAGGTACTGGATTAACTACTTAATTAGTACTGTATTGCTATTTGGTTTAGATAAAACAGTAATTGATGCAGGATGCGTATGACCTAAATTGTTTAGTTTCCTAAATTGTTTAGTTTTCCAAATTCTATTAGGATTTCTAAGTTTCCTATTTTATTAGGAATATGATTTTTGTTTTAGCTGGGAATTTTAATCCCATTGTCTCTAGGTTTTAGTTTGCTATAAATATCCCTATGCAGTTCTTTAAAATTCAGTTTTGAATATTGCTTAAACCTTCTCTTAACCTCTTTAATTTTTGCCTTCCTTCTATCTTTTCTTCCCTTCAACTTCTCATATTCTTTTATGTCCTATTGCTTTGAGTGTTTAAACTAACACACCTAGGGTTGTACTGCTTAAATTGGTATTCAAAGCCTCTTGCCTCCGCCGTTGTTACTCTGCTTTGTTACCTATACTGGTTGTCATGGCTCCCAACATCACCGTTGCCAATTTGGCCGAACAACATCAGGAATTGAAGGCGAAAATTTCTACAGATTTCACCAGTTTGGGAAATCAGTTCGCAAAATTGATGGCCGATCACAAGGTTGAATTTTCGTCCATGTCCACAGATATTGCCAAGTCACAAGTTTCCGTGACGTTGCTCGTCAACCACCTCTCAACGGCGACTCCTAAACCATCCTCCACATCCGATGTTCTCTCCATTTCAGTCACACCTTATCTCCAGGCTGGTCTCCTTCCCAATCCGTCTAGGGATTCCAAGTTTCAAGGCCACCTGGGCCTTCCATCATATTCTGGGGGAACATCTATGGTTTGAACCCAAACCAAATTTTCCTGCAAGATCTGCACCCAAACCACATTATACCCAACATACGATGGGTTCTTCTCTGGTGGACGCTACAATACCTCCCCCACCGCCCCGACCACACGAACATCAAGTTGTTCACCGAAACTTGGATTTTGAGATCGCCCATCATGCCAAGCCTACCGCCCCCAACTTCGATGGTCGCAGAGATCCTACTCTCTTTGTTGATTGGATATCGGCTATGGAAGATTATTTTGAATGGTATGACGTGTCCGATGCACAACAAATCCGATTCGCCAAACTCAAACTGGTAAGAGCCGCAAAGCAATACTGGAAGGCTACCGAGCATTATCTCCAACAACTGGGACAAACCCCTGTGATTTTATGGAATGAGATGAAATTGAAACTCTGAGAACAATACCTTCCATCTTTTTATCATCACCAATTGTTAGATCAATTATGGACTCTTTCCCAGGGTACTTCCACAATCCAAGACTATTATTTCGCTTTGTGGAGCACAAATTGCGTTCTCCCTGCAGGAAGAGCTGGCAGTCACAGTTTCTTGTTTTATTTATGGCCTTCGGATTGATATCAAACACGAGGTCAGGAGGTCACGTCCGGATTTGTTAGAAGATGCCTATTGCCAAGCCTTAGAAGCTGAGACATATCTCGACCACAACGTCAATACCCAGGATATTCTGGTCAGCCTGACCACCACCACCCAAGCCCGCACTACCATTCTGGGTCTGAAATCTGAATTTTCCGGACCATCTAATCCTACAGCACCACCTCTCAAAGGACCGACCGTCTCTAATAATTTCCGCATTGAGTGTTTCCAGTGCCATGCCAAAGGACATATTGCCTCTCGTTGTCCACAACGCACATTAACTATCAGCGCTAGCACGGACAACCTTTGTGATGTAGAGATTGTGGAGCCTCTTGAGGGTATCTATGATCCAGAAATTGACGATTATTTTGATGATGACACACTAAATTAGGTTTCTGTTATGCGTTGTATCTATTCCGCACTCGCGCTGCTTGATTCCTGGAAACGCACTAGTATTTTCCATACCTACAATCCATGCAATAACCAAACACGTAAATTGATTATTGATGGTGGCAGGACCATGAATGTCATCTCCAAGTTTGCTGTTACTTGTCTTAATCTTAAGCTCGAACCACATCCCCACCCTTTTCACGTAGCTTGGGTTGATAAAACTAAACTACTGGTCATTGAGCGGTGTCTTGTTTCCCTTAAGCTAGGGACTTGCAATGAAGACATTTATTTGGACCTACTGCCTATGAATGTTGCACATGTCTTACTTGGCAGACTTTGGCTCTATGACCACCGCGTGTAAAATTGTGGTCGTGAAAACACATACACTTTTCAACATGAAGGCAAAAGCAACATTTTACGACCAACCAATCCTGCCATTAGACCTACCAAGACTCATGTCACCACCTCCTCTCCAACGTAGAAAGACAATGCGCCAAGTGGTCGGTTGGCTCTATTATCTTATGGCGATTTTGAGAAAGAAATTCGGGAGACGGGGGTTGTATTTGCTCTCATGCTCAAAGAGATATCTACCTCCCCTTCTCATAAGAACTTCGAACCTCTACATCAACTCCTCAATGAATTCTCTGATGTTATGCCTGATGACCTCCCAGGTGAACCACCCATGAGGGACATTCAACATGCCATCGACCTTGTACCCGGATCACAACTTCCGAATCTTTCTTATTACCGCATGAACTCGTCTGAACGTGCTGAACTAAATCGCCATAGCTTGAGCCCATGTGTTGTACTGGTGCTTCTTACTCCCAAAAAAGATGGCTATTGGCGAATGTGTGTTGACAGTAGAGCTATTAATAAGATCACAGTTAAATATTGGTTTCCTATTCCACAACTTGAGGATATGTTGGATGATTTGGTAGGTTCCAAATGGTTTTCCAAGATTGACCTTCAAAGTGGTTACCATCAGATTCGTATTAGGGAAGGTGATGAATGGAAAACAACATTCAAAACTCCTGATGGGTTGTATGAGTGGCTTGTTATGCAATTTGGTATGTCTAACGCACCTAGCACATTTACGCATATGATGACCCATGTTTTGCGTCCTTATATTGGGAAATTTTTGGTGTGTTCTTTGATGATATCCTTATCTACAGCCATTCGAAAGAGGACCATCTACAACACCTCAAAACAATTTTTCGTATGTTACACCAAGAAAAGTTATTTGTTAGTTTGAAGAAGTGTTCTTTCCTTCAAGAACAAGTTTTATTTATGGGATTCATTATTTCCGCAGCTGGCATAAGTGTTGATCCTGACAAAGTTCACACCATTGTCAATTGGTCGCTTCCTTGCACATTAACCGAGACTCGAAGCTTCCATGGTTTAGAATCTTTTTACCGACATTTTATTCCTAATTTCAGTACTATAATGGCTCCTATTATGGATTGTATGAAGCAAGGTGAGTTTCGATGGACTCATGCGGCCACCCGAGCGTTTGAGTCGTTAAAACAGAAAATGACAGAAGCACTTGTCCTACACCATCTAGATTTGACCAAGGTTTTGGAAGTAGCATGTGACGCATCTGGTGTTGGCATTGGGGGCATCTTAAGTCAGGATGGACACCCTGTTGCTTATTTTAGTGAGAAGCTTAATGAGGCAAAGCAAAAGTATTCGACTTACGACAAGGAATTCTACACCATAGTTCGTGCATTACGTTATTGGCAATATCATCAAGCATTAAGGTATCTCCATTTTCAACGTAACGTAAGTAGCCGCCATATTAAGTGGACTAAGTATCTTCAGATTTTTACGTTTGTGATTCGACATCACCCGAGAGCTAAGGTTGCTGATGCACTCAGCCGAGTAGGCTTTATCCTTCAGTCATTGACTGCACAAGTTGTGGGTTTTGATAAAATTAAAACTGAATATTCTTCTTGTCCAGGTTTTGGTCTTAATTTTCAAGAAGTTACTGCTGGAAATCGTCGTGATCATGTTGATTTTATGCTACGTGATGGTTATCTCTTTCGTGGAATGCAGTTATGCATTCCCCGTACCTTTTACGTGATTTCCTTGTGTGGGAAATACATGTTGGAGGCCTAGCTAGACATTTTGATAAAGATAAGACCATTACACTAGTTGTTGATCGGTTTTATTGGCATTCATTGAAGCGAGATGTCGCCCACATCATGACCCAATGTTGCACCTGCTCAGCTCGCCAAGGCTTGAAAGCAAAATACCTGGATTATACACTCCTTTGCCAGTTTCGCATACTCCATGGAATTCTGGTTGTCGTTGAGGTTCTCTAAAATGGCTCACTTTCTGCCTTGTTCCAAAGCTGGTGATGCTTCTTATGTGGCCAAGTTATTTTGTAGGGTTTGTCCAATATAGATTTCTACATTTTCTATTTCCTAAACATATACCCACCACTTTATAAATCTATGTGTAAAACCCAATTTCAAATTTAAATGACCAGTAGGATATAAGAGGTCGTAGTATTCCTATGTTTTTACATCGTTGCCACCAAACTTCATATTTTATTTATAATTTATTTCAAGCATTTCATTAACTGCCATAATTGTAATTAATACTCCCTATTAATAGCATATCAATCACCCCATTTCTTTTGGTTGTCATTCCCTCTCACATATCTCCCCCTAAAATTGCAATCCAAAAATTATTTAAACAAAATATAGGTATATTATTTACCAAAAAAATTATATAAAAAAACTAATTCAGTTACTTTGTAATTAAAATTCCCCAATATTTCGTAAATTAAAAATAGGTACACAATAATGTGTAGAAAATATAGGTACATTATTTACCTATATGTAAATTATTTTACAATATACCTATAAATGTGTATAGGTACATTGTTTTACCTATAAAAAAATAGTAACATTGTTTTACTAGGTACATTATTAGCAAAAAAACTAGGTACATTATTTAGAGAAAAAATAAGTTCATTTAAAAAAATGTTTTTCATAAAATAAACAATAAATAGATTATCAAAAAAAATTTCAACATAATTAAAATGTACAGTTTTATTCATAAAACTATAATAAAATAGATTATTAGTAGTATAATTCATAGCAGGAAAACAACATAATGTTTTTATTATTAATACGTTAATATTTAATTTAATATTTAATTTCAAATAAGTTTCTAAGTCAATTCCTACATCCATTACAATCATTTGAACATCTATCCAAATTCAACGTGTGTCATTAGTTACACCCCCACATAACACGTTAACTTGTAAATAATGGTAGTTTTGGAATCCGAAAAATAGAATAAATCAGTTTTTTAGCTAGATTAGGTAACTTACTTACTTGGATCATAATCATAAGGTTTTATTTGAAAAAATTGGGTATTTTAAATAGAAAAATAAAAGAAAGGGTTGTAGATGATTAAAGATGAATTTTATGGGTCTAAGCTCAATATACTATATTTTTTTTTAAGAGGTCGTTCGTCTGCAAGGACTTCCTGTTTCTATTGTTTTAGACCGTGATGTCAAGTTCGTTAGTTATTTCTAGAAGACTTTGTGGAAGCTCTTTGGTACTTCTTTAAAGTTTTCATCTGCATTTCACCCTCAAAAAGATGGTCAAACAGAAGTGGTTAACCGTAGTCTTGGAGATTTATTACGATGTTTAGTCGGTGATAAGCAGGGTAATTGGGACCTCATTCTTCTTGTAGCAGAATTTGCTTATAATAATTCTGCCAACTGAACTACAGGTAAAAGTCTTTTCAAAATTGTTTACGGTGTGCTGCCACGTCCACCATTGATCTTGCTCCCCTTCCTATTGATGCCCGTCCTTCGGAATCTGCAACTACCTTTACTGAGCACATTCGTCACCTACATGAGAAGGTTCGTCAGAAAATTTCTCTAAGTACAGAAACATACCAACTTGCTGCCAATACCCATCGTCGCTCTCAAGACTTCCAAGAAGGTGATTATGTTATGGTACGTGTTTGCCCTGAGCGATTTCCCAAACATTCTTTTAAGAAACTTCATGCTCGATCTATGAGTCCTTATTGTATCCTTCGCAAGTTGGGTGCCAATGCTTACTTAGTCGAACTTCCTTATGATGTTCATATCAGTCCCATTTTCAACGTATCTAATTTGTTTCCATACTGGGGCACTTTTACTCATGTTGCGACTGAAATGACTCCCGCTATCGTTCCTCCTATTGCTCCTCGCGTGCCTGCTTGCCATGCTTCTCCCACCAATTAGATCTCACAAGTCTTAGATCATGAAGTGGTGGCTTCAGCCCTTAGGGGGTTTTCTCGATTTTTGGTTTCGTTGGGTGGGACGTCCAGATATGAATCCTGCTTGGATTACTGAAGATGAGTTTCGTCAACTTGATCCTTCTCTTCTCCATCAAGTTCAAGATGACTTGGTAGCAGCTGAAGTTACTGATACTCGTCCTCCTATTATTCATACTTACAGTCGGCGCCGCCATCGTTAAACTCACGGGAGTCGAGTTCTTTTCATCGGAGGAGAACGATGTAGGATGCGTATGACCTAAATTGTTTAGTTTCCTAGTTTATTTGTTAGTTCCCTAAATTCTTTAGTTTTCCAAATTCTAGTAGGATTTCTAAGTTTCCTATTTTATTACGAATAGGATTTCTGTTTTAGCTGAGAATTTTAATCCTATTGTCTCTAGGTTTTAGTTTGCTATAAATACCCCTATGTAGTTCTTTAAAATTCAGTTTTGACTATTGATTGAACCTCCTCTTAAGCTCTCTGATTTCTGTCTTCCTTCTATCTTTTCTTTCCTTCAACTTCTCATATTCTTTTCTGTCCATTGCTCTGAGTGTTTAAACTAACACACCTAGGGTTGTATTGTATCAGTAATTATATCAATTTCATTGTGAATTGTTTGATTTTATTTTATCTTAGATTGATTGTGGATGGTGGACTTGGTTGATATGATCTTTGCTCAATTTTTGGGTGTTGATTTTGTTCTTTCAAGGGTTTTTGTGAACAGGGTGGTGCTTAGTTTTTGGGAATTTTGGGTTCACCTAAACTTTTCTGAGTTTGATTTGATTTTAAACATAAAAAGAGAAGTAGATTTTACTTTGAAAAGATCCGGAATATTCATTAGACTTCAATCCAATACTTCTACCGTTAATTATAAACACTCGTATTGTTACTGATTTAATTTATTGTCATTATGGAATTAGTGTTATTTTAATTTTGAGTCATCAAAGTTGTTCCGTATCAGTAATTTTGATTAAGGGTTGAAGTTGGCATGAATGTTCATAAAATGAAAGCTTCGTATGGACTGCAGTAGTTTTGTACACATGATCACTTTGCATATAATTTGTATAGTGATTACTTTACGTCAATGTTACAGCTTTATCCTATAGCTTATTATTGTTTGGGTTATTGGAACTTTGTCGTATCTAAACCATATTTCACTAAGAATGAGAAAAGAATGTGGAAGATTCATCAAAAGCTCAAGCAACACGGCATAATCATAGGAGGTTACCTCGGGACTTACTATTGTTGTTGTTGTTGTGCTTATTGTGTTTATTTCTGTGTTTTTCTACACATGATGACATGTCACACAGAACATTTATAGAGAATAAAATCAAAATATAGCTTCTAGAAAATAAACTCAAAATATTTTATCAAATTGAAAGCAAATTAAACAGAGATTAGGACCAAAATGATTTTCATGAATGCTTTTATTTCCCAACAAATCACAAATTGAATGGTAACATATCTAAACTAACATCAAGCACGACATACTTCCATCCTAAGCTACTTCAGCAAGCCAAAGAAATTACTATAAGTTATTCGTGTTAGGTTTTTTGCTATCTAGCTAGCTCATATAGTTCTCCAACAACCATAGGACCTAACTTGATTTTATATGGTTTAATTTTTTTTAAAAGGGTTCAGTTTTCAAGAAACAAAAGGACAAAAAGAAAAAAAAAGACCCAAGCCTCTCATGCGGTCTCCGTGGGTACCATCGAATCAAAGAATTAATGAGATATTAATGAGGAAACTGAACTTGTGCTTGGTTCACTCTCATCCATCGAATCAAAGAATTAACCATAGTCATAGCCATCCAAAACTACTCTTAATATAAGTTTTGAGTTAAGTTATATTCACAGGCATCCAAAGTTTTGAGTTCATAAAGAGTACCCATAGCTACAATCTTTACCGGTAAATATAATGAAGGACTATTAGGGTTTAACAAATTGGGAGAAATTTTGGGTTGAAATCTTAATCAGATCCTAACATAGCTTATAGTGACCCAAAGCCGAGCCTTTCATCATTTTTTTTTTTTTGGGGTCGAAAAGGTGAAAAATTCATTAAAACAGCAATCCAACTACAGACCACCGTCAGAGAAGGAGGCAGAGCCTCACAGAACACAGAATGAAAAAGGAAAAACAAGACAAGAGTCGATAGAGACCAGCATGAAGTTTTTCCCCACTCAGTCTGCGACCTTACAGAGAGTTGCTAGGAGGGCATGGTAGCCCGTCCGGGACCAAGACATGAACCAGGTCTTTTGTGGTTTCTTTTGAATTGTCATCTGAATTTGCTAACTTAATAGTTGGCCACATCAGAATTTGCTGAGCTAGCTTACAGTGTCCCATTGACACTTAGAATGATATTTTGCTTCAAATTCAAACATTGAATAAATCGAGAAGATTTGAAAATTAAGGACAGGTTTTTAAAATAAAGGAAGGTTAGCTTTTCAACACTAAATGCTTAGTTTAAGTGCAAGTTAAGAATATAACACTTACCACTATCCTTTTCAACTGCATCTCCAAAGAATATATCAAATTCAAAACATTAAATTTAAAATTGACAGTTTATGTGGCAATTTGACGTACTGTGAAGTTATAATTTTCTTAGATTGTGAATGACCATAATCATTTTTACAACCATGCCTAGTATTATGAAAATGTAAGATGTTATAGTCTTCTAATCATATAAGGATTGGGAACTTATGTCGATTAGGAGCTGAGTTGCAGCCTAGTCTTTTAGTCCTTGTTTAACTGTGGATTAGGGTTTTATTAACCTAATGCAATAAGGACTACTTAAGAGTTTCTTGATGACAAGACTATTAGGTAGATGCATATAAATACAAGTGCTCATGCTCAAACGATCAATCCAACCCATACAAAAGAATCCACCCCATCTAGAATGAGTGTATGAGATTGGATTAAGGAGAAGAGCTAGCTCTTATATATTCTTGATATTTCGACAACTAATGGAAGACAAAAGGCAAGTATTCTGTTTTATGCAATCACCATGGTTTACAGAAAACACTTGGATTTTACCCTGCAATCTCCTCCACCACATGCTGTGGGGGGTATATGTGTCTCTTCATGAACCCTCTGTTGTGTTTTCTTTTAAAATGTCATCATAATTTTCCAAGTTGATAGTTTGGTATAATGGCCAGATGAGCACTTGGAATGAACTTTTGCTTCAATTCCAAAGATTGAATAATAGAGAAATTTTTAATATTAACGATGAAAGAAAAAGGAAAGTTAGCTTTCCAACACTAAGTGCAAGCTAAGACTACAACTTCTCTATCTACTCCGAATTTCATCAACTGCCACTTATTTTAAACTTCCTTTTTAATTTTCCCCCTTTTATCTTTCTCTGCTTAAGATTTTGGATTCGAATCCTTTGTTTTGATTTTCTACGTTAGGATTTGCTTAGCTTTTAACTGCCACATCAAAAAAATACAATAAAAGGGTTGATATAATTAACACATTACTTATACTAATAAATAAAATCTAACTTATTATTCTCTTCTTCTTCTACTAGCCACAGTAAAGTCTTCTTCTCACCACGCACAGAGGACTCAAACAGACCCTATCTTGACAAAAATAAATTGCTCTCCTTTCTTTTTCAATCGCAATTTTTTATTCGCTTTTGTAGATCTAAAGTCTATCTTCTAAGAACAGAAAACAATTGCTAACCCAAAGGTTGGAATAAGAGGACAAGACATGATTCTCCTGTTGGTAGTTTTGAAATAAAAAAATACAGATTTTTTTTTATAAAAAATTTTATTTTAAATGGGAGAGAGTGCAGGGAGGTGTTAATTGGGGTTGAAATTAAAAGGAAAACAAATAGAAGACAAGGGGGAAAAAATGAAACGGGCATGGATTCTTGGTATATGTCTGTGTCTCCTCCTACGTAGGAGCTCAATCCGAATTCAATTATGGGGCTGTAATAAAATGGTTTCTTTGAATTCTAGACTGAGAAAAGAAAGAAAAATAATCAGATTTTGTACTTACTGGGGGTTCGCTTTCTTCTTATGAGAACCTATGTTGAGATTTTGAGAGAACACAAAGATAATAAGGCTGATGGAGGAGCCTTTTTACCTCAATAACATTAAGTTATCAACTAATTGCAAATTTATTAAAAATATTCCTAACAACTAATTGCTAAACCACGTAACATTCCTTCCCACTTTGAAAACGTCTTGTCCTCAAGGCTTTGCTCATGAACTTTATGTTGGCGTGAATCAATTATTTTTTATTGTAATAGATTTTTATATTTATGTGTAATTATAGAAATTTATTAGAAAACCTTCAAAATTTTATAAAAAATTCAAGTTCTCCTTGAAGAAGCACTTTGAAGTTTTTCTATCAAATATTATAAAAAATAATTTTAGCTATCATAAAATGCTTTTAATCTTTTCAGAAACATTTCAAAATAGGCCGAGTCTTGAAACCTAGCCTTAAACTCCCAACGATATATATTATGTGATAGTCATAAAGATTTTTTTTTTTTTTGGGTAGTAATCAATCAATGTTCATTCAAAACCTCGTAAATGGAAAGAAAACAAACAAATAATACAAGAGCCAAAAAGGCCAAATACATGAACAAATTACCACAAACACATGGAAGATTACTAAAACAAGTCTAGTCTATAATAATCTTCACCGTCACCGGCAAAGGGGACCGAGACTTCCCCATAATGGCCACAAAGGAGGGGATACACCACCACCACACAAGTCAGGATCACTCATTTGAAAGTAGTACAAGATCGACAGTTAACCCTTTTTAATATGAAAAAAAAATGCTAATTTACTATATTATCCTTATTTAATGAAATTTTTAATTCCTAACAAATTCATTAACCAAGTGCAATTTTTGGTATTTTGAATGTTTCACCATTTTCTGCATCAATAACTTTTTTTTTATATACAAACTATTCTACTTTAATATCTAAATTAAGGGGATGTGGATTCGAAACTTGGGTCCAAGTGGGGAGCACATCCGCTCTAGCCAACTTGGCTAATTGTCTTTTTAAAAACTTTCATTTCATTTTAATCTTCATGTATTAACAACTTTTATTTATAAAAAAACAAAACAAAAAAAACAAAACAAGACCAAGGATATTACAGGAAAATTGAACAAATTTGTTATACAAACCAAATATGGCAATGGGAGAAAATGGCATTTCCTAGTTTTCATTTTCTAGCGTATGAACATCTTCTATTATCATCTTCTAGGGTTAGACATTGAAGTAGCATTCCCAAGAAGTTTATTCCACGAACAAACCGAGCCCAGAAGGTATTTTTTCCTATATGACCAAAGGTTTGACTTTTTTGGAAAATATCCCTGCTCCGTACGTGTAAGCGAAGATCTCAACCAATAGGGGAAATTGCATCCAAACAAAGGAGATGATTGGAGCACTAGCAAGTAAAATGATTGGAATCACAATCCATGACTTTTCATCCAGCATAATGAAAAGAGTAGAAACAAACCCGATCATCATTGTGGCTATAGAGAAAAAGAGGGTGAAAAGGCCTATAATCATTTTCTTTGGCAATGATTTAAGGAAATCAGCTTCAGCATAACGTGAGGTGAGGATTCCCAAAAATGTCATTACTGAAGTTGTGGAAGAAAATAGTGATAGGGCAACAGAAACCATAAAGACCTTAAACAAGATTTTATCTAAGAATATGGGTATGCCTGTATCTCCATTGTTTCCACCGGGAACTGTAAATGCTGCTGTAAACATGATGGTAATGATAAGAGCGCCTACAACCGTGCAAGAAGTTGCCGTTTCTTTCATTGATCTTTCTCCTTCCTTCACCAATTCCTTATGAGTCTTAGTAAATAGCTCACGTGCTGTCATGCCATCTGTATCATTTACAACCTCAAGAACCTTGGGAGGCACAATTTTCTCCACCTCCTGCATTTCGTTGAATAAAAACTCGAAGCAATTACTACTTTCATATTCTCATAAATCATTGACTACTTTATTTTTTTATTTTGTTACGAAATAAAGAGAGTATATGTACACAGGGAGAAATTCTGACCTGGAACCATTGTAACTCTCTCTGCATTTGCAATGCTGCACCTTGGATATGATTAAGTTGTGCAAGTGGGGATAAACTTGCTGCTGAATGTAGCAAAGTATTGTTCAACATATCTGTTACCGCTAAAATGCTAGGCCGTACTCCGCTCAATACATACAACAAGAAATACACTTTTTCTTGACGACATTCAATGGCAAACTGAAGCATGCCTTTTCCATTTTCATCAATGAGCCCATAAAGTAATGGATTCGTTCGAATTATCTCAGCAATAAGCTCGACATGCCCCTGTTTAATAGCTTCAAAGATTGCTGCACTTATGACACTTCCTATCACTTGTTGGAGATTTTTATCTTTTATCACTTCGCACATGGAATGTAAAACTTCCGCGGTTCTTTCGTGGACCCATTTTATTTTGTATATGCGGTCGATTCCTAGGTTGACAGTGGCATAAATTAAACTATACTAATTATCAAATCTCCAAAGAATACCAACCAGACAATGTTTAAGAGAATGGATGATTAATTAGACTGCAAATTCAAAGAAAAAATTGACAAAGTATGGATGTCTAGTATTACGTACCAAAAAATTCACGGGGATTTGGAAATCAGTCCTCGCAATCTATAGATACCTACATTGCAAATCCGAGTATGTTTGCCTTAGTCTAAAAGACTTAAGAGAAAAAAATGCACGGTCTAAGCCCTTTGAAACTTCGACCCAGCCCAGCTCAAAAAATAAAAAAGCACGTAAAGCTTGGCTCGAACTCAAAAATTTTGGGCCGGCCCAACCCAATGACAAACCCTAATGCAGCATACCTGAGCGAGCTATGAGATCATTTCCACTAACTGGGTCATCTTCTGGTTTTTCAACATTTATACGAATATCAAGAACCGTAGTAGCAGGTGGTACGTGTATACCTATCAAGTTATCAACAAAACAACATAACATATGCTTAATCAATACGTTGAGGTAAGAGTTTTTTGTTACTATACAATGATTTATGTAGTAAAAAATTCACGGGGCTGGGTCGTAATACTAGCATTTTTGTCTAGTATTACGTACCAAAAAATTCACGGGGATTTGGAACGAGTCCTCGCAATCTATAGATACCTACATTGCAAATCCGAGTATGTTTGCCTTAGTCTAAAAGACTTAAGAGAAAAAAATGCACGGTCTAAGCCCTTTGAAACTTCGACCCAGCCCAGCTCAAAAAATAAAAAAGCACGTAAAGCTTGGCTCGAACTCAAAAATTTTGGGCCGGCCCGACCCAATGACAAACCCTAATGCAGCATACCTGAGCGAGCTATGAGATCATTTCCACTAACTGGGTCATCTTCTGGTTTTTCAACATTTATACGAATATCAAGAACCGTAGTAGCAGGTGGTACGTGTATACCTATCAAGTTATCAACAAAACAACATAACATATGCTTAATCAATACGTTGAGGTAAGAGTTTTTTGTTACTATACAATGATTTATGTAGTAAAAAATTCACGGGGCTGGGTCGTAATACTAGCATTTTTGTCTAGTATTACGTACCAAAAAATTCACGGGGATTTGGAACGAGTCCTCGCAATCTATAGATACCTACATTGCAAATCCGAGTATGTTTGCCTTAGTCTAAAAGACTTAAGAGAAAAAATGCACGGTCTAAGCCCTTTGAAACTTCGACCCAGCCCAAGCTCAAAAAATAAAAAAGCACGTAAAGCTTGGCTCGAACTCAAAAATTTTGGGCCGGCCCGAACCCAATGACAAACCCTAATGCAGCATACCTGAGCGAGCTATGAGATCATTTCCACTAACTGGGTCATCTTCTGGTTTTTCAACATTTATACGAATATCAAGAACCGTAGTAGCAGGTGGTACGTGTATACCTATCAAGTTATCAACAAAACAACATAACATATGCTTAATCAATACGTTGAGGTAAGAGTTTTTTGTTACTATACAATGATTTATGTAGTAAAAAATTCACGGGGCTGGGTCGTAATACTAGCATTTTTGTCTAGTATTACGTACCAAAAAATTCACGGGGATTTGGAACGAGTCCTCGCAATCTATAGATACCTACATTGCAAATCCGAGTATGTTTGCCTTAGTCTAAAAGACTTAAGAGAAAAAAATGCACGGTCTAAGCCCTTTGAAACTTCGACCCAGCCCAGCTCAAAAAATAAAAAAGCACGTAAAGCTTGGCTCGAACTCAAAAATTTTGGGCCGGCCCGACCCAATGACAAACCCTAATGCAGCATACCTGAGCGAGCTATGAGATCATTTCCACTAACTGGGTCATCTTCTGGTTTTTCAACATTTATACGAATATCAAGAACCGTAGTAGCAGGTGGTACGTGTATACCTATCAAGTTATCAACAAAACAACATAACATATGCTTAATCAATACGTTGAGGTAAGAGTTTTTTGTTACTATACAATGATTTATGTCTAATGAGCACATAACCATTATGTAGAGCACACAAATTCAAGTAGGTTTCACTTTTATTAGAGATATGATACATAATGTGATGCAATATATTATGATTTATGGTATTTTTCATAATGAAATTTAAGCAATAGTTCAAGTTGTTGCATTACCAATGCACCAAAAGTCATGTATTTGATATCTCGTTTAGTGGCCCGTTCCGGCCCTATATAGGGTAAGATCACAGGCTCATGTCGTACTTAATGATTTTCTTAAAAAGACGGGCTTATCCAGGCCTATTTATTAAGATTGCCTGAGCATGGCCTAAAGCCTCAATGGACATGCCCAGCGCGGCTCGACTCAGACCTCTAAACTGATAATTGAGAAGCTACAAACAACTTAATTACATTATATAATCATAGATATAATAAATTATTATATAGTATAACCACTCATATGGGCCCATGTTACAATGTGGATTTCATTAGTTCAATCATCTATCCACCCCCACACAACCCCCCTCCATGAAGAACATATACACAAAAAATGAGTTAAAAGACAATCAATTAACCATTTAATTGGGTTTGACATTTTATTTAATTACACTTATATGATGGATCAATTTTTAAATTTGACAGTTTTTTGCAACGATATCTTGAAGAAGCTCCTAGAAAATGTATACAAAGTCGATGATTGAGACTAAATTGTAGAGTGTGTGCTTAAAGTTTGTCACTTAGTATTTATAATAAAATCTTTAGAGTTTATGCTCACATTCATGCTCGAATATGGATAATCTTTTATGGACATGTCTGCAAAATATGAGACATTGCGATATAACTTTAAATAATCAAAAGAAAAGAGAATGTAGTACTAACTGTCATAAATCCATTTCTGCCAGAATTTAAGGGGCGTTCCACTTAAGAATCCAGAACGCGTTGTAGCGCATATATGTATAGAGGTGAGTCCGGAGTAGTTTGTTGTAATGGCCAAGTTTGGGCAACGCCTAATTAAATCCAACGCAATATCTGCAGAGCAGAGTGACAAGAATGAATGAATCTTAGTATATGGCAAAAACTGAAATACATATAAATGCTTCATAAATACACACTTTACCGAATTCTTTGGCAATAAAACTCTCAGAAATAAGCTCAGCGCCACCGCTGCCGTTGTTCTCGCAACAGGGCTTCGAGTGGAGTAAGAGAATAGAAGAAGCGAGCCAATTTCCAATGGCCGCTACTATAAGCCACGAGAAGTGGAATCCTGTGGCCGAGACATGGAAGGCTAAGAACTTTCTTGTTTTTTTCAACTATGCACTTAGCCACTTGGGCGAGTCCTTTGTTCGCAGCCAAGCCAATCGCTGTCACGCCATTAGCGTCTTGTCTTTCAAAGTCTTCCTCTGCCATCAACTCCACTAACGACATTGCCGTATCTTCGTCCTCAAGTACAACTGCCACGTGAAGAGCTGTGGCACCGGATACTGAACCTCTTTTTCTAATCACGTCGGGGTTTATACCAAGATACTCCTTGGCTGAATCCCAGTCACCATTTATCACAAAATCAAGGAAGGGTTGATCCTGGCCGAACTCACTGAAGTAGCTGGAGTTACTCTCATGTCCTGCCAATTTCTTATTTAGATTTGAATTACCATCCTTCGATGTCGGATCCGTATTCAAGTCCTCGTGTGGCACCAACTCCTCTGCATCATATGCATGTGACCAGAAAATGTCTACTCATTGGGTTTAGAAAAACAGAATTCTTTATAATCAAAATGACTAGTTCTATAGACAGCTTCAAATTGAGAAATTCTTGATAGATATTGAAGAAGCAAAAAAGTCTTTACGAGGATAAGAGATTATATAATACCATCATTTGACGCCGGATGGATATTATTCAAGTCTTCAAGTGGCGTCAACGTCACCAACTCCTCCGCTTCACACACGTACACCAGAAACTATATAGTTTTAGAAAAAGAGAATTCTTTCTTGATTGGTGATATTAACCATGAGACAATCTATAAGTACGTACCTTTAGCCGGCTTTAGCTTTTCTTCCAAAGTATCCCAAGCAAGCTTGGCCTTGGTAATACCCCCGATTAAAGAGTAAGTATCATCCCCGCAAGAACTCTGGATTGCGTATAAGGCCTTGGCGTTATTCTTCCTCCAAGCCTTAAACTCAGCCTCACCATCTTCTGGTTTAGGAGCTTCGGTGGTGGCTTCCACAAAGTCCTGTTGTGAATTAATAACAAACTCACTGCCCTTAAAGATCTTGTTGTTGATGGACTTTAGACAAAGAACTCAATGATGGATGAGTCTTACACACACACACACATTAACCAAGCACAAATGACACAAGTGTTTATAGAGGTTCAGCAAATTGCCTACATCCTCTTTGGTGATCACCTTGAGAAATTTCACTAATGAAGATAGGTTACAACTTTGGTTTACAAAAGGAAACCCCCTTAGAACACTACCCTCACAATCTGTTTCTCTCACACTCTTGCTCAACACCTTGATACACTTGGAGAACTCTCTTACTCTCCCCTTGGCTCTCTTGACAAAACTGAAAACTCCATTGTCTCTAACAACTCAGAATTCCAGCTTATCCCACTTACAATTATTCAACTTGTTTTCTCCTCTTGTGTTATCTTACTTCACCCCATTTCCTACACAAGCCAATGGACATAAGATAAGGCACCATCTTTTTCCTCCACGTTCCTCCTTTAGTCAATAACTTAGACTAAATGTCAGATCAAGTAGGTAAATAACATTCCACTCAGCCACCTCCCACTTACACCAGAAAATGGAGAGTGATTTCTTTGAAATAAGATAACCAATTAGCCATGAGTGCTCTCTCAACTATCCAGCAGGTAGTCAACGTTCTTACACCTCAGAAGTGACCCACTAAGCCTCTGAAATCATGTGGAAAGCGATAGCCATCGAAAACACAGTTGAAAACACGTAAGAAAACGTCACAGGCACGACTGGAACGACCGGTCCCAGGAACTGGCGACCGGTCGCTCCTTGGTTTAGCTCCAGACTTCCAATCTGCTCGAAAAAACGACCGGTCGCAAATGTCACGCGACCGGTCGCTCGTGCTTCCTGCGACCGGTCACAAAGAGCTGGCGACCGGGTCGCTTCTTGGTTTAGCTCTAGACTTCGAATCTGCTCAAAAAAGACCGGTCGCAAATCCCCAACGACCGGTCGCTTTTAGGCAGTTTCAAATTCTTCCTTCGAGCGCCAAAACCTTTGTATCCTTTAGGTGAGCCAATTTTTTTTTTTCAACAATCTCCACCATGGCGAGCCTAATACTCCTTGTGGATATCATTGCCGTCTAGGACATCTTTAATGTCTTGAGAATCGTCCTAATAACTCTCAAGAACTCCACCTCAATCTTTAGCATGTAACAAGATTGAGCAAGCTCAAACAATGCTTGAACTTTGCTGTTGTGACTGGCTTTGTTAGACAATCTGAAGCGTTCTCCTTTGTATGAACCTTCATTATAGTGATGTCTCCATCATTCACCCAATCCCTTATCCGGTGGTAACGTACATCAATGTATTTGGACCTTCCATGGAACACTTGATTCTTCACTAAACATATAGCACTTTGACTGTCACATTGAATCACCACCAAGTCTTGAGCTATTCCGAATTCCTTTGCCAATCTCTTCAGCCATACCGCTTCTTTTGAAGCTTCCGTTAAAGCCATATACTCCGCTTCCGTAGTAGACAAGGCACTAACCGATTGTAACACCGCTCTCCAACTAATCGGTCCTCCACCACAAGTGAAGACATATCCTGTGGTGGATCTCCTCTTGTCTAGATCTCCAGCATAATCAGAATCTACAAACCCCGACACACATGCTTTTCCTTGTTGTCTTTCAAACAATATCCCAAGCCTTTTGGTGCCCTTCAAGTACCTTAGAATCCATTTTGCTGCTGTCCAATGTTGCCTTCCAGGATTCGCCATATACCTTGACACCACACTAACGGCTTGGGCTAAGTCGGGGCGTGTGCACACCATTGCATACATGAGACACCCTACCAAGCTTGCATATGGAACTTTACTCATTTCCTCCTTCTCCACATTCGTAGAAGGACATTCTTTAGCACTTAACTTAAAATGCTCCGCCAAAGGAGTAGACACCGGCTTGCAATCCATCATATTGAACCTTTCAAGTACCTTGGAAATGTACTTGCTTTGTGACAGCCACAACTTGCCTTCATTTCTGTCTCTCCTTATCTCCATTCCTAGGATCTTTTGTGCAGCTCCAAGATCCTTCATGTCAAACTCCCTTCCAAGCAATGTCTTCAAATTCTGGATTTTTGACATGTCTTTACATGCAATTAGCATGTCATCAACATAAAGAAGCAAAAGGATGAAGTTACCATCCTTGAATGCATGAGAGTAAACACAATAATCAGATTCACATCTTCTATACCCAATCTTCATCATGTAAGAATCAAAGCATTTATTCCACTGTCTTGGAGATTGCTTCAGCCCATATAAAGACTTCTTCAACCTACAAACCAGATTTTCCTTCCCTGCTTCAATGAACCATTGAGGTTGGCACATGTAGATGTCTTCCTCCAATTCACCATGAAGGAAAGCAGTCTTCACATCCATTTGTTCCACCTCCATGTCCTCTTGTGCTACTATGGAGAGTAGTAGCCGTATAGAAGTATGTTTCACCACCGGAGAGAAAATTTCATCATAATCAACTCCCTCCTTTTGCAAGAATCCTTTTGCCACCAACCGAGCTTTGAATAAGGTGGCACCCTTCTCATGCATTTCTTCTTTCTTCCTAAACACCCATTTGCAGCCAATAACCTTGCGACCTTTGGGTTTAGGAACTAACTCCCAAACTGAGTTTTGGTGTAGAGATTCCATCTCTTGCATCATAGCTTCCATCCAACTTTCCCGTTCCTTGTTCTCAACAGCTTCTTGGAACGTGGTTGGTTCTTCTTCACTAGCATTTAGGGCATAGTGAACTGCATCCATCTCCCATCCAAACCTTTGAGGTGGTTTGATGGTTCTCTTGGGCCTTGACCGAGCTATAGATGATGGCTCCACCTGTTCTTGAGCCTCTTCTTCTTCTTGAGTGTGTTGTTGATGCTGCTCAGCTTCTTCCTCTTCAATGTCAGACTCCACCTCCTCCTGAACGTCTTCAGTTGGCTGTTTCTGAGAAGTCTTTCTTGACACCTTCTTGAGTGGAACTTCAATGGTTGTTTCTTTCTCAACAACATCCTCCTTTGCCTCTGAATTCTTGACTTTGTTCATAGGTATGGTCTTCTCATCAAACACAACATTTCTGCTGAGTATCTTCTTGTGGTTCACAGGATCCCACAGCTTGTAGCCCTTCACACCACTCTCAAATCCAATGAAAATACATTCAAGAGACTTTGGCTTCAACTTGGATCTTTCATCACTAGGAATAAGTGCATATGCACTGCATCCAAACACCTTAAGATTCGAATAATCAATTGACTTATTAGACCATACCTCCTCTGCACATTTTTACTCAAGATTTCTTGAAGGCGATCGTTTAACCAAATAGGCAGCGTGGTTAACCGTTTCTGCCCAAAAAGATTCGGGCAACCCTGCATGAATTCTCATACATCTCTCACGCTCCATGAGAGTTCGGTTCATCCTCTCCGCAGCTCCATTTTGTTGGGGTGTCTTCTTCACGGTAAAGTGCCTCTTAATGCCTTCACTTTTGCAAAACTCAAGGAACTTGTTGTCCTTATATTCACCACAATTGTCACTCTTTAGGATCTTGATCTTTCTTCAGGTTAGGTTCTCTACTTCCGCCTTCCACTCTTTGAATTTGGTGAAGACCTCAGATTTCTCCTTCATGAAGTAGACCCAAACCTTCCTGGAAAAAACATCCAAGAAAGTCACAAAATAGCGAGCTCCACCCTTCCATTTAACCGGTGATGGCCCCCAAACATCCGTGTGAATATAATCTAGCACACCCGTGCTTTCTTCCTCTTTGTTTCGCTGCTTGAAAGCTATTTTTGATTGCTTTCCCATGGTACAAAATCTGCAGAACTCAAGCTTGCAACTTTGAACACCTTTCAACAATTTTCTGTTGTGTAGTTCCTGCATGCCCCTCTCACTCATGTGCCCTAGCCTCAAATGCCAAAGCTGAGTTTCATCTTCCGAGTCCTTGCTTGTAGATACAGCTGCTCCACCTATGATTGTTGTACCACACAACCTATATAGACAGTTAGGTTGAATCTCTCCCTTCATAATCACAAGTGAACCTTTTGAGACTATGAGTTTCCCTCCATTTGCTTTGAATGAATAACCATTCTTATCAAGAGTTCCAAGGGAAATGAGATTCTTACGCAACTTTGGAATGTGCCTTACCATTCCAAGTGTCCTAACAGCCCCATCATGCATCTTCACCTTGATTGTACCGGTGCCTTTGACTCTACACATAGAGCCATCCCCCATCATCACTTCACTACTATCTTCTTTCTCATACGTGTCAAACCACTCCTTGTTTGAGCACATATGATATGAGCACCCGGAATCCAAAATCCAATCGGAAGAGGAACACCTTGAAGAATTAGCCAATGCATTTGTTTTAACATTGCTATTAACACACAAAAGCTCACCATCACTTTCTGTGACATCCTCAGCTGTGTTTGCTGCATTCTTCCCTTTGTTCTTCTTCTCCTTCCATATGGGGCAATTCTTTTTCCAATGCTCTTTTGACCCACACTCGAAACAACCTTCCTTTGCCTTGGATTTGGACCTTCCTCTATTGCCTTTCTTGCCTTAACGCTTCTTTGAACGGCCTCTCTCTCCGGTCTTTGCAACTAGACCTTCGCCTTGAGAGTTTTCTCCCGAACGTTGAGTCATCCTATGGTGTGTCATGATGTCTTGCACCACAGGCTCAAAATCAAGAGTAACCTTCCCGAACATAAGAGTGGTTCAGAAGTGTTTATAGGACGGAGGTAAGGATGTCAACAACATAAGAGCCTTATCCTCCGGACTATAATTCACATCCATTCTCTGCAAGTCAGCAACACATCTATTGAAACTACTTAGATGTTAAATTAGATTTCCTCCCTCCTCCATCTTAAGATTCAGGAGCTCTTCCTTGTGGAAGAGTTTGTTGGACAACGATTTCCCTGCAAACATTTCTTCGAGCTTCTCCCATGTTTGCTTGCGCCGAATCCTTTATCACGTTGATGAGCACCTCATCGGAGAGGTAGTTTTCGATGGCTCCTCTGGCTAACTCGTCAATAACTCCCCACTCATCATCCGTCATGCTTGCTGGCTTCTTCTCCTTGCCAACCAACACAACATGGAGTTGTTGTTGTGTAAGAGCTGACTTCATCCTTCGTTGCCAAAGAGTGAAGTTCTCCTTCCCGTGAAAGGCTTTAACTCCACCTTCATGCTTGCTACCTGTGGTTGCTTCACATGATGTGAACTGCTACCACTCTCAGCTTCTAAGTCACTTGCCATCTTCAACACACTAGCACTCCAAGAGAAGAACTAGCTCCAGCTGCCAAACACAGCTCTGATACCACTTGTTGTGAATTAATAACAAACTCACTGCCCTTAAAGATCTTGTTGTTGATGGACTTTAGACAAAGAACTCAATGATGGATGAGTCTTACACACACACACACACACATTAACCAAGCACAAATGACACAAGTGTTTATAGAGGTTCAGCAAATTGCCTACATCCTCTTTGGTGATCACCTTGAGAAATTTCACTAATGAAGATAGGTTACAACTTTTGTTTACAAAAGGAAACCCCCTTAGAACACTACCCTCACAATCTGTTTCTCTCACACCCTTGCTCAACACCTTGATACACTTGGAGAACTCTCTTACTCTCCCCTTGGCTCTCTTGACAAAACTGAAAACTCCATTGTCTCTAACAACTCAGAATTCCAGCTTATCCCACTTACAATTATTCAACTTGTTTTCTCCTCTTGTGTTATCTTACTTCACCCAATTTCCTACACAAGCCAATGGACATAAGATAAGGCACCATCTTTTTCCTCCACGTTCCTCCTTTAGTCAATAACTTAGACTAAATGTCAGATCAAGTAGGTAAATAACATTCCACTCAGCCACCTCCCACTTACACCAGAAAATGGAGAGTGATTTCTTTGAAATAAGATAACCAATTAGCCATGAGTGCTCTCCCAACTATCCAGCAGGTAGTCAACGTTCTTACACCTCAGAAGTGACCCACTAAGCCTCTGAAATCATGTGGAAAGCGATAGCCATCGAAAACACAGTTGAAAACACGTAAGAAAACGTCACAGGCACGACTGGAAAGACCGGTCCCCAGGAACTGCGACCGGTCGCTCCTTGGTTTAGCTCCAGACTTCGAATCTGCTCAAAAAACGACCGGTCGCAAATGTCACGCGACCGGTCGCTCGTGCTTCCTGCGACCGGTCGCAAAGAGCTGGCGACCGGTCGCTTCTTGGTTTAGCTCCAGGCTTCGAATCTGCTCAAAAACGACCGGTCGCAAAATCCCCAACGACCGGTCGCTTTCAGGCAGTTTCAAATTCTTCCTTCGAGCGCCAAAACCTTTGTATCCTTTAGGTGAGCCAATTTTTTTTTTCAACAAGTCCCAAAGATCTTCAGCTAACAAGTAGATTTTAACCCGAAAACTCCACTCGTCATAGTTATAATTGTTAAGAAGCTTAAGATTAGCAATTACACTAGTAGTAGGGACAACTGTAGGTGCGGCCATGTTCAATCTGGCAATCAAGCATGTGTATATATATATGTTAAAAACTTAAAACAAGCAAGAAAAAGAAAATCAAAGAAATTAATATAACCATATACTCACAGATTGAGTTAATATAACCATATACTTTGGAAGAGAATTCTTCCAAAGTATAACCATATGCTTTGGAAGAAATTAATATGACCATATACTTTGGAAGAGAATTCTTCCAAAGTATCCCAAGATAAATTACCTAATATATTATAGAAATAAGGTTCAATTTTTTTTTTTTTGAGAGAAAATGGTATTGCATTCAACCCAAAAAGAACATTACATGGTAATAACGAGCATGTTAACAGTGCCCTCGTTGAAACCTTCCTGGGGAAAACCACAAGGGATAAAAACCCGAGGTATGTAGGAAAGAGCACCACCCATACTAATGACTAAATAGAAGAGTCAACACCCCTATTACATAGTTAGACAATGCGAGACCAATCCTCCCTAATGCCATCTAGGAGCTAGGGAGGTCCATCACCCAACCAAAAACAAAGCTTCTCCGCATGAAGACTATAATGTGCAATACGATGAGCCATAGTGTTGGCAGTAAGGGGGACAAAACGAACACAGGAGGATAATGCCAGGAAAAGATGTCGAATTTCAGTCACAAGCACTCCCTTAGAAGCTAAACACTCTTCCTTCTTTGATAGCAACTGCACTGGAGTCAGGGAGTCAGATTCAACTACAAAGGGCAGAAGCAATGCATCTAAAGCAAAAGAGAGACCCACTTAGAGAGCGTAAACCTCTGTAGCCAACACAAACAGGAGACTAGATGCCCTCATAGCCACCACACCTATAAGAATGCCGTGTGAATCTCGAACAATCAGACCAACCCCCCGGAGACCATCCTGCAAATCCAAAGCACCATAGACATTGAGAACCTAAGGAGGACGCCAATGTTAGTCCTAAAATGGGCAAAGAAATACATCTATGAAGTAGTAACTTAGATTGTTGATATTCCACAACATAATTCTTTGCACAGAAAAGGAGATGCTCCACAGACATTGGATAAGAACCAAAAAGGACAACATTCCAGATCATTCCACAATGGCCGTGCAGGAACAAAAAAAACATTTACCTTTTTTTTTTTTTTTTGTATGCAACATTCTATGACAAAAAAAAAACGTATGAGATATAACTTTGGTAAATAGAATGAGATCTCAATTGCTCATCTACAACAAAAGTGATATTCTTGTTTTGGGCGTGAAATTGTGGGGCTTCATCTTCGTGAAATGAAAGAAGAGGTTTTATTTCGATTTTAAATTTTTTTTTAATTATAATTTTTTTTTGTTTATTTTTAAAAGGAATGATTATTTGTAATAATTTGTAGACCAAATTGCCCTCCCCAAGTATAGAAGTTAAAAAAGTTTGTCAAAAATTGAAGATTGTCCTTGAATTGCTTCAAATTGAAACTATAGGGATCCCGATATTTTCTTCAATATTTCCATATTTTTGAACCACCGATATTTCCAAAACCCCCGATATTTAAAACCTTAATTGAAACCAACAACAAAAGAAGACATACAGCACCCACTGAGATAGAAAGAGACCAAACCACAGGTAACGAGGTTATTTGTTTTCTTCTATACCTCAGCAATAGTTCTTATCGAACACTCAAAACTGAATCCCATTTCTCATAATTCAGGCAAGCCCATGTCCACCTTGTTCTTAATCTTATTCATCTTTTCTCACGCCCCTTTGCGTTTTGCAAACTCTCGAAGTTCTTAATTTAGCTGAAGAAATCCCAAATCCAATATATCGACATGGAGGTATCAATAACATATCCAAATCTACAACATAACAAAAGACTAATATATATACATATATATATATATGGGGGTTAGCATAATGTTGGAATTATGTTCGGACCCTCATGAGTTAAGAATCATCCGACAAATGTGTTAGTGAAGCAGGACTACATCTTCGCAGTCTTTGTCCTCTTAGTTGATGGGCTATAATTTGGATGGTAGGTTGCCTCTTAAAGTACTCAAATGCAAATTTATTTAGTACAATTAATACCGATAACGCGATTTATGAGATAAATCCCAAATCCATTGATAATCCTATGTTAATTCAAAATAGGGTTGACCGAAATGGTCCCTCGACTATTGCTCTAATATAATTTTGGCCCACCAACTAAATAGCATTTGAATTATGAGTTGACAAAAGAAAATTATTTTTATAATGAAATAAAAATGGAAAAGTATCAATAAAATGACAAAAGAACGTAAAAATGAAATGATGTTTTAGGGACCATTGATAAAAATCACTCTCATTATTCTGAACAATAAAAATAAATGATGTTTTGGGAATTCACTAATAAACCCATTTTAGCATGACATAAGCCTAGTTGGAGTGAAAAACCCAAAACTATCTACTTGGTTCTTATAAAAATTTAACACACTAATATGACATAAACCAGAAATTTATGTGGCCCTTTCAAATCTTATAAATCTTGATTATAGAAATCCATTAAAAAAAATCCTATAAGTAATTATATTCTGCTTAAATCCGCAAGACTTTTTTATCCCTAAATAGTCTTTTAAAATCTCAATTGAATATGCCCTCCTAATAAGAAACAATTTGAAAATGACAAGTGAATAGTTTTAGGCTTTTCTCTCCAAATAGACTCTATATGAGCTTTTGTATAATATTCCGCCACAGAAGAAGGGGACTCTCTCTCCAAACTAGACGCAACATCTCGAAAAATATTTGAAAAATTCAAGATCTTTTCAACCCAACCTGCCTAATTTCCAGAATAACCAGTTGACCACTCATGTGCTTATCTTTTGTTGCTTTGCCATCTTCATGGTATGATTTTCTTTTAAAAACGATCAGTTTGAATTCATGTACTTATCCGACTAGATAGAGAAATCTCCAATCCTCCCTTGTTCTGTAATTTATATTTTTAACCAATTAAATATAGTGAGCAAGAACTCTTATATTTCTTTTACTGTCAAGTTAAACTCAGATAAAAGGAGATTGCAGAACTTGTTTTAATTGTTTCATTAAGCATTTGTCATTTAATTGGTTTTACATATGCGTGCTATAAATGTTTAGATAGGATTCAGTTAATTCCCTACTTTCGGATTTTCAAATTCATTATTTGGATCCGAAAGAAGGGTCTCTGCCCGAACAAGGTTATATTGGTCCAAAAGATAGTAAGTTGATCGGGCTCGAAAAATTGCACTATTGGGCCCGAATTCACTGTTTGTCCAACTTGAGGGCTATTTGAATTCAAACCAGGTTGCTAAACCCAAGCAGGGTACTACTAACCACGATCTTGGTTTTTCCCCTTACTTGATTAGGTATCGCTCATACTTATCAAGTTGACACACACGAATGAAAGACTATTGAAGTCCTCCTAGTTGAGGCATAGAAAAGAACTAATCCAGGCCAGTACCCCCCTTGGAGCACAATGGCTTGAACAGAGGTCCTAGAAAGAGCACGAACATCACCAAATCAATTCACTACACTCACCCACACTAGGTTTATTGGGCTGGTCTCATACCCATGGCACGCCTACGAAGTAGATACACGAATCAAAGTCAGAAGGAATCGAAGAGCAGGGCCCAACTTGAACTCGCTTGATTCTGTCAACATGATTCAACTTTCAATTTTGTCGGAAAATTGAGAGAACCCTCTCCGTGAGCCAAAAAGCATCAATCGGGGCATTAGTGTTGGTCCGGCGACCTCTCTGCTCCTCCGAGCAAGTCGACCCCGCGTCTTCGCAGAAGGAGCGCTTGACGGAAAAAAGGACCAACAATATTCCTATACAAAGCATCCATCGAAATTTTGTTATGTGAATAGAAATTAGAGTATAAATCTAGAAGTAAATAGAACTTAGAAAAATATTTGTTATGTCCAGCGTTTTGATGCACTTACAGTGGAATTTATAAGCTCCAACCTTTCGAAGATTTCCCCAATTCAGTTTGTCAGTAGTGTAATACTTTGGTGTTTTGTTGTTGTGCTTATTTTATCTTGGTTGTGTTTATTTCTGTGTTTTTCTACACATGATGACATGACACACAGAACATTTATAGAGAATAAACTCAAAATATTTTATCAAATTGAAAACAAATTAAACAGAAATAAGGGCCAAAATGATTTTCATGAATGATTTTATCTCCCAACAAATCACAAATTGAATCATAACTAAACAAACATCAAGCACGACATACTTTCATCCTAAGCTACTTCAGCAAGCCAAAGAAATTAGTCATGTTAGGTTTTTTGCTATCTAGCTAGCTTATATAGTTCTCCAACAATTGTAGGACCTAACTTAATTTTATATGGTTTAATTTTTAAAAAGGGTTCATTTCAGTTTTCAAGAAACAAAAATAAAAAATAAAGAAGAAGACCCAAGTGTCTAGAGGTGTCAAACAGGCTGTGCCAGCCGGCCTATTATGTTTAAACTCATACTTTTAACATTTTTTGTGTTGGGCCGGGCCAACTCATTTAATTTATCGAGCCGTGCCCTGCTACTCATTTAGTAAAGTCATTGATCCCAGCCCGGCCCAAAGTCCATGTCCACATGAATAATTATAAGAAGTCATGGTTTGCTAATAACAATTAGATATCTACAACAAATATAACACTAGCACATGATAGGCCTTTATCTAAGTTTAGAGTCGATAACTAGATAGATATTAATTAAGGACGAGATTACAATACTAATTAACTTAGAACTAAAGAATCATGCATGAGCAAGATGGAGTACTCCTTTCCTGAGTAGAATAAGGTCTCTCAGCTTCAACCTCCGCCTCAGCCACGTTCAATTTCTCACAAGTTGACCAAACAAATTGAACAAATTTTTTATACAAACCAAATATGGGAATGGGAGAACATGGCATTTCCTAGTCTTCATTTTCTAGTGTATGAACATCTTTATCATCTTCTGAGATAGTCATTGAACTGGCTTTCCCAATTCGAGCCCTGAATGTATTTTTTCCGATATGACCCAAGGTTTGACTTTTTTGGAAAATATCCCTGCTCCGTAAGTGTAAGCGAAGATCTCAACCAATAGGGGAAATTGCATCCAAACAAAGGAGATGATTGGAGCACTAGCAAGTAAAATGATTGGAATCACAATCCATGACTTTTCATCCAGCATAATGAAAAGGGTAGAAACAAACCTGATCATCATTGTGGCTATAGAGAAAAAGAGGGTGAAAAGGCCTATAATCATTTTCTTTGGCAATGATTTAAGGAAATCAGCTTCAGCATAACGTGAGGTGAGGATTCCCAAAAATGTCATTACTGAAGTTGTGGAAGAAAATAGTGATAGGGCAACAGAAACTATAAAGACCTTAAACAACATTTTATCTAAGAACATGGGCATGCCTGTATCTCCATTGTTTCCACCGGGAACTGTAAATGCTGCTGTAAACATGATGGTAATGATAAGAGCGCCTACAACCGTGCAAGAAGTTGCCGTCTCTTTCATTGATCTTTCTCCTGCCTTCACCAATTCCTTATGAGTCTTAGTAAATAGCTCACGTGCTGTCATGCCATCTGTATCATTTACAACCTCAAGAGAAAGATCGGTTTTTGGCCTAGTTTTGGGAGGTTTTTTAGTTTCCTATTCCTTGTATGATTGTGCTAAAGGCCTATACATATAAATAGGTACTTTAGACTAGGGTCTAGTAGAGGTTCAAGATACACAAACCTAGGGTGAGAGAAAAAGAGATCTAGAGAGAGATCAAAGGGAGTTCTTTATTGTAACCAAAGGGATTTTTCTCATACTAGTGAATTTTCTCGGGGATCACCGGAGAGGACGTAGGCACGACACCGAACCTCTATAAATTCTTGTGTGTTCTTGTGTGTGTTTACTTTTGTGGTTTCGTGTGCGATTTATCTTTGTGTAGCTTGTGTTGTGATTGTTGCATAGTCCATCAACGACAAGGTCTTGGAAGTGTTTTCGTACAACAAGCCATAGATTTAAAAAAAACGGTGAAAAGGCCTAATATCATTTTTGTGGGCAAAGACTAGAGGAAATCATCTTCTACATAACATGATGTGAGAATTCCCAAGAATATCATCACTGATGTCGTCGAAGAAAGAGTGATATAGAATATGAAATTATAAAAACCATAAATAACTTCTTTCTTAAGAAGATGGGAAAACCTGTATCTTGATTGCTTCCACCAGGAACTATAAATGTAGCAGCAAACAGAATGGTAACAATGAGGGCATCTACGAATGAGATATAACTTTGGTAAATTTTACCTAACGTATTATAGAAATAAGGTTAATTTTTTTTTTATAGAGAAAATGATATTGCATTTAACCCAAAGAGAATATTATATGGTAAGAACGAGCATGTTAACGGTGACCTCGTTAAAACCTTCTTGGAGAAAACCACAAGGGATAAAACCCCAAGATAGGAAAGAGCACCACCCATGCTAATAACTAAACAGAAGAGTGAATACCCCTATTACAAAGTCAAATAATGCGAGACCAATCCTCCTTAACGTCATCTAGGAGCCAAGGAGGTCCATCACCTAACCAAAAATAAAGCTCCTCCGCACAAAGACTATTACGTGCAATATGATGAGCCACAGTGTTGGCAGTACAGGGGACAAAACGAACACAAGAGGATAACACCAGGAGAAGATGCCGAATTTCAGTCACAAGCACTCCCTCAAGAGCTAAACACTCTTCCTCCTTTGATAGCAATTGCATTGCAGTCAGGAAGTCAGATTCAACTACGAAGGGCAGAAGTGATGCATCTATTTAAATATACTGTATTTTCTTTAAAATTCTACATATAGAGTATAGCCGCGTGGCTCTACTGCTAAAATATTCTATTTAAAGAGTAAAGCCGCACGGCTATACTCTTTAAACAAAACGGCATTACTCTTAAAATATCCTTTTTAAAATTTTCTTTTTTATTAATTAAATAATATCTTAGCCTTATTTAAATGCTTTCATTAGTAATTATGTTTTAATTATTATTTTTTAAGTGAATAATTAGTATTAAATATTTTAATAAAAATCCTAGAAATTTAGTTTTAGTACCCAAATATTTTAGTATTCCAAAAATGGATTTTAGCCTCGAAACTTAAATCCAAGTCACAATGTGATTCGATAATATCAACTGCTTGTTGGAGTTTGACTAAAATACAAGAACTTGAGTCCCAAATTGGAAAAGGAGAGAAAGTATCTACTCCTTAGTAGGTTTATGGTTAGGGTTCGAGACCTGAGAAAGGTTTTGGAACAATTTCGGAAACTAGGGTTTTTGGTTTGAGACTTAGATCTACCCAAACTAATTTTGTGAAAACAAAAATTTAAAACAAAGTCCACAAAAAAAAAACTATTTATTAAGTAATTTATGAAATGAGTAAAATATTTAAATATTCACTAAAGAAATAGTAATTAAACATAATTACCATTACAGTAATTAAAAAAGGTTAATATATTACTTAATACCATATATTAAACTAAAGAAGTTTGCCAAAAAATAAAAGTAAAGAAACTAGTTTTATATGTTTAAAACTAAAATTTTTTTTAAAGAAAAAGCCAAAAAACCTCTCCGGACAAAGCTTCGTAGACAGGTCTATCCAGGAGAAATTTGCAGGATTAGACTTTCCCCAACGACATTTCGTCAGGAGAGGTGAATTTTGTCGGAACAAATCTAAAAAAGATGCAAAGTGAATGAATTACCCACTAAAAAAGATGCGTCTCTCACAACCCAATTGCTATCAATATCCTTAGTCAACCAAAAATATCAGCTATGCTATGAAGGAATAAAGAAAAAAAAAATATTGTTTACATTTTTAGCCCACTTTTTAAAATATTTCAAATATGTGCACGAAGTTTTCAATAATTATGTTTTGACCAATTTTGGTTTTATAATTTTTAAAATGGTCCATATCGTGTCTTGACTTCAGTTGACTTGTGTCCAAAAGTGTCTTGATCGTGTCCAAAATATATTCGACACCTCGACACTTCAGCCTGATGGAGTGTCTGTGCTACATAGGTGACAGTTGCAAATGGTCAATAAATTGCGATATTATCGATAATATTGCAATATTACTGACTCCATCTTTCTCGAAGTTCAAAAACACTCCTCCTTCCTAAGAAGCAGCCACGTGCTTGGGATTCTATGAAATTGCCCACAAAACCTATACATGTATATGTCTGCTTTTTCTTCTAAAGATATTTTCATTGAAACCATTCCCAAAATATCGATAATTTCGCTGAAATATTTTCCGAAATATCGGTGAAATTATCATTTTTTTGAAGCAATGATATTTTAGCACATGTCTATCTATTTATCGTCAATTTATCGATAATTTTCTGATAATTTCGGTAATGGTATTTTCGTTCAAGTGGCAGCCTATGTTGCACGGACACGGACATGGGGACATGGAAACGCAACACGGAAAATCTTAAAAAACTAGGACACGGACATGGCTAGAACACGATAATTAAAATAATAATAAATCCTAATAAAATTATAATAGTATATACTTATATATTTTTTAATTAAAAAAAATTCATACTTAATACTTCAATATCATAATACCATAAAACAAATTCATACTCATTTGAGTTAACTTAGCATTACTTATCTTTCCCTAAACAAAATAAAGAATGATACACATATTTATTCACACATATTCATAATACATCATAAACCAAATTTCACACAATTTTGATATATGATCTATCATCTTCAAAATAAGAAAAATGATTTCCCACTTCATAAAATAAGAAACGAGTTTGCACAAATAAAAAAATAATTAAAAAAAGAAACAAAGTGAATGAATTACCCACTCAAAAAGATGCTTCTCTCACGACCCAATTGCCATCAATATCCTTGGTCAACCAAAAATAACAGCTCTGCTATGAAGGAACAAAGAAAAAAAAATTAAAAAATATATATATTGTTTACATTTTTAGCCCACGTTTTAAAAGTATTTCAAATATGTCCACATAGTTTTCAATAATTATGTTTTGACTCCAATTTTGGTTTTGTAATTTTAAAAATGGTCCTTATTGTGTCTTTACTTCAATTGACCGTGTCCAAAAGTGTCTTGATCATGTCCAAAACGTGTCCAACACCCCGACACTTTAGCCTGATGGAGTGTCCGTGCTACATAGGTGGCAACTGCAAATGGTCAATATATCGCGATATTATCGATAATATCGCAATATGAACTTTCAAAAATAAAATAATTCAGTTAAACTCACGCACACAGGGGTTCGAACCCCTCCCTCTTCCAATTTCTGGAGCCACTTTACCACCACACTAGTCATCACTTTGTGATTATAATCTATGGAATTTCATATTTATAACTCCTGCGAGCTGTTTCTCAAAATAGAAATTAACATAATTACTCATTGTTCTATATTGTTGATCAATTACTTAATATCATTTATTTCTTTCCTATTTAATCCATTTAATGTTATTGATGATTTTATTATTTCATTATAAGTACTTACATTACTCAATTCCCTTTCAAATTATTACTTAATTACTTAAATCTCTATAATCATTTTCTTTATTTACTATTTAATTCTTCCTTAGATGACTTTATGTTCTTAGTTAATTTTCAATCTTCACTATTATTTTTTAAGCATGGTAAAGTGCCTAATTGTCATGACAAATCAAGTTGGTTTACATCTTTAATTATTTTTTAATTTTTGATAAATAATAAATATAAGAACATGTACCATGTTCAGTGAATAACGTGAAATAAGGTTACTCATGCAATTTATGTTGTAGTAAAAAATGATAAATAAATTACTAAGGGGGTGTTTAATTTTCTTTCATTAATTACTCCATATTTTCTAAGTCACAAAGTTTGTCAGCTCGCAATATAATCAACTTAAATCACTCAAACCCAATATACATCACATTTCCTTCTAATTTTTTGTGTCAGAATAAAAGATGATTGTCTAAATAAACTTCTTCTAAAGTTTCATTAAAAAATTCCATGTATTTATCACAATTTCCGTGGTTTTTATCCAATTTTTATAGATATCGATATTTTCTCAATATTTCCATTTATAGTTTCGTATTTTTAAATCACCGATATTTCCAAAACCCCCGATATTTAAGACCTTGATTGAAACCAACAACAAAAGAAGACATACAACACCCACTGAGATAGAAAGAGACCAAACCACAAGCAGCGTGGTTATTTGTTTTCTTCTATACCTCAGCCATAGTTCTTATTGAACACTCAAAACTGAATCCCATTTCTCATAATTCAGGCAAGCCTTGTTCTTAATCTTATTCGTCTTCTCTCACACCCCTCTGCGTTTTTTGCAAACTCAAAGTCCTTAATTCAGCTGATGAAGTCAATGAAAACGTTTTGCACACATGGACGCTCACTACTTTGCCCCTCAGCAAACAACCCATTGATTGTAAATGGGTTTACAAAATCAAGCAAAGCACCATTCTGACGGTTCCATCAAACGCTATAAGGCATGCCTCGTGGCCAAAGGATGTACTCAAACTAAGGGGATTGATTATCATGATACCTTCTCACCCACGACCAAGATGATTAGTGTACATTGTTTGCTTGCTATTGCTGATGCTAAAAATTGGTCCCTTAGCCAGTTAGATGTTAACAATGCTTTTCTACATAGAGATCTCCATGAAGAAATTTACATGTCACCTCCTCCTGGTCTCCTCGACGACAGGGGAGAATCTTGTGTGTTGCCTCAACAAATCACTCTATGGGCTCAAGCAGGCATCTAGGCAATGGTTTGCCAAATTTACTGAAGCTGTTTTGGCGGCTGGGTTTATCCAATCCAAGGCAGATCATTCCCTTTTTACATGCAAGAAAGGTACATCGTTTACAGTCTTGTTGATTTATGTTGATGACATACTAATCACTGGGAATGATCAAAAGGCAATCTCATCTCTTAAGCAATTTCTACAGTCATGGTTCAAAATAAAGGACCTTGTGGATCACAAGTTTTTTTTTTTTTAAGGATTGAAGTTTCTTGTTCAAAACAGGGCATAATACTCAAAGACAGGTGGCATTTTGGGAGAAAAATCGGTAGCCTTTACCATGGAACAAGGCACCAAACTTTCCGATACAGGTGATCTACTCAAATATCCATCTTCAGTTTAGAAGAGTAGTAGGGCGCTTGATATCTCTTACCATCACATGGCTTGACATCACATATGCAGTACAAGTATTTTAAAAATGCTCCAGGGCAAGGTCTATTTATTTTTTTCAGCTGGAAATAACTTGAAGCTAGTTGCTTATTGTGATTCTGATTAGGCAGGGTGTCCTATGACGAGGAGATCCACGATTGGGTATTGCGTATTTCTTGGGAATTCATTTATTTCTTGGAGGACTAAGAGACAAAAAACCGCTCATTATATTCTCCAGAGGTAGAATATCGAGCTATGACAGGAGCATGTTGCGAGCTCACTTGGCTACGAAGCCTGTTACATGACCTACATCTTCCACATCTAGAAGTCGCAATTCTCCATTGTGACAACAAGGCTGCACTACATATTGCTGCTAATCCAGTCTTTCATGATAGAACTAGTCATATAGAGATGGACTGCCACTTCATCAAGACAAGATACAGGATGGTGCAATTGCTACCAAGTTCATACCTTCTTCATATCAACTAGCAGACATGTTCAACAAACCTTTGGGAAAAGATCCCTTCTTATCCATGCTAGGCAAGTAATCAATACCCAATTCTACAGGAACTAGAATAATAGGAAAAACTTCTCTGTAATTGTTTGACTTTTCCTAGTGTCACTTCATTAGAGACAAGATACAGGATGGTGCAATCGCTACCAAGTTCATACCTTCTTCGTATCAACTAGCAGACATGTTCACCAAACCTTTGGGAAAAGATCCCTTCTTATCCATGCTAGGCAAGTTGGGAGTTCTTGATATCCTCTCCAACTTGAAGGGGAGTCTTGGAAAGTAATCAATACCCAATTCAACGGGAACTAGAATAATAGGAAAAACTTCTCTGTAATTGTTTGACTTTTCCTAGAATTACTATACAATTCTTTTCCTAGTTAGGCTCTGTATATTTCCCTAGTTAGGTTTCTATTCTCCCTGTATTGTACAATCAATAGAAATATTTATTCCGGCATAATATCTTTCTATACCAATTTTACAAAAAGATTGGTACAAATGTGTTGAATGTGCTTGTGTAGAATTTACATTTGGTTGGTTTATTTGAAAATTAGGAGAAAATAAAATTTATTTACAGTGTGTTTGGATGAAGGAAATGAACTTGGGATATTGATAAAAGTCAGAATTTCTAAATTTACATGAATCAATTCCCGTGTTTGGATGAAAAAACATAGAAATTTAGAAATTCCGGGTGGGAAAAAAAAAAGAATTTGGAGGTCATAAATCCCAGCTTTAAATTCTATCTAACCCTCCGTTTGGATGAAAGAATTGAAAATTACATACAATTCTAAAATGATGGAATTCATATTCCCATCATTTCAATTTATGGCTATTGAATATTTCAGTGTTTGGATTTATGTATGTCGAATTTTGTAAATGACACTATGGAAATTGGGAAATGACGCATATTTTGGTGGAAAATAAACTCTGAATTTGATGCTCCAATTTCCATGATTTTTTCCGCACGTCATTTAATAAATTCCGTACTTAACTTTTAGCTATATTCAGAGTTATTTTCTCTCATCCAAACGGAGAGTAAAAGTCATCATTTCTCAAATTCCAAGAGAAATTTTTTTTAAATGTTAAATTTCGTATTTTAAATCTGTCACCCAAACAAGAAACTTTATAAATTCTAGAACATTAGTTTCCATTATTTTACGAAGCCAAATACTTTTCTTGAATTTTCTCTTTCATGATCTGCTTGACTTTTCTTATGTGCATGCCACCTCATTAAAATTTCATATAAGGGACCCTAATGTTGACACATCACACACAAAACTTAAATGCCTCACAATTTTATTTTTGAAAAATACAATTTCTAAACCTGACGCGAGTTAACGTGTGCAGTCGTTTTCTCTTCCATTCAATTTCTCTTTCTTCCAAAGACACAGTATCTCATATTGCTTGAATTGAATCATCTAACACTCTCGTGGCATCACACTAACCCTAAACATGCACTAGGAGCACCACACTCCTCCCTCTCTACCCTTCCCCAACCCATAGCACAACCCTTCCTCGTCCATTGCCAACCAACTCAGATCCATGACCTCCAGCCTCGCTCACTCTTACAGGAAGCCACCTTAGACCTAGTCCGTGCCAGCATCGCGCTCCGATCCCCTCTAGGTTTCCTGGCATTGCTGGCCACATAGGGGAGGAGGTCTCCTCCTTTCCGCCCCCTCTTCTCCCCCATTGATCTCCTTCCCCCTGTCCTTCTCCTCCATCTTTTCTTTTTGATTTTCCTCTCCCCCTCTGTGGGTGTGGTTTTTATTGTATTTTTTTCTTCCTGAGTCCGACTTTCCTTGGTGAGATGGTGGCTCCTCCCCACCCCTGTGGTGGCTGCTCCAGCTTTATGCTTGGTATTTTGTGGCTATTGTCCCAAATTTTTCTATGTCCATATGTATACTCCAAACTTTCTCCACAATCACATATGCTTCATCCTCTACACCCCTCCCTATGCTGGCCTCCTCCCAATCTCAGGTTTGCCCTCTCCCTTGGGGGGTAGCAGCTGCACCTAAACATGATTTATCGTGTATATATCGGAAGGTGAGTAGAGTCTGTGCTTGGGTGCTTGCACCACATCCTTCTAGTCCTTTGGTTCCTTTGGTGTTGGTACTTTTGGCCTCGGGGTGGTTTATCCTGGGGCTTTGCTTTGCGTGGTTGCTGCTTTCTCTATTAAGCAATTGCAAGTTCGGGTTTGCTGGAGGTGGTTAGTCTTGGGTTCATGTCTCCGGGTTGATGTATAGTTGTATCTTGGGCAATTTTTGGTATACTTATGGGTCTATGTGTGAAGCTATGCTGATCTATGTGGAGGCTGACTATCCACGTATGTGGCCATGGTGGTTCGTTATCGGTCCTCGTGGCGGTGGTGGCAGCACTGTGTGCTTGGTTTTTATGTTTTGTGCCACTTTTGTATTGGGACACTTTAGTGCCCGTTTTTTGCTTAGTTTTCATTTTCATTAGAGCATCTCCAGCCTTGAGCCAAGACTGGGCAAAAGGCCCCCCAAGGCAGCCCAAGCGAGCTCCAGCGGGAGAAAAATGGCCCGGGCAAATGGTGGGTCCCATCAAACTGGGCAACTCCCCGGGCAGATTTTGCCTGGGCTGCAGCCCAAAGGCGCTGACGTCAGCGCTGATGTCAGTGCCTGGCAGGGCCCAACGGAAAAATGCCACGTGTCGCTCCCTGGGCGCTGCGATGGCTTTTTTCACAGAAATTTGACGGCCCTCGTTTTTTTGGCCAAAAAAATTCCAAAAAAAGTCAAATTTTTTTTATAAAAATACCAAAAAATACTATATTTTTTTTCCTATAAATACCTATCAATTTTACTCACTTTCCACACCAAATATTCATACAAACTCTTCTCCTTCCAATATTTTTAACATTTCACTCACATTTTTCTACTAGTTTCGATTTGTATCAAAAAACAAATGGCCTCTTCTGTTGAAGCCGGAGGCGCTTGGACTACTGTGGAAGATATTGTGTTGTGTGAGTCTTGGGTGAAAGTTAGTCATTGTCCTATAATAGGCAATGAGATGAAGTTTTCTCATATGTAGAGAAAAATTCATGAAGAATTTGCAGCTCGATTTCGGTTCGAATTCGGACGGAAATGGCCTTGCAATCCAGGTGGAAAATTTTGAATAAAGAGTTAGGGAAATGGCGGGATGTCTTGACAAAAGCGAGGGACAACATGAGAAGCGGTCAAAATCTTACCGATGAGGTAAAATATTTATAATTCTCGTTTTATTCAATTGAACGTAACTTTTTTTTTCTTGCATATTAAATTTATATTTTCTTGCATTTCTAATTTATTTATATTTTGTTGCATAATAATTTTTTTGCATGCATTTGTAAATTGTTTATATTGTCTTACATATTTATTTTTTTGTTGCATTATCATTTTAGTTCTTGCATTTCTAAATTGTTTATATTTTGTTGCATAATCAATTTTTTTCTTGCAATATCAAATTATTTATATTTTCTTCCATATTCATTTTTTGGTTGCATTTCCAATTATTTATTTTGAATAGATCATACAAGCACAAATGTGGTTCGGTGCCACGGGGCAAGGCAAAAAAAGTTTCCAAAGTCACCAATGTTGGGAAATTGTGAAGAATTGTTCGAGATTCAAAATCATTTGCACTGTTCCGGAGGTTGTGTTGAATGAGACGCCGCTCCATGATTCGTCGGCAACCGATTCGCCATTGGACTCTCCAATGGATCAAGACTCACCACTCCCACGTGCCCCGAGACCTATTGGGAGAAAGGCGGCAAAGGCAAAAAAAATGGAGCACTTCAAACAATGAATGTGCACAATTTTTGGAGCGAATAGCTAAGAATAGTGCACTAAAACTTGAGAGAGACTTGAAAAGAGAAGAAGCGGACAAGGCACGACAGGAAGCATTCTCAATTCAACGGCAGCAGGCACAAGAACAAGACATTGAGGATAGAGAGATGAAAATCATGGCCATGGATACCAGCCATATGTCTCCTGAAACAAAGTCATACTGGAAAATGAAACGAAGGGATGTGATGAGAAGAAATTTTTTTCATGATGACGGACCTAGCAATACGGATTGGTTAAATGATGGAAACCATTAGGATGGATTAAAATATTTGACATATGTATTAAGAATTGTTGTATTATTTCCCTTTTATTCAATAAAGAAAGCTTTAATGAATATGACTATGTATTAAAAATATAAGAGAATGAAAACAAAGTTTAATTAAAAACAAACCTTATTTTATTGCAAACAACACACAAAATAAAGCATAATTAAGAACAAAACATAATTCCAAACACACCACACACAAAATAAAGCAATCTTAAAAACAAAGCATTAATCTTGACTTCATCCATTGTGATTTTCTTTCATCTCCCACAAGTGCTCGATCAAGTCAATTTGACGACTCTCGTGAACATACGAAGATTGCATTTCCTGGTAACGATCAATCATGGGGTTGTTGAATCGACCATCTCGAACTAACGGTTCATGCTCTAATAGATGTCCATTTGGTCCCATCGGCCTTTCATAAATTCTTGTCAAGGACGTGTTCATGGGATAGGGTTCAAACTCTTCTGTAGCTTCATAATCATACTCATCCTCCACAATCATGTTATGGAGGATGATGCAAGTCATCATAATGCTCCACAGCACCTCCTCATCTAACATCCGAGCAGCGCCCCTAATAATAGCCCAACGAGCTTGCAAGATACTGAAACACCTTTCCACGTCTTTCCTGTAACCTTCTTGAAAGGCAGCAAAGCTTTTTTCCTTATGGGATTGAGGATTCGGAATTGTTTTCACGAATGTCGTCCACCTAGGATAAATTCCGTCGGCAAGGTAGTATGCACCAGAGTATACAGTGTTGTTGATTTGGTACGTGATCTGGGGGGAATGACCTCGCAATACATCGTTGAATACCGGGGATTGACCAAGCACATTGAGGTCATTCTGAGATTCCGGCAACTCCAAAGAATGCATGCCAAATCCAAGTGTCGAATGAAGCTACGGCCTCCAGAATTATACTTTTTTGACCCTTTCAATTCCCATAGTCCCCTTGCCAGGCAGTTGGGCAATTCTTCCACTGCCAGTGCATGCAATCGATACTTCCAATCATTCCTGGAAACCTTGAGTATCCGCTTTTTTTAGAAGCCTTTGTAGGTCCCCAGGAGAAGGTCTGTGAAGGTACTCCCTCGTGTAGAGATTTTCTACTGCATCACAAAATCTCACCAAGCATTCTAGGATAGTTGATTTTCCCATCCTTGCAATCTCATCCACCTGCTCTCCAGATGCCCCATAAGCAAGCATCCACAAAGCAGCTGTAAGTTTTTGCTATGGGAGAAGACCCAAAACTCCACAAGCATCATACTTCTGAATGAAGTACGTGTCGTAATTACAAATATCATGCATGATTTTTTGGAACAAATGTGGCTGCATTCTATATCTTTCTCGAAACTTAGAAACAGGATATAAGGAATTTGGGATAAAGTAATCTTCCATGAGATTCTTACCAAGAGACTGCCTACCCTATCCACATTATGGGCACGACGACGGTGGTGTTGCCTTGATTCATTAAGCATAGCAAATGCTACAAGCATTTCCTCCTTTTCTTCATCGGCCTCCCGATCTTCCTCAGCACGTCTCCTCCGGATTTCTTCCTCTTCTCTCTCTTGCCTCTCCAACACCCTCCTCAAGTTTGGCATTGAGAGTAAAATATGTTTTGTAAAATCTGAGAATTGAAGGAATAGATAAGATGTGGTGTGAGATGTATGAGTTGATGGTGTAGTTTTATAGAGGGATTGAGAAGATAGAGATGACACGTGGCGCAATTTTAGAAGGTGAAAATCTTATCTGAAATCTGAGATTATAATTTAAAAAAAAAAATCTGAAAATCTTATCTGACATGGGATACGTGGCGTAATTTTATAGGGTGAAAATCTCATCTGAAATATGAGATTATAAATTTTTTTTTAAAAATCTTAAAATCTTATCTGACATGGACACATGGCAACCAAATATCTTATCCGAAAATTTTATCCGAAAATGTTATTTGAAATTTGAGGTGATAATTTTATAATAAATAGTGACACGTTGCAACCGAAAATATTATCTGAAAAGCTTATCAAAATTAATGGTAAGTATAAAAAAAATTGAAAATAAAGTACAATGAATAGTATTTGCCCTTGTCCTAGCCTTCCAAGGGTGGAACCAACTAAGACAAGGCTAGCACTATTCACATGAATAGTAGCAGCCCTTGCCTTGCCTTAGCCTTGCCTTAACCTACATGGATGGAGATGCTCTTAGGGTTACTGATCCGTTAGCTAGTCCAGAGCTTGGTTCTAGTGGATCCTTCCCCTTTTGTATTTGTTTCTCTTGCTCTTCCAGTTGTGCATTTCTAGCCCTTTTGGGTTTATTAATGCACTGATTTTGACCACACAAAAAAGACACAATATCTTCTCCATGCCTCTATCTTAGTCCTCTTCTACTATCACTCTAGTCATAGAAATAAACACAATTCTAGACTACAATTGTTCTTCACAAAATAAGAACCACAACACAGTTAATATTCTCATTCAATCGGCTACCACCAAAGAAAGATGAGAAGATGTCATCAAATGAGTCGTACGTGACCACCATAGCCATTTCAACCATGGTTTTCAAACATAACCCGTATCAAAATTGAACTTAATCGGAATATAAACCTACACTTCTTTCTCAAAAAAAAAAAACCATAACTAGAATTACAAAATCAAGAAATTCTGTGGAAAAAATTAAAATAATAGATCTTACATAAGTAAAGATTGCTCTAGGAAGGCCATTCGTTTTCCAAGAAAAATATATGTAGCCAACTGTGCTCACTATTTGTTATTTTGGTTCAGATGTTTTAATTCATATTTCATACTTGGGAGATGAGGTTTATGATATGAAAGTAGTACCATAGTTGCATGATGAAATTTTGGGCATTAGAAAAACTGAATTTCATATGGGAAGAGGAGAGACTGTGAGGTTGGAAAGGAGAGCGTGTTGGGATGCTGAAAAAAATATGAAGAAGGAAAAGAAGACCACGTTAATTGAAGTTAGTTCAATTGGAATTTTTTTTTTCTAAAATAAAATTGTGAGCTATTTGGGTTTTGTGTGTGATGTGTCAACATTAGAGTCTCTTAGATGAAATTTTAATGAGGTGTCACGCATAGAAGAAAAGTCAAGCAAATCTTGATTGAGAAAATCCAAGCAGAGGATTCGAATCCATGTTTTACCGCCTATAAAAATAACAAAACTAATAGAGGCGCTTTATACGTCTACCCCTATTACTTTAATAGAGGCAAATCCATATTTCTGCCCCTAATAAAAATTAATAGAGGCAGATGCATAATTTTGCCCCTAATTTGCGGCCCCTAATGCTCACTTTTTTAGTAGAGGCCTTCCTGTGTGCAGTAAATTCTGCTCTCTCTTTTTTCTGTTTTCTTTGCAAAATATCTTATGTATTCATTTACTGCCGAAGTTTTGTAGCTGAAATTGCTTGTTAAAAGTTCATGCACAATATTGTGAATTCTTGTTTTCCAAGTTATGAGTAAAATTCATGCACAATCACTTGCTCCGTATTTGCAATTACTTGTATATAAGGTACCCAAGATACAGTTAGCATATTATGTATAGTTTAGGTAACTCCTTAGCCAAAGCTGAGTTGCAAATTTTGTGAAAGGTAAATTAATATACATATAAATACACGTAAGTCCTTAGCCAAAAAAGAAAGAACATAGGTAAATAGTTTACTTGTATAATATAGGTAAATTAGTAGCAAACTGAGAACTAAAGTGAGGGCAAGAGAGAAAGATGAGAAACCAGCAACACCTACCTGGATCTAAGCTATCAAGATCCTTCCATGTAACATCCCGGTCCTAAAAAGAAGTAAAATAATTAAATTAAGAGGAAATAAATTGGAGTAAACAATAAAATAAAATTATTTGAATTAATTAAGGTTTTTGAAAATTTAAAATATTATTTAATATAAAAAGGGTCAAAAAGGTCATTTTAAGTTCGGGAAGGAATTTGAGAATTTCAATTGTACCGGTGCGTAGAGCACGTCGAAACGAGTCCGTAGACACGTAGTGGGCTCAGATTGGGAGTTATAACGACGAAAGTACGATCTAAATACTTCGAGGGGCAAAGTCGTAATTGAAGGAAAATTAGATTTTTAAAATCTGATTCTCCTTCCTCTCTCTCTCTCTCTCTCTCTCTCTCTCTCTCTCTCTCTCTCTCTCTCTCTCTCTCTCTCTCTCTCTGCAGCTCCCCCCTCCCTTTGTTTTTTTTTTTCAGGAACGGCGGGTGGTTTTGCAAGCCACCACCATCGCCACGCCGACCACCGGCCATGAGACCGGACCCATTCGAACCGCCACCTCCTCCTCTCTCTCCCCCGGAGGCACAGCCCGAAACCCAGCCACCAGCCACTGGAAACGCAGAAAATTGGCTGGGTTTTGGCAGATTTTCTAAGGCTTCGTTCTCCCTCATTTCTTCACCAAATCGGACGAATGAGGTATGAAATTTCGACTATGTTTGATGATCTAGCTGATGGTTGGGTAGGAATTGAGAAATTTCTGCGTTATGGTAGCTAATTAAGCGATAGAAGAAGCTGCCGGTTTCGACCTCCGTTTTCAGCCATTTCTGGTCACTTTTTGGCCATAGCCCAAGAACAAAAGTGACTCCAAATTAGGTGTATTACCTACGGTAGGAGTTTGGAGTCAAGATGTTAAGTTTTTCCAGCGAGTGGTTCTCGCTTTGGACAACCACGCGCTGCCGGCGCGTGTGGCGGCGCATGGGCACTGTAGCAGAGAGACATTTTTATCCTAAAATGATCTCCTGGTTGTCACGAGCGCGTAGAATTTTACGGATCCCATTCGATAACGTTTGAACCCGAACAGATTTTACATATTGTGTGATTTCCGGGTTTGATATGTTAGAACCATTGGATCGCTTCCCATTTAATATATGTTGATTTAGATATTTCTAGGATCGTGTAGGAATTCGCGGATCGGGAATCGGAGCCCTGATGTTCCGATTTAAATAGTTAAAGTTTGTGTTTTACGTTAACCGTCTGATCGTGCGATCGTGAGCGATCTAACCGTCCAATCCGGACCGAACTTGCAGGACGTGTATCCTAGACCTTGTGGAACCCATAAGAACTTTTAGATCGTAAAATGGAGGTCGTGGGCCCCGCGGCCCGGTTGACCAAGTTTGGGCAGTTTGACCCTCGGTTGACCGTGAGTCTTCCGAGGTAGTTCCACTCTTCGAGGAGTACTAGAACGACCCTTTTTGGACGAGTCTTGACCGTCATTTGATTTATGTTGATTTTGTGAATTTATGAGATTGTTTTTATGGTTTTGTGATTAAATCTCATGTTGTTGAAATTAATGATTTATTTAAATTATTTTTATATTTAATAGTTGAATGTTTAATTTCTGGAAAGTATTTGTGATACATTTGTGGATTTGATATATTCGAGTGTCTTGAGTTTATATATATAATATTTGAGAAAACACTATCTTAGGTACTTCCCCGGTTATGGGTTCTATGCTTGAGAGTTTATTTGTCTATGCTATAAATAGGTATTGTGGGAAAAATTGGATCAAGGAAGAGAATATTACTTTATAATATTTACATAAGGATTTCGAACTCCACCATCATACGTACCTCCCCCTGAATTTGTGAATGGATTATGGAAAGGTGTGATACTTGGAAATGTTGGAACCCGGGGCATACCTTAACGGGTGTCGTTGTAGACCCTTAATTGGGTAGTCTGCGCGCGTAGGACTGTTTACAGGCGTACGGGTCTTGATTCTTCGTCCGTACGTGCTGGCTGAGAGTTAGTCCCCCAGTTGGACGGCTCGTCCCTAGCCACATAGTCCGTTTGAGTGCTGATAAGTGTGAGCTAGTCAACAATCCCCTGTTGGATTGTTTCCCCCAGGACATGATGTGCATAGCATATGTACCTCCCCTTGGATACTGATATATGGAAATTGTGATATGGTCTGGATATGACGGAACCCGGGGCATACCTTAACGGGTGTCGCTGGAAACCCTTGATTGGGTAGTCTGCGCGCGTAGGACTGTTTCAGAGGCGTACGAGTCTTGATTCTTCGTCCGTACGTGCTGGCTGAGAGTTAGTGCCCTAATTGGACGGCTCATCCCTAGCCACATGGACGTTTGAGGGCCGGATAAGTGTGAGCTAGTCAACAATCCCCTGTTGGATTGTTTCCCCTGGTACATGATGATGGTGAGAGGTGGGCGTTATTATATTACATATATATATGTGGTTTTGATTCTGGATTTGAGATTCGTAAGTTTGTACTTTGTGAGTACCCTGTTTATATATGAATGTTTGAGCCCTGGATTGGGAAGTATTGTACGGCAACATACGCCTTGAATAGGGTATGGTTGCAGGATTGAATGGATATAAATGGAAGAAATTGATGATGTGTTTAATGTACATACGCATTGGATAGGGTATGGTTACGGGATTGAACTGTTATAAAGGAAGAATTCGAGAATGTGTTCATTGTGTTTTTATCGGATTTGGAATTGTGTCAGATTTGAAATGTATAGATGGTTCTGTTGTAAATAATTGTTTATTATCGGAGTTGTGACCGTTGAAACGAGAACTACGTGTGGCTTGATCCCTTGTCCAATGGTACGTAGGCAGCCTGGGGTCTCATCTAGGTGCAGCCGCGAATTATGATTGTGTTTAAAAGGTTTGATCGATTCTGTGTATGTGATTGGATTTCTGATGTGATTTTCGATGTGATTATTGGATTTGAATCTGGTTTAATGATTTCCGTGGTATTCATAAAGTTGTTTGAGATCTTTAATTGTATTGTTTATGAAGTATCTGACTTAAGAACTTTGTTGGTTTTGTTTCGAACTATTGAAGGCCGGAGGCCTATTATGCGATTTGCATGAGACTATATTGTGCATGTTGCCGGTTGGTATTGTTAAATGTATTTTATGCTGGTTGGAATTTTTGGGGAATGTCCAATTTATAGGGGAGACTCTGCCGAAATTTCAGGAGAAAAATCTCGTGTCTTTTCCCTTAATTTGGAAAAGAGGCTAAATTTTTAGTTAGTGGGTCTGGCATCGGTGTGATGTCGGAATTTCCACAGGATTCGTCTCGAGTTTCGAGGAATTCAGGGCGGGTCTTGTCCTTCCATGTTAAAATAAAATACTCCATTTGTCGGGAGCAAGGCCACAACAAGAGAAAGTGTGATAAAAGAGGGATGCCAATAATATCAATAAGGTATTTAGGTTTATTGGTTTTCAAACATATCATTTGCAAGCACATGATATATGCTTATAATTATTGAATTCATTTGTAGGTAAAAAGACCAAGTGCTGTCAATGAATGCAGGAAGGCTTTGGTGGAGAAAAAAACCTAAATACAAGAAGGCAACAAAATTAATGGACCATTGCAATCTGATATGATATTTGATGGAATATAGAGGATGGAGTAGAGAGAAGAGAAAGGGAGATATGAAGGTTAGCTTTATTTTTTATATAATTATTCTTAGTTATAGTTAATTGACAAAAATACTCTTAAACTTAACGGAAACTATGACGGAGTTAGACATAGGTGTTGGATTACAACACTTCACAAAGTTCATGTGATATTTATGCAAATTTTTCTTGTTTCTTTAAAGGTGGATAATTTTGTAGGCACGTTTGTACATGCCATATTGAAAAATACCACCCCTAGCCTATATTTATATTGAATATATTTTCTTATTATTTTGAGAAATATTGAATATATTTTCTATGATGTACATTAATACAAGCCCCTTGGCACACGTGTGTGAGCGAGTGCCAATTGGTTTTTTTTTTTAAATTTATTTTAGAATTTTAAAAGATAATGGGTAGTTGTGTTCTATAAAAATAGGACCCATGATCTGATTTTGTTTTTAATTTTAATTATTTCTTAATATGAAAAAGTGTGAATTTTCCATATTATCCTCATTTAATTAATAATTTCAATTATTAATGTTTATATTAATCAAGTGCATTTTCTAGTATTTTGAATGTTTCACCATTCTTTAGTTTTTGCTTTATATATATACTAGTCTCTCCGCACTAATTTTCGCCTGTGAGGGGCTTTTTTAAAAAAAAAAAAATTATTTATTTTAGAATTAAAAAAGATAATGGGTAGTTGTGTTTCACAAGAATATGATCCATTATCTGATTTTTTCTTTTCCTTTTTCTTTTAATTTGAAAAGGTGTGAATTTAGCATATTATCCTCATTTAATTAATAATTTCAATTCTTAGTACCTGTTTGGCATTGATTATTTGGGCTAAAAAGTGATTTCTGATAAAGTTTTTGAAGTTTAACCCGTTTGGTAAAAGACGAAATAATCACTTTTGAGAGAAAATAGCTGTCGATGACCGTGATTTTGGAAAGCACCTCAATGGCTGATTTTATTTCAGCTTTCGCACAAAGCAAAACACGGAACCGGTGGTGTTTAATGAATTATAATGAAGTGCCTATAATATCCTTGTTAACTTTCATAATTTACATGATATATCCCTCATCTTTTTCTAGATCAGCACGTTACTCATCTTCTTCCCACATAGACCATCTCACAACGTTTCAAAAGTGAAAACCTCTCAGACCTTACTTTCTTAACTTCCTAAAATCCTCCAATAAACATTTTGATAAAGCAACCCATTCCAACTCCTCCCATTTTCATTGACAAAGCATTATTGCACACAACAAATTGAAATCTTTGAATAATTTGATAGAGCAATAGAGGGTTTTTCATCCCTAAACTTCAATCAACCAAAGAGAGGCATAACTCTCTATCTGCCATGAAGTCAAAGCACTAGGTGGAGAGTGGATCATTTTTGGATGTTGTAGTCAGCTACAGTGCGGCCATCCTAGAGCTTCTGGAGATCAAAGATCAACATCTGCTGGTCTGGCAGAATACTCTCCTTGTATTGAATCTTGGCTTTGAACATTGCAGACTGTGTGAGAGCTTTTCAGGGTGTTGATTCTTAAGATCAAGGTGGATCTGTCTGTGGGAGGGTGGGTCGGGGTGAGGCTGGGAGGGAGAAGGGTGCAGAGAAGGTTCTGTTTTACTTTTTTTTAAATGTTATTGTTTTAGGGTATCTCTCAACAAAAATATTTAATAAAAGATAAATTTGTATACTTGAAAGTGAGAATGTTTTGGCAAAAATAAAAGTGAGCTTGGTGTTTTTTTTTAAATATCACCAAACACTTAAATAACAAAAATAATTTCAACTTCATATTTTTTTTAGTCATTATACAAAGCTCACAGCACTTTCACACAAAAATTTACCAAACACTCATAAACTGATTATTGTGCCAACATCACTTTTGCCAAAAAGTTTACCAAACGCCAAACTGCTTTCTTCCATAGCTGATTTATCTCAGGAAATCTGACAATGATTATTTTCACAGCACAGCAATGCCAAACTGACCCTTAATGTTTGCATTAACCAATGGCATTTTTCTAGTATTTTGAATGTTTTATTATTCTTTGCCTTGTGCTTTATATATATAAGGGAAAGAACACCTTTACTCCTCTACGAATTTTTTTAAAACGATCCAAACCATCTATTTTTTAAGTCTACATTCATATATCATCCTTGCAAAAAATTAGACAAATCGGAAACCATTTCGATATCCAATTGTGTCCTACAAAATCAATGAACACGGTGCTTCAAGAAAGTACTAAAATTTTAATAATTCAATTGAGTGGTCAAATGATATCGGATTTAAGTGATTTTTATAGAGATGATCTTTGAATGAGTATCTACAAAATAAATGGTTTGTATTAGTGACATACAATAAGAAGTGGGCCCTATAAGGGTGTCCCTTATTTGAGAGATGTCTCAAATAAGCTTTATTTGAGGGATCTATCAATTGAAACTCCATGTATATATATATATATTATGTTAAAAGTCATATGGACATGGGGATAATTGAAAGTAATTAGGATTTGAATTGTTAGAAACATAATCTCTAAAACTGAGGATATAATTATTCAACATTAAATTCAAAAAATAGCATTATGGAAAATTAGGAACTTTTATTATGAAAAAAAAAATGTAACATTAGTTCACAAAACCTGAATGTGCATGTGGCATAGATTGTATTTTAGTGTGTAATATTAGGACAAATATTATCTTACATGACAACTTATTTTTAATTTGAGATAAATAGTTGACTTTATGTCTAGAATATATTAGTTGTATGGGACTTCCTCTTAAGAACCTTTAAATTTATTTGATGTTGTCGAATTCAATACTTGGCTATGCTAGGGGAGCGCTTATTTGGGAGGGTTGATTGATGAGGCGTTGGAATCAAATTTCCCCTATTATTTTCAACCATCTTTAGCAATTCTCAACTCCAGAGAATTTGTTTAGTTCAAAATATATGGGTTGGTAGTTGCTAGCTGTGATTAGCTTGGTGGCTGCTAGCTGTGATTGGTTATTGGTCTTTGCTCATTTACACGTTTGTTTCCCTTAATTTAGGGAATTTGATCTTGTTACTTGTAATTAGAGTTTTCCTATAATTAGAGGTTAAAGTTAAGGTTGTGGTGTGTTGGCCAATGGTTCTTATCCTGGCCAGTGGATATTAGCCTTCCCCAACTTATGCATATATACCTTTGTAATCTTGTAAACAAAACATAATGAGAAAACATATTCTCCCTATCATTTTCCACATGGTATTAGAGCAGGAACCTTAATCGGCCTGTCTCCATTGTTTCCTTCGTTTCTTCTGTACATTCTATTCAATAATGGCAGAAGATAATCCTTTTGGCTCTGAAGCTGAAAGCTTCACAGCACCTCGCTCTAGTTTTCCAGAAGCTAAAGTCAACCCAAACCAACGATTGTGCTCTGTGTTGTTAAATGAGTTTAACGATCTTCCATGGTCTAGAGCAGTATCTCTTGCCCTTGGAGGAAGATCCAAACTCGGATTAGTTAATGGAAGCATTGAGGCACCTGACGACTCATCTCCGGAGTATGAAGCATGGTTGTGCAAAGACCAACAGGTCATGTCGTGGCTCCTCAACTCTATGGATCCTAAGCTATCTGAAATCTTCAGTTTTTTCATAATCCTCTCTTTCTCTTTAGAAGGCAGTCAAAGATATGTATGGAAATCAAAACAATGCAGCTCGAGTGTTCCAACTTAAGAGGAATCTTGCAAGTCTCCAACAAGGTGATAAATCCTTTGTTCATCATCTTGGTTGCATGAAAAATATGTGGAATGAACTAGATATGTATCAACCACATACTATCGATGCTGCCGTACCTGTTAAAAAGGTCTGAGGAAGACAAAATTCATTTGCTAGCAAGTTTGGGGTCTGAATATGAAGATCTTAGAAGCCATATTCTAATGAACCCCGAACCTCCTTCATTTGCAAGTGTTTGCACTACTATCCAACGAGAATAAGTAAGTAGGAAAGTCATGAATGTTGACATAAAATCTAGTGTGTCTGAGGCTAGAGCTTTTGTGACAAACCACAAGTCATCTGGAGATAAAGTGTGCAAGGGAAAAAGGCCTGATCTGAAGTGTTTACACTGCAATAATGTTGGACATCTAATAGATCGATGCTGGATATTACACCCTGAGTTAAAGCCAAAGTTTGAGAACAAGCCTTCAAGATACTACAAGGGCTCACAAACTAGATCACATACAAACAAAAACCATGTTACTGCTGCTACATCAATTGATGGGCTGATGAACTTCACAGCCAATTGGCTAACTTGATAAATGAGTTCTCAGCCTATCTTCAAACCAAAAAAGAAAGCACAGGCGAAGTATCGACTGGTGGAAATTAAACTGCTCTCCTTGGTTAGTTTGCAGGATTCTTAGTTGAGTCTAATCGTGTACCTCAAGGAGATATTCCAGGTATTATGTGTGCTCTTTCAACTGCTCTAAATCTTAGTCATTTCTCATGATTTTTGGATTATAGACTCAAGTGCTAGTGATCACATGACAAATCAAATGACAAATCAATATTCAAAGCTATACAATTTTGAAAGCTACACTAAACCATCACTAGTTTCTATAGCAAATGGTAGAGGTGTACCCGTTCTAGGTAGTGGGAAAGTTAAACTGATTTCAAATAGTGTTGAGTCCACAACATTATATGTTCCATCTTTTCCTTTTCAATTGTTGTCCGTCGGAATGATTACAAATTCTCTCAACTATTGTGCAATTTTCTCCCCTCACAATGTTGTTTTTCAGGATCTAGCCACCAAGAAACTGATTGGTGAAGGTCACCACTACCTATGTAAAACCCATGCATTGGGGAAACAAGAACGGTGAGCAATCCCACATCGCTCGGGGAGAGAAAGGTGAAGTGCCCTATATGTGTGAGCACTTCTCTTCCTAGCAAGAGGCATTTTGGGCAAGATAGCATTAGCTTGAGCCCAAGAACAAAACCGTGAGAGGAGGGGGGAGGGAGGCCCAAAGCGGACAATATCTTGCTAGGGGAGTCGGGTAGTGACAAATGGTATTAGAGGTGGACCCCGAGCTGGAACTGTGCCAGCGAGGACGCTAGGCCCCAAGGGTGGTGGATTGTAAGACCCATGTCTTGGGGAAACAAGAACGGTGAGCAATCCCACATTGCTTGTGGTGGGAAATGTGAAGTGCCTTATATGTGTGGGCACTTCTCTTCCTAGTAAGATGCCTTTTGGGAAAGATAGCATCAGCTTGAGCCCAAGAACAAAACTGTGAGGGGGGGTAGTCGCAAAGCGGACAATATCTTGCTAGGGGAGTTGGGTCGTGACAACCTAAATGGGTTGTACTATTTTTCAAAGGACCTTAATGTTCCAAAAGGGTTCCAAGTCAGTTCAAATCTAGAACATCAGTTGTGGCACCAATATCTAGCACATCCCTTAGAATTTGTTTTGTCTACTTTGTTCCCTAGTTTATGCAAATCCTCACTTGTATGTGAAATTTGTCATTTGTCAAAATTTACTACACTTCCATTTAATTCTTCCATATCTAGAGCCAGCAAGCTTTTTGAGATGGTGCACTCCAATGTTTGGGGACTTGCACCTCTAGAGTCTTTTGATGGTTATAAGTACTACGTTACTTTTGTTGATGATTTTTCAAGAGTCACTTGATTGTACTTCCTAAAATTCAAAAGTGAAGTCATGGATGCTTTCAAGAATTGTCATAATCTTGTCATGAACCATTTTTCGTCTCAAATTCACATACTAAGGTATGATAATGGCACTTAATATTCATCTAAATATATGACTAACAATTTGAGGACACATGGCATTATACATCAAACAAGTTGTGTAGGTACTCCTCAACAAAATGGAATTGCCGAAAGGAAGAATAGGGACCTACTTGGGAAAACCAGGGCTCTAATGTTACAAATGAATGTGCCTAAGAGGTTTTGGTCTCAAGGAGTTCTTGCAGCCACATACCTCATCAACAGACTGCCTAGTCGTGTTCTGGATTCAAAATCACCATATGAGGTCATGCAAAACAAAAAAAATTAACCTTGCCCATCTGAGAATCTTTGGATGTACTTGTTATGCTCATATTCAATCCCATCACCGAGACAAGCTAGATCCCAAGGCAGTTAAGTGTGTTTTCATGGGTTACTCCTCCACTCAAAGAGGTTACAAATGTTACAATCCATGTTCTAGGAAGCTATTTGTCTCAAGAGATGTAAGGTTTGATAAGCTCAAACCTTATTTCAACAAACCATTAGATCAAAATCGTCAGAGAGAGTGTTTACTGGATTTCTTTCCATTACCAAATCCAGCTGAAACAAGTGATTGTGTTCATTTAGTACCTCACGACAGTGACTCTCATGCAACCAATAATGGCAATGTGATTATTGGAGATGAAACTGAAGCCTCAGAAGCACAAGTTGTTCCTCATGACAATGACACATCATCTATAGAAGATAGTGGACCTGAACCTATTGTGATCCCAGCTTAACCTCGAAGGAATCCAACTCGAGATAGACATCCCCCATCAAGGCTACAAGACTATGTAACGTACAATGCAAGGTACCCAATTTACAAGTTTGTAAATTACTCCAAAGTCTCTCACTCCCATGCAGCTTTTCTCAGTAAATTGTCAAATGAAAGTCAACCAATGAATTTTCAAGAAGCCAATCTTCAAGATTTTTGGAGGCTAGCCATGGAAGAAGAACTCAGGGCTTTGGACGAAAATAAAACCTGCAGTGTAGTCCATCTTCCAAAGGGAAAAAAGGTGGTAGGCAATAGGTGGATCTACAAAACCAAGTTTAATTCTGATGGGTAAATTGAAAGACACAAGGCAAGGTTGGTGGCTCGCGATTTTACTCAAACGTTTAGAGTTGATTATAAGGAGACTTTTGCTCCCGTGGCTAAGATGAGTACAGTGAGGGTTTTGTTATCTGTTGCAGCTAATCATGAGAAAAAAAAATTTGGCATGGAAACCTTAAAGATGAAGTTTACATGCAATTACCTCCTGGTCATCCACAAGCACAGAATTCAAGTATGATTTGCAAGCTTCACAAGTCCGTTTATGGATTGAAACAATCTCCACGGGCTTGGTATGCCAAGCTAAGATCCGTACTTGAAAAGTTTGGTTTCAAGAGAAGTCATGTTGATTCATCCTTGTTCGTTCAAACTAGATCAGTTGGCAAATTAGTTGTTCTAATCTATGTTGATGATATCATCATCATAGGTGATAATATTGATGAGATTAACACTCTTAAGCATTCTCTTCATCAGAAATTTGCCATTAAAGACTTAGGAGTGTTAAAATACTTCCTTGGGATTGAAATGGCTACTTCTCCCAAGGGACTGTTTTTAAGTCAACGGAAATATGTGATTGACTTGCTTCAAGAAGTGAAGAAGATGGGTTGCAAACCAACTCGTACCCCTCTTGATAGCAAATGGAAGTTGGACTTGGAAGGAGAGCCTCTCAGTGATATAAGTTACTACCAAAGACTGGTGGGTAAGCTTATATATCTCTCCATTACTAGACCATATATAACTTACGCCGTCAGTCTTGTAAGTCAATTCATGCATGCACCTACTTAGGCTCATTTAAATGTTGTTAAAAGGATTCTAAGATACCTCAAGGGCTCCATTGGTCGGGGAATTATCATGAAGAACAATGGTCATACTCAAATCATGGCATACACCAATGCTGATTGGGTAGGGAATGCTATTGATAATAAATCCACTCCTGGCTCCTGCACGTTTGTTGGAGGAAACATCGTGACATGGAAGAGCAAAAAGCAAAATGTAATTGCTCGCTCAAGTGCCAAAGCTGAGTATAGAGCCATGGCTTCCACTGCATGTGAACCCATTTGGCTCAAGGGCCTTATCTCATACTTGGGTTTTTAAAGCAACAAACCTATGTCTCTTTTTTGTGACAATCAAGCAGCTATGCATATTGCCTCCAATCCCATGTTCCATGAACGCACCAAACACATTGAAGTTGACTGTCACAATGTTCGTGAACAAATTCAATCCAAGGTAATTCAAACCACATTCACTCAGAGCCATTATCAACTTGCTGACGTTTTCACCAAGTCTCTTGCTTCCACTCAGTTTCAATGCTTGCTCTCCAAGCTTGGATCAATTAATCTCCTTGATCCAACTTGAGGGGGAGTATTGGAAGTATTCGTAGCTGCTAGCTGTGGTTAGCTTGGTGGCTGCTAGTTGTGATTGGCTATTGGTGATTGTCTGTTTACACGTTTTGGCTTTTGGTGGTTGTCTCATTTACACGTTTGTTTCTCTTAATTTAGGGGATTTGATCTTGTTACTTGTAATTAGAGTTTTCCTATAATTAGGGGTTAAAGTTAAGGTTGTGGTGTGTTGGCCAACAGCTCTTAGACTGGCCAATGGTTCTTAACCTGACTAGTGGATATTAGCCTTCCCCAGTTTATGCATATATACCTTTGTAATCTTGTAAACAAAACATAATGAGAAAACATATTCTCCCTGTCATTTTCCACAATATATATATATATAAGTGATGCAACTACACAATTTGCACATTATTTTTGGTTAAAACTTTGTAGCCACCAATTACATCTTAAACAAACTTTGACACCAAAAAACTCCGAACAAATGAATAATATCCATTGAATACCAACTTAGATTAATCATCAAATCTATGAATCTGACTTTAATTCAATCTCCTGTCTTTTGAAATCATGAGCTTCTTCTCCTCAGCTGATCTCATACCCTCCATCTTCAACATCTCCAGCAAGAAATCACTCCACGTGTCAATGGGTCCCGGCAAGCACCAATGCACACAGTCATTATACAAAGTCACATTTTCATGTGGCCAGTGGCCATATCTACTAGGATGACCATCTGGCCTTAACAATGTGGCCTGTGTTGTGTCCAATAACCTATATTTCAACCCCTTTTTTCTCCCTTCTTTTTCAGCGTTCCTAAACTCCTCAATTTGGATCATGTAAAGCTCCAAATTGGAACCCTCCAATTGTGTCTCGTTGCTCCGAAAACGCGTCGTTCTCAAACAGTTCCCTCCCTGGTTCCACAACCCATTTTCAAAATGTGACGGTGCAAAAGTCCTAACATAGGTTATGCCCTTATAATTTTGTAAGCTGTTTATGGCCTTAAAAGCTGACCTAAAAGCCTTTCTGTATCCATAGAAAATGCCTACATCAGGCACATTGTCTAGGAGGCAATAGTGGCACCCTGAAATCTTTTGATTTTCATAGTAAACCATCGAACGGAAGAACCAATGGCCCGCAGAAAGTATAATGTAGTCGAATTCATCTACTTGGGTTGTCCATGCCTCATCAAATTCGTCGAGGTAGAGCTCGAAAAGGCCAGTCTTCGTTGGTCCGTTCGTGTAGGTTGCTTCTTTGGATTTGATCAAATGTGGCGTCCAAAATGTTGCCATGGTGAAGTTGTAGGACATGTATTTCCAGCGTATGAATTTCTGAGTCGGATCTGGTGTGATTGAAACATCTACTGGATACTCCACCTGAAATTGAACACCAAAATCAAAATTTATTTGATTTGTACAGATTTGTGATTTGTGATTTAATTAAGTTTGTCTTGATTTGCAGACCAAGAACTTTATTTCTTAGACAAGTGAAGGGTTAATCATTTTATGTTACATATTGGCAGGTCCAGCCAGACCCATGTGAAAGATATTATACATGTAATGAACAAAGCACAAGGTTTCAGATAACTAATCTATATAATAATTGTTAATTAAATAGTTAATAGACAAGAACACATGGGGAAGAAGGGGTTGGAGGGCTTCAGCAACTAGATCTGTTTGGACGACAGTTGTCTCGACAAGGATGTCTGTTATTCGATCGAATATATGTCAAGGGGCCCCATATAAAATTTAGGTATTGCCCATCTTGGATTCTCTAAAGCCTTTTTGTTTATGTTTTCAATCTCAACGTTTTTTAACATAGAAAAGATGATATTCGAATTTGAGATCCGTAGATTTTGATGTTAGCTTATTTTCTTATATCCCAATTTCAGTTATTTATTTATGTATTAATATAAATAGTTTAAATTATAAAGATTAAGGAATTTCGCACACATATACACGCTATCAAAGTATCATGAAAATTCAAACTTGAAACCACCAATCTGCAAGAAAATCTTTTTTCATTGAAGTAGAATGAAATTTTTGTTACATTATAAATAAAGTGAAACAATATTGCAAGACATACTCATTGGCACTAAGGGGGGTGGCAAAGATTCCTATCATGACAAGATATTGCAATTAATAATTGAAAAGGGCGCGTACTGTTTTCACCTAATCCCCTTTATCCTTCAATTATAAAGGCTTAGGTCAACTAATCTTGTGAAGATCTGAATCTCATGCATGTTAGGACAAAATTAGTTCACTAAACGAGAAATGACATGTTTCGAGATCCAATCCACAATTTTAAAATTTTTACTTTTAGTTTCCAGATTTTCAAGTCAATAATTAATTACCATGCCTGTTCATGGCAGGGGCCACAAAAATCTTTTATCACAAGAAATGCAGATACATCAATGTGAGAAAGATATAATTAGGTTTACACATCATTAGGTCATACAACAAAATAAATTATAAATTTATATTTCTGTAATGATATCGTGTTTGTAATCAAAACAGCCTGGTTATAAGTTAGCATTGTGATAAAAATTTATTTTGTTTCATCAATAATTACTATCGCTTTTTCTTTTTCTTTTTTTTAATTTAAAAAAAACAAGAACAAAATTATAAGTAGAGGGTCTAAATAAAAACAAGTCATCATAACATGCAAGATTTTAGTTGGTTAATATTATCGTGACATTAAATAATAACTAGGAAAAAATAGATGGTAGAGGATAATACGTACCCTAGAAAGGAGGCATATCAAGGACTGCATTTGATTTCTGCCCACAGAGTCTCCAACAAAGGCCAAGGACTTGCCTCTAAGCAATTCTAGGAACTGTGCCGGGTTAAAAATAGGAAGCTCACAGCCATCTGGCTTCCACCTCCATTTCATGAACTCTGTGTCTGGTCTTCCATACTTCATGCAGTTTTGATGTTCGTGGATTGCCCAACATGTTTTGTTTGTGTAATAGGGAGCGTCTGGATTTGGAACCCATTCTCCAGTAAATATGTCACACTTTAAATTGCTAGTTATGGATGGCAAATCATCCTCCTCATGAACATGATTATTTAAATGATCTTGTGGTGATGATGATGAAGAGGACACAAGTGGGTTTGAATTAACAGTTTCCGACACAAATAAGGAGTGGCTTATTGAAGGGTAATAGAGAGGGATGATTGTGAGAAGAAGTAGGGCGAAGACTAGAAGCACCACTTTTTTTGGTGCCTTTTGTGGTGCTTGGCATATTTTCCCAAAGGGAAGCTCAATGTCTTGGTGCTTCATTCTCAGACAGAGAGAGAGAGAGAGAGAGAGAGAGAGAGAGAGAGTTTTGATTTTGTAAAGGCAATGGGAAATAATAAGAGAGTTAGATAGCTAGCAAGGCTGAAACATATGGGTGTGGAAAGTTTCAAAGATCACAAGGAGGGAGGGTGGTTAGTGATTATTATAAATAATTATATTATATTATATGGTTTTGTGGTTGTGTTGCAATGTGCATGATGCTACCTCTCTAACCAGATCTCTTCTATTATCTACTAGCTATACCCCTTTCATTTGGAGTATATGACCCTAGATTTGACATTTTTGAAAATTTCCAAATTCCAAGTGACACCGATGAGTGGTTTATTGAAAAGTTTGCTAATTATGCATGGGAAATTACTTCGCACCAAACTTGGATACTCGAGATGATCATAAGCTTCATGGAAATTACTTCACCCAACCATTTCATTATGCTATCTTTCAATCTTATATATATATATAATTTAAATAATAAAAATTATATGTGTTCATTCATTGAATTCAAGCAAAATAATTGATTGGCAAAATAATTATAGGTTATATGTTGATTGAGTGCTTAACAAAAATACAAGAAAAGACACCTATAATTTGTCACCACCTATACATTACATCAGTTGGTATTACATTACCATCATAATACTTAATGCGACACTGCCCTCTATTTATTTTTATTTATTTTTATAAATGCAGCTATAAATTAATTTATGATATATGTATGGCATTATTGGTGTACTGTGCTTCAGCTGAAAAATTAGGTTGGCTTCTAATCATAACCACGGTGATATCATCTTCTGCAGACTCAGATTATTGATACATGTACTCCTCTTTAATTTATTTCTGTTTGCTCATCATCATCGTAATTCATACACATCCTTATAATAATCTAATCCCTTCCTCTTTTTTTCTTAATTTATTTTAAGTGGTTGTTACATATCTACCATCATCAATGTTGACTAAGTATGATTGGGATGTTTAGCTAACTATATCATTCTTGTATTTGACACCCCTCCTTGTATGATTGTAAACTTGAAATTACATTAGATTTGTAGGCATGGCACATGACATGTGCTTCAAGATATTGAAACTTATTGGTGTCGCATATTTTTTTCTTCTTGATTGGGCCTAAATTCAACGGTTATTTAGAAGCAAGTTTAGCCCACTAGAACCATTGCGCACAAGCCCAACTTAGTTTCAAGAGGCCAAAGATGGATTTCTATATGTCGCTTGCTCTCCACTAGTTGTAGGCTTGTAGCCACAACAACTTATTGATCAACTATGGCGATGAGACTACAAAAAAGGTAGGTAACTGATTGATTGAGCCTAAAAAAAGGCTTCTACCCCAGAAATTCTTGTTTGTCACGATCACGACCATGGTTGTGGGAGCAAATAAATCCGATGTCTAATTAGAAGGCGCTACTTGGAAAAGAAACTAATCCTAGAAGTATATAATTCAAACTAATAAATCAAGTTTAATAATATATTTAGGGTTATTTATTCAAATGGTCCTCAAACTTATACCTGATTTACATTTTGGCCCCTTAACTAAATTATTCGTTCAAATGGTTCATCAACTCTATATTCTTCGGTTCATTGGTCCTACCATTACATTCTATCAATATTGTCGTCAAATGTAAGGGTAAAACCATCCATAACTGTCCACAAGTTTGCTCTTAAACGACAAGGGCGTCATTTTTATCCACCTTCTTCTTCCTATGTTCCCTAAATTGAAACCTAAGTGCATAACTACACAAAATCAACGAAGGATGCAATATCTCAAAGTTCAACGGATTCAACTCGATCTAATCGGTATTGCTTTTGTGGGGTGAAGATTAAACGCGCACTTCATGGACTGATCTTAATAACCTTGGAAGAAGGTTTGAGGCTTGTGACCAAAATCGAGTAAGATAGAGTAAGGGTTTTGTTATGTTTAAGTGAAGAATTTAATGGTGTGCTGGGCTCTAATTGTGTGTAACAAATGATGTGCAGAATAGCCAAACAATACATCATTTCTTTGAATGGCTGGATAATGAAACATGTCCAAGAGAAAAGGAAGTGCTTCATGGATTGCTTAGAAGACTCAGAGTTATGGAGGAAGAAATCAGAGCAAGTGAGATTAGTGGAAGAAGAGAAGAAAAAATTAGAAGAAGATAAGAAAAAATTGGAAGAGAAAATGGGTGTTGTTCTTGAAGGAAAAAAGGAATTGGAATGGAGTAGACAAAGACAATTGAAACTGGTGTTTGCTTTGATCCTTTCATGGTCTTTGTAGCTATGAATGTTAGGTCTGTAATGGCCTTTCAAGTATGAAAAATATGCATATACTCTTTCAAGTACGAAAAAGATGTATATACCCATCCTATATCCCATCACTAGCGTTGACTTAACTAAAACTCATAGAAAATGTAATGGTAGGACCAATTGACGGAATAATATAAGAGTTGATGGACCATTTGAATAAAATAATTTAGTTGAGGGATGAAAATCTAAACCCTAAACCCTATCTCTCCCGTAGAGAAACATCTCCGCACATTTCATAAATACCCTATGTTATTACTGACTTAGGCATCAGAGGGACCTTGGCCGCCACATCGGTGGTTTTCCGATTTATTTATTTTATCTTGCAGGGAATCTAGAAGGAGGGACGAACGAAAGAGAAGAATCATCTGTGAATATTCTCCAATGAGAAATTTGCATAAACAATGGTTATTGATCAATTGTATACAATTATATTCTTATCTCAATCATCACGTGATATCTAACGTGATTATATACGAATGGTTACAACTAAAACTCTCTCTTTTCTCTTTCTAAAACCATATTCTAACACATTATAACGACGTTAATATATATGGATTAGGGTTAATATACCATGATATTTTGAACTTTTGTTGTCCTTGGAATGAAACAAAAGTGTCCATATAGAATATGAAATCCAAGAGGCACAAAGTACACGAAAAAAAGCTCTGGTTGTGTGACATTAATGTTCTAGATTTTATGAGGATTCAATCAACTTGCAATATGTGGGTTAGGGTTGATGATTGAGATGCATGAGAAACACAAGATAATTGAAGTTATTGACTATCATATGACCTATATGATGACATCTGTCATTTGATATTAAATTTTCCGTGTAGGCAAGAAAAACTCTAATGCTAGTTTTATATATGCAATGCAACCATTCCACTTCAAGTTTAACTCTAGTGCTTTTCAAAGGGAGAGATTTTCCAATTCTAGGAAAGTGGCTTATTTGGATGGGGATAGATAGATATGCATGGCTAATATCCATGTGTGTGTGTGGCTGCACGGCTATCTCAAAATTTGAGGCTCACTTCACTTGGCACTGCATGTCCACTTCTAGGCTCTATATGTGTATGTGTCATTCTCTCACTAAACAAATAATTAAAGAAAATTCTTCCACCTCACACTTTTTGTCACCATCCCATTGGCTAAGTGAGCAATCAGCTTGTTTCTCATTCTTTAAGGACGGACGCAAACCACTCCATTTTGTGTTGTTTGGCCAACAAAAGATGTTTCATATGAATTATATTTTCCATTATTTATTTATTTATGGTAATTTCATCATTTCCATTCAAATGACTGAGAAAAGGGAAGGATTTGAGTAATTAATAGATTTCAAAGTGATTAAATGTATAAAATTATGGCTTTGAAGGTATCACCCATAGTTTAGGTCTATTGGTTACCACCTCCTCTGATTTCAGACTGGAAAAAAAAATGTATAAAATTATGGCTGCTTTTATTATGGCCTTATCTTGTCACCAATTATTGTTAATTGATGGAGCATATTATTAATTACTAACTGACTAACGAATCCAAATTATATATATATATATATATATATTTCTTGGAAGATACAAATTTACCCTTTTATGTTTTCTGGCATCTTCAAAATTATCATACATATGATATTGCTCATAGATAAATACAGATAACTTTAATAGGAAAATGTTATCGCATTGGATAAAATGCAATCGCCCTTGTCAAGACTGAAAAGGACACAATAACAAAAATCTACAATTATGATTGTTTTCCTTCTATTTTTTTCTTTCTAAAAAAATAAAGAAATATGAGAAAAATGACCCTTGGATATTACAGAGAATCAAGTCGTTCTTGTAAACACTAAAAAACTTGAATCCAGTTACTGCCCAAATTGTACTCTAAAAACACATAATCCTAGCTCAAGCTACTTAAAAACCACCCAAATACGGAGAAAGTCTTAAATTTCACGTGATGAGAAAGATAAACACATAAAATTATATAGAAACTTGCAGAGAGAGGAAATGTTTCTCCAAAAAGTGGGCATTAAAGAGAAGTCAGAGGGGGTGGTGGTCTATAAGGCTCATAAGTATTGCGTGGTAAGCCTTCCAAGTTCTATAAACGCTTACATTGTGAGCTCCAACTCTTCCAACCGTTTTGATTCATTCATATTACCTCTCCCACTTTGTTCTTTCCAAACTTCCTCCATCTCCATGATCTCTCTCTAGCTCTCTCTCTCTTTCTCTCTCTCATATTAGCTAGACTTCAAGTATTTTTCACTCTCAAATCTCAACCTTTCAATCTCAAACTTTGTTTTGCCAAAAACACAGGTTATATGTTATTTTCTGTCTCAAATCTTATTTCCCTTTGGTGGGTTGTAGCCAGAATTGGGTTTTGGTTTTCTTATTCATTGCTCAATCTGCAGGTTTGGTAGAGTTGAAATGATGATGCTGGGATTGGAGAGGTTGGTGTTGAATTTGAAATCCAAGTTGAGGTCTTTGAAGGTGAACAAGAAGCCTTATGACAAGATTGAAAAGAGTGAGAGCATGAGAGTTGAAATAAGGAGCAAGAAGGCCAGAAAGCTCATTGAAAAGACTTTAAAAGTAGCAGATTCTCCCAAGTCCAAAACCTTCGCTTTTTGATGACTGTATTTGTATATGTATATATATATATATAAGTCATCAAAACATCGAAAGCTAATGCTTTCTTTCTCCCCTCTCTTCTGGGTAGTTTACTTTACCCTCATGCAATAGAATAAGGTGATTAAGGAGGGTCTTCCTCCCCTGTTTTGGATAATTTGCCTCCCTAACTTTGATTCTCTCTCTCTCTCTCTCTCTCTCTCTCTCTCTCTCTCTCTCTCATACACAAACAATCACTCATAGAATCATATTATTCATAACATTGTCATATCAAGAAAACAAGGTGTGAATTTTTCCAAGATTGCAATCTTCATGGAGAGAGGTTATTAATTTCCCTCCATGTTTTTGTTCTCCCTTGTATATATGCGTAAGCAGCTAAGCATCTAGCTAGCTAGAATATTCATATGCCCCAAAACTACTTTCTTTCTTGCCCAAGCTTCTGGATCCTTTGAAGCATAGAATTTGGAACTGTGATGAAATCCCAAATAGCACAAAGATGCAAAAAAGAAGAAGCAAGAACCCATGTGAATACATAAATTTGCACCGTTTTCTTATCCCCTCTCAACTCTAGTGTGTGGACATAAAATACGAAACGTGGTTAAAATTTGGAAATTAAGCAATTTCCTTCAGTTGTCGTCATGCATTTTTGTTTTCATGCCTCTTCTTCTACTTTCCGACCTAAATAAACATATACATCATCTGCAAACATGGGACCACTTGATGAAAAGCTCTATTGTGTATTAAAAAAAACGTTCCATTTGATCGAAGTCATTAAGATAAACGCAATAAAATTAGGTCATAGAATGAGATATGGAGGACAGAAGACAAGAGACAGAGAGTTCACTCGTCATTTCAAAGGCTTACATTATTATTTCCTGAAAAGCAACTGCACATTCATTTTCCACTACATTTAGGGCTAAGGTTGTCCACATATTACACTGAAAAAAGGTTTCAAAAAGAGTTATTTATCTTCTTCTTTTTTCGCAAAAGGGTGAACGAATGAGTCATAGGACCACGAATCAATATAAATGGATAAAAGTGATAGAAAACAGAAGAAAGTGATAGAAAGCACACTCTAGAAAATGTTTCATTAAGTTTGTTATCTTTATTTTGGTTTCAGCATCAATCATTCTATATGAGAAAATGTTACGAAATATAGTGGTTTGTAAGTTAGCAAATTCCCGTTTTATATATCTATGTACATATTTTTAAAAATATTTCCGTTTTTCATACATATCTTAAAGACTCGGAAAATATACACATTTTTAAAAATCAAATATAAAATACACATTATACACATACGTAGTATACTTCATATTTAATACACATATATTTATAAAATTTTCAATAATACATACAAAATTCACATATTGTACATGTATTTTTCACATATTATTGAATAAAAATAATATATAAATTATTCAGTGGCCAAACTTTTCATTTGTATTTTGTAAAAATTTTACCGAATAAAACAAGTACTTAGTTTATTCATACTTTTCCCGTTTCGTATTTTACTAACTATAGGCTAGATACTTTATAGATATTGAAAAGCCAAAGGTCAATTAGTAACGTAAATTTGATTATAAAAGAGCTAGCAGAGAAAGGGATGCAAGAGTGACGTAAGAAATGGTCGAAAAGAAGAGCAGAATACATGAAATAATATTTTGAATATATAACGAAATACTATTGCAAAAAATAGACGAAAACAAGCAATAGGAATTGACCAACCTTCCTCAAATGAAATTATACTTATATGTGAAATCAAAAACAGTTTCAAATGTTTTAAGAATTTGTCTGCATTAAAACACAATCTGGACAATCAGATCTAAGATATATTTAGAAACATTTGTTGATCAAAGTGCCTTGGTTTAATCTCAAGCTTGAGAAGATAATACCATCTTTCTGCAAGAGTATGGACTATAAGAATGGTAGAGCTAAAGGACCGCATTCATTGCCAGTGCTCATGACTTCTTAACCCCTTGAAGATACTTGGTACAAACACGATATCAGCATTTCCATTACTCTATGAAGGATTGAGGCATTCTTGATGTTTTTTCGGTGATGTATATCAATGGTTGAGAAGGTAGACCAGTCGGAGATCCTTGCAGTGAATGCACGTCCATGGAAATAAGGGAGGGTCCAGGCAGTAGGAATGGATGCACCGGCTGTGGCAGAGATTGCAAGCAACCAGAAGTTCTTCGGGTTCCCGACCACTACATGCAACACAAACAGTTCCTGATGGGGACTGTTTAACCCCAGAGGACAATAAAAGAAAAAGAACAATTAGCCACAGAGACTACCAAAACAGCAAAAGATTTTAAAATCATACAATCTTCAAAATCCTGTACTTATTGCACATAAGTATTTGGTTAAACAGCAAAAGATTTTAATCAGCAATCCTATACTTAATATAACAGCACAGGAGTGTTTAGCTAATACCGCAGATTACTGATTTTCAGTTGGAAAGACAACTAATACATTCAACTCCTAACAAAAGTAAGCAAGCAGTCATGAAGCAGGGGTTAGATATCACACAAAAAAGATTTCCCTACCGACATATTGCCAAATGATGTACCTAGAGAGTTTTGAAACGAAGTTTACCTAGCACCAAGCTTACCAACACTAAGATGAGATCTAACACCAAGTCTAATAACAAGAAATGGAGTTCACATACCTGAGCACCAAAATTGGGTATTCCTCGGTAAGTAGGAACTGGTATGTCCATTTTTGGGGCTGATGGAATGGTTTGAGAGTATATTTTCTGATCAATCATGTCAGCATCATCAACCTTGGTAATGCTTGTAAAACAAACCTTGCATAAAGGGCATGTTGAATTCTTGCTCTTCGAACCCTACATGTAAACCATCACCCAATGTGAATTGTGAATTGTGTACCCCAAGGATTGGAACCAGAACGAAAATTTGTTTCAGAATTTAGGTAAACGCTGAGAAAATTTAAAAAGCTTGCACAACCAACAACTATACAATTATAAAGTGAAGGAGAGCATAATTTTTTTACCATATGACCAGCCCAGCTTTCAATGCATGAATAACAGAACCGATGACCACATGGCAAAATTCCTCTGGTTGAACTAAATTCTGTCCAGCATATTACACATGATAACTCCATCGAAGGAGGAATTCTGGTGGCATCTTCAGTCCCAAACCTGTTTTTGAATTCCTCTTTTGAGTTCTCAACTTCAAAGCATCCATCTTTTGGATTCCCCTCCAGAGAAGTTGGTGCATCCTCAACATATATATTTGGATCCTTGGAAGGAGATAGGTGATTCTCATCAACCTCCACAACACCTTTCAAACCCCGATTTCTGATTCGTCTTCGGATATGCAAACCATTGTCAGTTTTTCCTTCAGTTCCCAATATATTACCATTTCTTTCTTCACCTGAATCGTCAGAAAGGACTGTGACAACATCATTATGCAAATTCTGAAATCTGATTGGGTGGTACTCTTGATCAGAGTCTAAGAGTGCTGATTCTTTCCTATCTCTACCGATATTCCATTTTGCAAGTCTCCTTCCTTTTCGTGAAGTTTCAGCCATGCTGCTTCCATTTCCATTGGAAATATTTCTTTTAGCTCTTGCCAAATGTGTGGAAGACTCTTGAAGCTTCCCACCAAGAAAAAGAAAAGAAAAAGGAAAAAGGGTGTTAAGATTGCATAATGGTAGTGATTAATCTTAATTATCTGATATTGAATATTGAAGGCCATACATTCATTTTTACTTGATCATAGAGCTATCATTTCGTAGAAATGTGAAGCTTAATTCCATAAACTTCTTTTGCTTGACAATTACATAAACACTTGTCCATTAAAAAAAGGAAAAAAGCTTATAGGGGTTGCAACCCAAGTCCACAAACAATGTACAAGAGAAGACCGCCAGAGGCAAAAGAAGAACGAAAAAAAAAGAGAAAAAAAAGATCCATAAATAAGAGAGCGCATAAAAGTTAGTTGAATTCATTACCTCCATTCTAAGTGATCTAGTTAAAGGAGGATCTTGAAAACGGGGTCTGCTACATGATCGCAGTTCTTGCTTTGAATTCCTTCTAACATGTTTCTGCTTTGACTTAAGAGAACTGTTGTTTTCTTTAAATTCAGGAAACAAATCCTACAGTAAATTCACATGAATAAGTATTATCAGATCATTCTGAATCTGAACCAAACAAGCCTGCCAAAATGAGACATACAGAAATGCTTCAACAAAGGAATTCTACAGAAAACATGCACGATGAAATTAGTTGTAGAGATAGATTTTTACTGAAGCTACCTCATTTAGAAGACATGAATCAGTCAAAACAGAACGGCTAGAAGTTCCACACCCCAAATCGATAATTTGTTCAGAATCATCACAAACATTTGATTTGTCAGAAAGCACATTCCAGTTCTTAGTCGAGACACCCACCTTAGCAAGAGGTGGAGGTTCTAGCAATAAGGGTCCGACTTCCTGTCCACTGCAAATAATTGAAACCCAAAAGGCATCAATCCCTGATCACAAATTTATTTTGCAAGTAAAACACACAAATTAAGCAGCAGCAACAAGATTAAACTAGTAATCTGGAAGTAACAGCTCACTTATGCTAACATCTATATCCCCTATCAAATCACTTATTGGTTATTGCTAAAAACTTAGATCCCAAACCAAGGAATATGGCACCTAATTAGCTCGCTGAAGCTTGCATCTTTAATCTTAAGTAAAGTCAAATCAATGAAGTAAACAGCCAGTGAATGATGCGGGCAATTTAGAGTCTCAATTCCGAAAAAAGCAGTCATTTTTGCATTTAAACTGGAAAATACTAACAACCCAGATGTAATCTAAAACACCATTTTGTATTAGGCATACCATTGCAGAATATAAGGACGCTCAGGAACTCGTTTTCCTTGCTTTATGCAATCCTCAATCCACCGATGGTTGAGAACTATCGTATTGAACTTGTCAGCCAGTTCATATTTCTTTCCTTCGAACTTCCAACACACCTAATCACCCCATCCAAACAACGCACCCATGAAAACAAATTTAATCACCTTGCCTAATTAGAACAGATAATACATAAAAATGGGTTCTCAAACCAACCAAGTGAGTGGTGGATCGGGACAGCGCACCGACATAGCTCGCGCCGGCATGAGAGATGAGCTTGATAAGGTTGAAGCGGTCCGAGCCGTGGTACCCACTCACGGTTGCGATCACCGATTCCATGCCTTGAATTGGAGACCCCATAGCCTCTGCAAATATCCGAACACTTCAGCAATTGGATCTTTGTAAAATCACAGAGTTCACGAACCAAATCCATGGGTATATACAAATGCAATAAATAAAATATTAAAATCTTACTCTGTTAACGCACAAAGAGAAAATTAAAAAACATTTAAAATTGCTAGATCTAACTTCAGAGCAACCCTAATGGCCTAATCGTACAGAATATGCTTCGAATCGAGCTTAGTAAGGGTTTTGGAGAGAGAGAGAGAGAGAGAGAGTGTTTCACCGTGAGATTGGGTGCGGCGAAGCGGGTGGTGTTGCTCAGCCATAAAAAATGATTTGGCGGGAAATTCTAAAATTTTGAAATCTTCCAGAGATGAAGGAGAGGGCGAATGTCTTCCTTAATGCCGCGGATCTGGGCCCTACCCGAAATACACACCCAATAGCGATATTTTGACACCAAACACCCAACTTTTTGTCTAATTTGCCCCTACAACTTACTTGGTTTTTCAAAAAAAAAAATATAACATAGCAAACAATTTTTTTATATTTTATAAAAAGAATTAAAAGATACTTAGAAAAATTTAAAAAAAATTGAATGTAACGATGTCGGTCACCGGTAGCCGGAGGCGCAGCATATGACTTCTAATTTTAGAAATACTAAATTTTACTTCGCCTCGATGCTCTCCTTCGCTTCGGGATCCAATTTGATAATCTCTGAAACACTAATGATTGTGGAAGGAGTGACTGCAAACCATATTCTTCTCATTTGAATTCTATAACAAACCACGTCGGTTGCCCACAGCAAAACTGGTTACAGAATACCTCTGTTTTTTTTTTCTTTTCCCCAACCACATACAAGATTCATGAATGAAGAAAGAAGCTGAAGACCATAAATAAAGAATGTTATTCAGGTAGCCGACTCAGGCAAAACACACAACGTAACTGGCGATCGGAGATTCAGCGGAGTGGATATCCTAACAACTACACTATTTCTTAGACAATTTCATTGATAATTTGAGCTCATCTTCGAACAGGGTTGCCCCCTCCCCCTCCTCGTGGTGGTGGTGCCTCATACCCACTTCCACCACGAGCAGGTGGTGTTGCGGAACCATAAGGCACATTGCTTGTAGGCATATGTCCTTGAGGACCAGCAGTACCTCTAGACTGTGCATCATAGTTGACACTCCGGGATGGATCGTAACCGGGTCCTCTTTGCACTTCATAATTTGGTCTTTGTACATCATATCCAGGTCTCTGTGCATCATAGGGAGCTCCTCTTTGTGCATCATAACCAGGTCCTCTCTGTGCATCATAACCAGATCCTCCAGAGGCATCATAACCAGGCCCTCTTGGTGCATCGTAACCAGTCCTTCCAGGTGGTCCAGGTTGAGCTCCCACTAATGGAGGAGTTCCAGCAGCTGTAGCACCACCACCACCACCACCTGCAGCAGCAGCAGAAGGAGGGAAGGGGGCACGTCCCTGTTATACAAAATACAGAGTAAAAGTGTGTAAGCTTTCATTTGAATCACTCTGGAGGCAGTGAGGATATTACTGTTTAATTGAAAGAAAAAAAAATGAAAAGCAAGATCACAAAACAAATTCTTAAGAGGTTATCAGCAACCATATTCTACCAGGTCTTACACATCTGAAAGTTAATACTTGGTTTTTGCGACTGAATTGAAGTTGTTTTAGTGTTCCAGTAATAAGGTGTGATAAAACATTGTAGAGTTGTCACCTACACATTATTTTCCCTTAAATACCTTTTGACTCTGATTTCACTGTCTGGCAAGGAACACCTTTCGAGAAAAATGCAAGCAAAAATAAAAGATTTTTGACAACTGCTGATACAATTTCTAGCCCCCATTTAGTCATGATTCATAAAATGAAAATTTGAGCTTCACGTATTTTCAATAAGGCTTCAATCTGATGAGCATGGGGTATTGACATAACGATAATCTATTTTGATAAGTATTCAAGCAACAGTCTTGTGTCAGAGTGTGTGGATGGATAAGCCATTGCTTTCACCAAGACCTACTATGTTATTGCAAACAGCCAATCCCAGCTCACACAATAAGGACTTAAACAACCTGGCATAGTACCATAATTTTGGAATTTGAAGGAGAAAAGTAAAAGAATAAGATAAAAACTAACAAAAGTCAAGATGGGCAAGATGACATACCTGGGGAACACCATAGCTATCTTCATAAGCATTTTGTCCTATTGCGTGCCCAGTAGCCTCATTTTCATTATTTCCAGGAGTTCCATAATAAGGAGCGCCTACATTTCATTGCCCCAGAGAAGCCATCCACAATGTATTAAAGATCAAGGTAAAGAGTATCCAAACGACCTCAAATAAAACAAATTTAGTTTACCAGTTCTTCTATCAACATTAGAATTATTCAGCAACTCTGCTCGGAGCTTTTCCACCTCCCTAGCCATGGTAACATAGTTCTTCTCCATGACCTGAAGCGATTCAAGGTGGTCATTGTATAATTTCTTTTCGTAGTCATAAGTCGCCCTGCACAGTTCAAACCAATAGAAAATGACGATGGGATTTGGATAAGTGAAAAACCAAACTGACCCAAGTAAAAAGCATACAGGCGTTGAAGTTTGAAGATATGAAAAATAGAACATAAAACACAAACCTGCAATGCTGATATTCCTGCCTCAGGCTATCAAGCTGTGATACCAAAGCAGGAATCTGCTGCACATCTGTATGAGCCCTCTGAAGATCCTGACTGAGTTGTTGCACTTTGGCAATGAGTTCTTGCCTTGACACAACCAAGTTTTGGGCTTCAGCTCCAGCCTGCTGTAGCTCCACCTTAACAGGCTCTGCTGACTTCAGCTCAGCTTCCATCTTGGCTATTTTATCCACAAGGCCCCTCATCTGCTGTTCTCTCTCGGACTTGATAGCACCTATCTGGGCATGCAATATCTGCAACTCATGTTGAGCACCTGCCAGTTCTTGTCTCAAGGTTCCATGGGTGGCAGCAAGTCTCTGGTTCTCAGTTACAAGCCTTTCCATCTCGACATGTTGTGCAGCCAACTTCTGCTCCATAACTTGTGGAGGAGGCAACATATCAAATGGAGGATAGGCATCATGGGGCGGGCGTATGCCCGGACCAAACGGGTCGGGTCCGGGAAGTGGTCGACGAAGATGAGCAGGTGGAATTCGACCTTTGCTTCCCATTTTCACCAATTCACTCAAACCCTCCTAACAATTGACAAATTTACCTGCATAATCAAAACTACACTATAAGAATCACAGCAATCTTGCAAACATTTTTCTTTGGATTTCTAAAATTGGATTGCTTTCTAGAATCACAGCGCGTGGGTGTCTTCGAATCGACGGGCAAACTTTATACCAACATGTGAAGCACAATGAGAGGAGTGTTTTTCGTTCTTGGACCCCGGCCAAAAAGTGGCCGGAGTGGGCTTAATCAAGGCCAACCCGTGAGGGTTTTGGCCGGAGCTTCCCGAGCTCAGGCCGGCTGCTATAGCCGTCAACTGCGTCCATTAAGATAGGAGTAAGATATATGGAGGATAGGGCTACCTTTTCCAAGTGGTGGTACGGCCTGAGGTGACGGGAATCGGCGCCGGCGATGGTGAAGCGGCTGGGCAGTTTTCAGTCAAAAATCGAGTTGTTGACGTCGATCAATGGGTGGGTTAGGTAGAGAAGGAAGAGAGGAAGATTTTGGGAGTGATGGCGCCTGTAGCCGTGATCGGACGGCGATGAATCGCCGGTCTGAAAATGAGACAGCGCGGAGAGAGAGAGAGAGAGTCGCGTCTGAGGAGAGAGCTAGATGTTTTAAAAAAAAAATAGCCCTTTGTGCCAATTGGGTTTTTTTTTTTAAAAAAATTATTTTAAAATTTAAAAAGATAATTGATAGTTGTGTTCGTGAAAATAGGATTTATTGCCGATGGGTCTTTACCAAGATGGTAATGTGGTTGCCTCCAGCTCAAAGAGCTGAGGTCCCCTTATTCCACTAAATTATGGTTCGTTTGGGAGTGATCATGTAGAAGCAATTTTACTAATTATTGATTTTAGCATAATCACTTTATGTTACTAGCGCTTTGTGCAAAATTAGTTTATCATTTGGCTATCAACATAAAAGTGCTTTTATATTGTAAAAAAGTGATTTTAATGCGATTCGTAGCATTTGGCTTCCCAAAGAAAAAAGTGATTATTTTGCCTTTTTTTGGTATTTTCATAATCAAACATTTTAAAACTAATAACCAATCACATAATATTAAATCTTGGGCATCCTTAAATGAAAATTGAAAATCTATAGCTTCAAATCATACTTCTTGAAGAAAAAAAAACATGAATAAATATTTTTTTAGGATGAGAAAATATATTGTTAATCGACACAAATATCAAGTAGACATAAAAAGATTTGCAATTCTCTCGTGTTCGTCATCCATCTCTCGTGCAGAAGTTACATTTTCTTGTACAATAGTCTCTTCCGTACTAGTTTTTCCATCATCATCATATGGTTGGAACTCTATATCTGTCATTGAATGAATTCTTATGAAGTTATGGAGAGCCATTGAAGCGACAATGACTTGTACTTGTTTTTCCAAAGGAAACTTATGAATTTGACATACCATTCTCCATCGGTTTTTCCAAACACCAAATGTTCTTTCAATTGTGTATCTTAGAGATGAATGCTTGTGATTGAAGATTGCTTTTTTCCCTCTTGGTTGGCTTCCTTGTCATAAATCTAGAAGATGATACCGCTCATCTTTATTTTCTTATCCCACCATTCATCAGTAGCTTTGATTGTTTGCTTCATAGGATTCCATCATAAGCCGGTCTCTTTTGCAACCAAACTTGTCCATAACTACCATTCTTTCTTAAGTCCAGTTCATTTGTTCTTCAATTGTCTATATAGTCGTAGTTACTTTTAGTAATATCATTAAACTTCTTTATAACATTTTCCCATCCAACCTTATTAAAATGACTACTTGGTCAATTACCAGAATAACGTCTCAACAACACAAATCTTGATGAAAACCTCAGTTCCCTTGTCATCCCATTTTGCTTTCTCTTGTTTTTCTTTTTTTTCTCGACTTTCATTTTGGGATGGGTTAACTATATTGTTAAACATTTTCTAATAAACAAATTGGACCCCAAAAAAAAAATTAATGATGATTGTACAGTATAACAAGAAGTTTGGCTTAACATACAAGTATATAAGACAAAGCACAAACAAAAGGAAAAAAAAAGAAGAAGAAGAAGAAGAAGCTAGTATCAAAGATGAAATGGGGGTGATCTTTCACACAACATGAAAACGTTTGCATCAGAAAAAGTGCTCAGACAGAACAACAAATTGAAACTAAGCATTAATACATAAACCAACAGTTCTGGTAAGTGTATGTGTCTCTATGTATGTATAGGTTTTGTGTTGTTCAAATCATCATTAAAATCCAACAGTTTTTTCATAATATTTATGTGTCTATACATGTCTCTCTCCCTCTCTTAATTTCTATATGGCAACCACATGGCATTGACATCAATGTGGAATGAAGATTGATTTACACGTTCATCTATGTCATATTCTTATGTCTAATGTGGGTAAGGGAGCTCAAAACACATTTATATAATCCCAAAATTGCAAACCAACCCATCTAACCAAATTGCAATAGGAAACAACTCTTTATATATCCTTCTATTATTGCAAAAGAAAGTGTTTATAATAGCATCGACATATTATAACCAACTACTACGCTAGCTTTGACCCTTCTCTCTCTCTCTCTCTCTCTCTCTCTCTCTCTCTCCTCTCTCTCTCTCTCTCTCTCTCTCTCTCTCTCTCTCATAAATTCAATTTTTGATTTTGATAATATTTTTACTAATAACTACTAGTGATATAGTACATGAATCAAGAAGCATGTGACTTTCATAGTACTATATGATAAAAAAAGAAAAGCTAAAATAAAAAAAATCAAGATAAATATAGAAGTACATAAACAAATATAGTGAGAACATAGATGATTTACCTTGAAGAATAATAGCCTTACTTGCAGAGATTGTAGCGAGAGAGATCGGAGCAAGAAGCTTTTGCAGAAAAAGAATAGAGGCAGAGACAAAAGGCGTGATAACAAGGGTGGATGAAACGTGTGGATTGCTTAAAAATTGAAGGGTTAGGCTTTTTGGCCATATTGTAAAAATAATAGGGATAATATTGGTATTGCAAAACTTTCATTAAAAGGAATCAAGTGATTTCCGGTTTTTTTTGAAAAAAAACCACTTTTAGGGAGAAGCACCTCCCATGTGTTTCTCCCTAAAATCACTTTAAGTGATTCTAATACCTATTTTAAGCGCTTTTAAATTTTTGCCAAACACCCTATTTTTTAAGCATAAGTTATTATACTCAATAGGAAGTGATTTTGGCCCTCTAAGAATCACTCCCAAATGAGCCCTTAGTAGTTTTGTTGTAATCCCCCTCCTCATATTGGTAGAACTAAAAAAAAAAAAAAAAAAGAAGAAGGGATTTATTATCTTTTTTTTAAATTTAAAAAAAATTAGTATAAAAAATATGAATTTACCATATTATCTTCATTTAATTAATAATTTCAATTCTTAATATTTGCATTAACCAATGACATTTTCTGGTATTTTGAATGTTTTACCATTCCCTATGTTTTGCTTTATATATATAGATAGATAAATAAATAATTCTACAAAATTACCTTTTGTTTCCTTTTCAGTTTTAGGCCACAACTCTCTTGTTTTAACTTAGAATTTAGCGTACCGCATGTCCATGAACTCGTGTTGTCAAGCTCTAAAGCAACGGTGCCACTCAAATTCCCGAACAAAAAATGACCAAAATGTTCCTATGCCTAAAGGCAAATTTGTAATTCCATCCTTATAAATTTAAAAAAAAATATCGATTTTAAGACGGGATGTTAACCTTCCCCCCTTAGGAAATTTCATCCCCGAAATTTCAAACAAGTCCCTAGAAGTAACAACTGTACGTATTTAAGTCTCCCAAAAGTTAAACTTCCAAACTCAGGCTGAAAAGTTTCTCCACAATAGTCTCGTCAGTTAAACCAACACCAGTTCCTCTTGACCAAGATTCCCAACAACCGATCCTTTTATCCACTGAAACTTTCTTACATAAAATTGTATAGTTTGATCTCTGAGTTATGCCTCACTCAAAGGAAATTTCCCCAAAATCTTTAAATTGTGTACTTGCTCTACTGAGTGTTTCCTTAGTCAATAAAATTCACCAGCAAGATAAGTATAAATTTAACTCTCCGAGGTCCATAACACAAAACACTCGTTTGATTTATTCTTTGTTTCAAATACTGAAAGTGTATAATGAAATTACTCATTTACAATGATATATTCTTTTTTTGTATGATGCAAATAATAAAAATTAATAATGTGTGTATAAATACATATATGATATAAAAATAATGTATATGACGTTTGCTTGATCAAGCATTTCTCCATAGCTTCTTCTCATTAAGGTGGCCTGTACCCTGTCTTCAACATATACAGCAAGATCTCATTCCACGTATCAACGGGCCTGGCAAGCACCAGTGAACACAGTCGGCAAGAGTCATGTTCCTATGAGGTGAGTGTCCATAGAAGTTTGGGTGTCCATCAGGCCTCAGCAACATAGCTTCTGTTGTGTCCATCAACCTAAACTGGAGGCCTCTCTGCAGGCCTTGCTCTTCTGCTGCTTTTAGCTCCTCCACTTGAGTCAAGTACATTTCCAAAACATACCCATCTAGCTTCGTTTCTTCTTTGGTAAAAGGCCTTGTCCTCACACAGTTCCCTCCCTCATTCCATGCCCCGTTTTCAAAGTGTGATGGAGAAAACGTCCTCAGAAATGTCACCCCCTTGTAGCTTTTAAGGCTTTGAAGAGTTCTAAACACCGTTCGAAAGGCCTTTCTGGATCCGTAGGAGGTGACAAACGACGTCATGTTGTCTTGGTCGCACTTGTGACACCCAATAACTCGACCATTTTCGTGGTATATCAGTGGCCCAAGAACCATTGTCCTGCCTGAGACGATCACATAGTCGAATTGTTCGACCTGAGTTAGCCATGCCTCGTCCGGCTCATCTAAGTAGAGGCTCATGAGGCTGTTAAAGTCATGTCCACTGGGATCTACGTCTCTAGATTTAACAAAGTAGGGGGACCAGAGATTTGCTATGGTGAAATTGTAATCATTGTAGACATAGCGCTTGAAGTAATCTGTGTTTGAAGAATATTTGTGAGAAATGTCCTCAGGATAAGTCACCTGAAAGAAAAATAAAAAATACACAATCTTGTAAATCTTGAATTGTTTCAGATCTTTGTAGACTAGTTTGAATGCTTACAGTGGCTAAGAGGCAAAGCAATGACTGCATTTGATTTCTTCCCACGGAGTCACCAAGGAAGGCCAATGACTTGCCTCTAACAAGCTCCAAGAATGAGCTGCATCAAACAAGGGCAACTCACAAGCATCAGGCTTCCACCTCCATTTCATGAACTCCGTATCAGGTCTCTCAAACTTCATGCAGTTTTGCTGATCAATGATCAGATTGCAAGTTTCATTTGTGTAATATGCAGGTCCATCAGGATATGGAACCCAGTTCCCACTAAATATCTGGCATTGATCTTCTTTTTCCATGCTTTTCAAACTGCCGGCATTGCTCTTAGGAGACGGCAATGGGGAATTTGAGATGTTGTTTAGACAGAGAGGGATTGTAATCAGCAAAACTAAGGTAAGGGCAAGTAGAAAAAGATTTTTGTGGGTGTTGTTGGGTTGTGTGTATTTTCCATTAGGGAGATCAATGGCATGAAATTTCATGGTGGAGAAGAGAACTGTGAAGCATGATAGATTCAAGCAATATACATATATACATATATACATTAATAATGTGATTAGTTGAAGCTTATGGCTAATGTGATTAGTTGAAGCTTATGGCTTTGGATAATTTAGCAAAATTAACAGTCATATTTTTTCAAAGGAACTAGTTGGCGAGGCATCATGTTCATGCCCTTCACTGTTACCACTGTCCATCTTCGCTTTGATAATGGAATGAATTAATGCAGTTGGTCTACATGTCTGGAATAACAAAGCAGAACTAACGCCGATAGAAAAGAGAAAAAAGAAAATAAAGAAAAAGGTGGTAACTCTCAGTCTTCAATGACCGAAAGATGGCTTTAAAGTTTGAGTAATTGCCACCATTTCCAGGCAGTTGCTTGGTTGCTATCATAGTACTTTGGAAAATGACAGTCATTTGGTGCTTTCCAAGTTACAAAGATTACCTATAACTTTGAACTGAACAATATATGTCTCTGCTAAATTACAAACTAATGAGACAGATAACTTGAGAATAAAGTGTGGTTGAAGGACAAAAGACACCAATTATCAAATCTCTCTCTCTCTCTCTCTCTTTATTGGCGAAGTCAGGAATTTTGTCAAAAATGGTCAGAAAATACCTACTATATGACCATTTACCAAGAGGTGCAATGGCATATACATAGAGATAGGGATAGAAAAAGAGATTTTTATCTAGTTGTTAACTAAGTAAATTCAATAAGTAAGGAATTATAAAGAAAAAAAGGTTGGGCTTGGAAAGAAAATCAAGTAACATGCACGGGTTAGAAAAAAATAAATTGATACTTAATCCTAGTTCATTCTCAATCCAAGAAACCTACTATACTCTCATCTTCTCTTCACAAAACCTCTCAGTTCATTCTCAATGATGCTACACATTTGATAACAGTGTTTTTATTTCATTGAGGTGAACTTAGAGTGATGAGGAGCAAAATAGCGGGTGTGAGGTGTGAGGTTGATGAGTTTGTTTGTTTTTTTTCCTGCTAGGTGTGTATTTAGGAGTAGTTTGGGAAGATAGTGGGGTTTTCTTAGAAATTATAAAATTTGAATTAGAAGTTGGGGTGAACAAAGAAAAGTGTGGGGTTTAAATAGAAAAACTCTTTTCTTTTCCTTCTTCCCACTCCCTCCCTCTATCTCTTTCTATTTTTTTCCTTAATCTTCTTCCTCTCTCCCTCTGTCTCTTCTTTGTTCTTTTTTTCCTTCTTATTTTTCTTCCTCTCTCCCTCTGTTTCTTTGGCCAACCATCCAGCCATTGCAGGGGTCACATTTGTTCTCAAAAAGCCATGGTCTGGTTTGCAGGGGTCAATTGACCCCCTTGACCCTCCGCCACTGTCTGTATCCATAGAACATGCCTACATTAGGCATATTGTCTAGGAAGCAATAGTGGCACCTTGAAATCTTTTGATTTTCATAATAAACCATCGAACGGAAGAACCAATGGCCTGCAGAAAGTATAATCCCCTTTATCCTTCAATTATAAAGGCTTAGGTCAACTAATCTTGTGAAGATCTGAATCTCATGCCTATTAGGACAAAACTAGTTTACTAAACGGGAAATGATATGTTCCGAGATCCAATCCACAATTTTAAAATTTTCGCTTTTAGTTTCCAGATTTTCAAGTCAATAATTAATTACCATCCAAGCGTGTTCATGGCAGGGGGCACAAAAAGCTTTTATCACAACTAATAATAATTAGGTTTACGCAATCATTAGATCATACAACAAAATAAATTTATATTTATGTAATGATCTTGTGTTATAAGTCAGCATTGTCATCAATAATTACTATCGCTTTTTTCTTTATAAAAAAAATAAAAACAAAATTATAAGTAGAGGGTCCAAATAAAAACAAGTCATCATAACATGCAAGATTTTTGTTGGTTAAGATTATCGTGACATTAAATAATACGTACCCTAGAAAGGAGGCGTATCAAGGACTGCATTTGATTTCTCCCCTTTTTGTGGTGCCTTTTGTGGTGCTTGGCATGTTTTCCCGAAGGCAAGCTCAATGGCTTGGTGCTTCATTCAGAGAGAGAGAGAGAGAGATTTTCTGAAGGCAATGGGAAATAATAAGAGAGTGAGACAGCTAGCTAGGTAGATAGGCTGAAACATATGGGTGTGGCAAGTTTGAAAGATCACAAGGAGGGAGGGTGATTAGTGATTATCATTAATAATTATATTATATTATATGGTTTTGTGGTTGTGTTGCAATGTGCATAATGCAAGCTCTCTCAGAGTTCCAAATTCCAAATGCATGACCTTTGGACACAAATATTATAATTAATTGACCGCCTGGCCTGCTCGAGATGATCATAAAGCTTCAGGAAAAAGAAAACTGTTATAATTTCATTTTATGCGATCCCTAAGTTCAGAATTAACATAATAATTGAGTCACAAATTCAATATTTGAAAAATTATGCGTACATTCATTGAATTCAGCAAAATTATTGAGAAATTGGATACAAAAAAATAAAATAAAAGACACGTATAATTTGTCTCCACGTAGACATTACGTCAGTTGATGATCGATTGTTGACATCTGTCATTTGATATTAAACTTTCCGTGTAGGCAAGAAAAACTCTCATGTTAACTATACTGCTTTTCAAAGGGAGATTTTCCAAAAAGCAATTCTTGGAAAATGGCTTAATTGGATTCGATGGAGATAGATAGATATGCATGGCTAATGTCCATGTGTGTGCGTGGCTGCATGGCCATCTCAAAATTTGAGGTTCACACTTCCAGGCTATATGCATATATATATAAGGAAATTCTACAATGGGCGTGGTGTATTCATGCCCAAAATATTAGCCATTGGATGAGTAAGTGGAGATGACGGTTAAATCCACATAATTGAATGCTGGTAACCTGTTAAAATGGTTGGTGTAGGTAAAAGTGAATAAAATAAAAATTAAACAGAAAAATAAAAATAAAACAATAAAAGAAAAAATAGAACGATAGAAAGGGAGAAGGGAATAGAAGATCGTGAGCTGCTGTTGAGGCAATCCCACCAACGTCACTCTCTCTTTCATCTCTCCCTCTCTTCCCCATACATGTGAATCGTTTGATTCTGGAGATGAATTAAGAAGATCTTAAATCTCGGTGGCTGGGCATTTTGCGTGGTTCACAAAAAATCAATGGAAACGAGTTGCTGTTGCTGAAACGTATTTAAGTGGCCATTGCAAAGGTAAAATTAATAGTTTTATTATCCTTTTCCACACTTGAGTTCCCAAAGATCAGCAATATAACATTTTTCTATATTGATCTGCTCAAAGAAAACCATCTATTTCTATGGGTAATTTTCCCTTTATGAAATCAAGTAATTATGTTATGAAAAGAAGTGACAATAAGATGGAATGGATTGAATGAGTTAAACTTATTATAAATTTATTATATAATGATGTCAAATATGATCGTCTATTGTTGTATGTGAATGGATTGAATGAGTTAATTTGAAAGGAAGTGACCATAAGATGGAAAGGGCACTGATAGATTGGCTCGCCTAGGAGGAAACAACTCAATTGACAAAACAGTGAGTTGGAAATTGAACAAGCATAATGCAATTGTCAAACAGTGTGTAGGAAATTGAACAAGTATAATGCAATTGACAAACCGTCTGTTTGAAATTGCAAACGTGCATGCATGCTTATTTTCTTAATGTTTGGCTTCGTTTTCCACAGGATTTCACTTCCCATTCGAAATAGTTTTGTAACCCCAAAGTTTATTTTTTTTTTGGGTGAAAAACATGCGATTTTTGTCCTATGTTAATAGTTTGTAAACATCTATTTAATTTATAATTAAATAACAAAATAAACGTATAAAGCGAAGGTGAGACAGGAGAGAAGTAAATTAGGTCCTTATCCTTGAAAACAAAAGGGTTTACAATAGGAAGGACTCGTATTACACTGTTGGATATTTGTGTTCCATTATATCATAAAATCAATTCTTAATCGTGTAATATCGTAATTTACAAAAAAGGACATGTAGTACAATATTAAGGTAAAGTGGAACATTTGGAAGTTAAATTAGGTCCCTATACTTGTAAACGCGGATGTTTACAATATTAAGGTATCATATTACTCTATTTTGGACAGCTGTATTCCATAGAATTGTAAAACCCATCCGTAATCTTGTAATATCGTAATTTACAAGGATAAAGACATCTAGTACAATATTAAGGTAACTTGGGACATTGAGAAAGTAAATTGGGTCTTTATACGTGTAAACACAAATGTTTACATTATTAAGGTCTCGTATTACTCTATTTAGGACAGTCATGTTCCACAAAATTATAAAATTCACCCTTAATCTTGTTAGATCGTAATTTATAATTATAAAGATATGTAGTATAATATTAAGGTAAAGTGGAAAATTCAGAAGGTAAATTGAGTCATTATACTTGTAAACACAGATGTTTACAATATTAAGGTCTCGTATTACTCAATTTTGGATAGTTATGTTCCAGAAGATTGTAAAACCTATCTTTAATCTTGTAATATTGTAATTTATAAAGAGAAGGACATCTAGTATAATATTAAGGTAACTAAGGACATTAGGAAAGTAAATTGGGTCCTTATACGTGTAAACATAAACGTTTCCTATATTAAGGTCTCGTTTTACTCGATTTTGGACAGTTATGTTCCATAAGATTGTAAAATGCATCCTTAATCTTGTAATATCGTAATTTACAAAGATAAAAACATGTAGTACAATATTAGGGTAAATGGGAACATTCGAAAGGTAGATTGGGTCCTTATACTTGTAAACTAAGATGTTTACAATATTAAGGTTTCGTATTACTCTGTTTTGGATATTTATATTCCATAAGATTGTAAAAGTCATAGTCAATCTTGTAATATCGTAATTTACAAAGATAAAGACATGTAGTACAATATTAGGGTAAAGAGGAACATTCGGAAGGTAAATTGGGTCCTTATACTTGTAAACACGATGTTTACAATATTAAGGTCTCGTATTACTCTATTTTGGATAGTTATGTTCCAGAAGATTATAAAACTCATCCTTAATCTTGTAATATCGTAATTTACAAAGAGAAGGACGTCTAGTACAATATTAAGGTAACTAGGGACATTAGGAAAGTAAATTGAGTTCTTATACGTGTAAACACAAATGTTTACTATATTAAGGTCTCGTTTTACTCGGTTTTGGACAGTTATGTTCCATAAGATTGTAAAATGCATCCTTAATCTTGTAATATCGTAATTTACAAAGATAAAGACATGTAGTACAATATTAGGGTAAAAGGGAACATTCGGAAGGTAAATTGGGTCCTTATACTTGTAAACTTGGATGTTTACAATACTAAGGTATTGTATTACTCTTTTATTGATAGTTATGTTCCAGAAGATTGTAAAACTCATCCTTAATCTTGTAATATCGTAATTTACAAGGATAAAGACATCTAGTATAATATTAATGTAAAGTGAAACATTTGGAAGGTAAATTTGGTCCTTATACTTGTAGACACATATATTTACAATATTAAGGTCTCGTATTACTCTGTTTTGGACATTTATGTTCCATAAGAGTGTAAAATTCATAGTCAATCTTGTAATATCGAAATTTACAAAGAGAAGGACATCTAGTACAATATTAAGGTAACTAGGGACATTAGGAAAGTAAGGTGGTTTTCTTATCTTAATGAGATTGTTTTGTGTTGTTAATATTGATAAAGGACTTGGAAAATATAGCTATAGATGAGATTCAACATGAGGAGTAGGGGTGGCATTTTATACCGAAAAACCGCAAAAACCGACCGATACTTTACCGCAATGAAACCGCAATCGCGGTAAACCGAACCGCATTTGCGGTATTTAAAATCGAACCGCATTTGCGGTTGCGGTTGCGGTATTTGATTTTCAAAACTTGCGGTTACCGCAAACCGCAATATATTTTAAATAATATTATCTATAATATATTATATTGAATATAGTATACTTATATTGTATGTAAAATATATTTCATACAACATATTTCATACAATATTTATTTTCTATTCACACCCAACATATTTCCTTTTGAGAGCCCCTTGAGCAAACAATTCAATCTCTTGAATTGGTGGAAAGGGAATCAAACAAGATATCCTATTCTTTCACAAGTTGCTAAGGATATCTTTGCAATTCCAAGTTCTACGGTTGCTAGTTAAAATGCTTTTAGCCTAGGCAAGAGGATTGTGGATCTTTTTAGAAGTTTTTTGCATCCTAAAATGGTAGAGGCATTAGTGTGTACTAGTGATTGGCTAAGAGCGGACGAATTTTCCTTTTACAAGGAACCAACGGATGATGAGGTTCAATTCTACAAGGAAATGGAATATATGACAACTTGTAAGTAATTAGTTTATTTTTGCTCATGTTATTTATGCTTCTTCTTATGATAAAATGTACTAAACTTATGTTGTTTTATTTATAGATAGCATTGGTGCTCAAACAACACAACGGGGTTCTTCAAATCCACTCACCACCACCAACACTTGAGTTTGTAACTTTAGTTTGTAATATTGGTGCATTGCATTTTCCTTTTAGTTTGTAACTTTAATTAACTTTAAATTGGATTTTCTTTTGGGTTGTAACTTTAATTCATTTTGCATTGTATTTTCCTTTTCGTTTGTAACTTTAAAGAATTTGGAATTTGAATGCTTGAGCAGTTTAACTTTAATTGGAATGCTTGGAATTGAACTTTAATTTTCTTTAAGTTGTGATACTTGAGAAGTTTGATTTTTATGACACAAAAAGAACTTGCGGTTTTAAACCGCAAAACGCGGTCGGTTTGCGGTTTCAAAAATCACCATACCGCAAATAGTCGGTCGGTTTGCGGTTTGGGCAAAAAGTCGCGGTTACCCGAACCGCAACCACCCCTAATGAGGAGTATGCTCAATAGAAAAAATGTCCTCCAATATATAGGTAATGTACAAATAGGAAACAGTTTCATCGAGATATTTGTACTTTTGTCAGCCGCATCATTTCTTGGTGGAGCTTGAGGAACATCCCCATGAGAAACATTATGAATCTATCGATTTTTCTTTTTAAAATGCGACTCATGCATGACACACCCAACTTCACGATGACGATGTCTTGTTGTATGAGTTGATACTCGTTAGAATGAGTATCCATACATGAATTGATACAAACTACCTCTTATTTGTAAGGATATGTTAGTTCAAATATCTTAATCCTCTGTTTTTTTTCCCCAATTTGTTTGGAAAATTTTTATTAAAAATGGGCATCATGACCGAAATCACTAAAAAGCCTAGCCCTAATATTTATCATCCGAAATTGAATAAAGAAAAGAAAGTTATTTTTCTTTTAACTTAGGTCACAAATACTAGGAAATTGGGATCTTGACCAAAGGAAGGGAACCGACAACATCATAATTGGGATCTTGAAAAAACTTCACAATTCCACAAAAACTTCCCAATTCATTAATGCAAAAATTGAGCACCTAGCTATAAGAAAATACAATTATGTGAGTCGAACCCCCAAAAATACAATAGCTGCTCAGCCATGTGAGACTCTTATTTCCCTCCACCCCTACCGCCACAGGACGAGAGTTGTGCTGAATGGTTTGGGCTCTGAAGACACCCTCATAAAATGCCACTGCCTCTGTGGCTCGTGGTGGTGGTGATAGGATGATAATGGCTGAAATCAGATTGGGGTAAGAAGGAGGCGGTGGTGACTTGGGGGACATTATATTGGGGGAGAAGGAAGCGGTTGTTATGATTGGGGGAAGGAGGCGGTGGTTATGGTTGGGAGGAAGGAGGCACTAATAACGGTTGGGAGGAAGAAGGCACGATGATTAGGATTCACAATCGTACGGTCAAATATTATATCATGATCTGACGATGTAGACAAATACAACTGGAAATTAAAATATATACATAAATGTATTGTACTTCTTGTCGTCATTGTATTATCAAACCCTGTTAATACAAAGGTGATACAAGCAATGAGAGCATAAATCATTCATTACAGTTCTTGTCTGGTTGTGGTGAAAGGAACTAGGAATCTCACTTGGTCGTGCAACTTTTGTATTTTGGTGTCTTCGACCCACATAATCGTGAGTGACGATGGTGATTATCGGTTAGTGAATTATTTTAATTTTTTTTTTTTATAATTTGGCTGAATGGAAATGTAAATGTTGGGTTTAGTGAAATTACTTACTTAAGCCAAAGTAATCCAATCCAATTGTCCAAAGAAAGGTTAGTTCAAATATCCTTATTCTCATTTTATTTCCTCAATTTGGTTGGAACTTGGAGAAAATTAATGAGTTTTCTGTTTTTACGGAAAATTATAACTTACCACTGTATTACTATATCATTGTCTTGCTTAAGACAATATTTATAACAAATTGTGAGAAATTGTAAGTAAGGTGGAGGCGAAGTTTCGGTTGAGGCTTATGGTCGAAAGAACCGTCCTTATATTTATCCTTAACCTCTTCTGCTTTTAGTATGGAAAATACTTAATCTTGTTCATATGTGATTCTCTAGTTCTAAGATAATTAATGTATTAATTAGTTATATCAATTAGTGTGGATGCATTTAAAATGATTTTACCCGTTTTTCACCGGAGAGCTTTGGAAACCAACAACCACTTAATCGATCCTCAAACTTCACTGACGTAATCCAACCTAACACCACTATCGCAACACGCCTTCTTGCGAACTTATCGTTTCGTTTAAATATATATCTTTGTTTTATTATGGTTTTTTTTTTGTCTAAATATTAACCATGTCTGTGTTTTACTAACCATAGCATTTCATTTTGTTATACAACCCTAGTTTCTTGTGCTCCCTCGCTCTCTTACCTCTTTGTTTCTCATGTATGCATTTCATATCTTCTTGCCGCCACCGCCTCTTTCCCCCAATCATATTCGCCAACATCATCCCCTCACCGCCGCCTCCTTCCCCCCAATCTCATGTCCACCAACATCATCCCGTTACCACCGCCTTCTTCTATCCCCAATCTCATTTCCACCATCATCATTCCATTACCACCACCACGAGCCAAAGAGGCAGTGGTGTTTTATGGGCGTGTCTTTGGAGCACAAATCATTCATTACAGTTCTTGTCTGGTGGCGGTGGAAGGAACTAGGAATCTCACTTGATCGTGTAACTTTTGTATTTTGGTGCCTTCTACCTTTAATCGTGAGTGAGGATAGTGATTATCGGTAAGTGAATTATTTTAATTTTTTTTATAAGTTGGCTTAATGGAAATGTAAATGTTGGGTTTTGTGAAATTACTTACTTAAGCCAATCCAATTGTCCAAACTCAAATTATTTTCATTTCATTTGTAATCGATGATGTAAATGTTGAGAATAACACTAGACAACCATGACATATAAATACTCTAAAGCATCTGTATGTCACCCTAACATAATTAAAATGTAACATATGCCTAGCACTAACATAAGTGTTATAACATAATTAGAATTTTATTAGTTTTTCCTTGTGATGATAATATGTTGTAGGTCGACATATAAAGGATCTTGTTGTCGAAGGGGAATTTGGAAAGCATAGGTCATAGATACGTAAGAGAGTCGTTGACTTCATCAGCTAAATTAAGGATTTTGAGTTTGCAAAACGCTGAGGGGCGTGAGAGAAGACGAATAAGATTAATAACAAGATGGACATGGGAACAAGAGGGAATCTTTTGCATAGACGTTGGAGCAGTTGTATTTTTTTTACGGCCGCCCAAACTGAGGGTATTGATATCATAGAAATGACCAAAGTCAGTCACAACCATATCAATCATTTCATGCAGGAACTCTATCAGTATATTGTATTAAACAACAACAATAAGAAAATATATATCTTCAATAAATAAGTTATACTTATTCTGAGAAATAGGCAGCTATCAAAATAAAAGGGGAGCAGAATATTACCGTTCCAAATGTGGGGCACAGACAATCCGCCAACACAAAAAATTCAATTTTGACAACAACCAATTCATCAAAAACGTTGTCAGATCTTTTATTTGCTCTCAGTAATTTCCGACAAGCAACCGCCAATCGAGGAAAACTATAGCATTTGCACTTATCACAAAGTGTGTTGCACTTCATTCGAAATAGTCCTCTAATTCTCTCGTCTGTAATGTAACCATTATCCAAGAATATTTCCATCATTGCAATATCTTGATAAGTCATAACAAAAAATTGTTTCAATTTACCTCTAACAAGGGGAAGGTTGCTAGTCGTACTGCCTTTCGATTTTCAATGCCAAAATTTTCAAAGAGAAAATAAATAATAATAATAAGAACAAGGAGGAGGATGAGACTAACTAAACTAGTATTTGAACTGACAAATATTTTATTTCGAAAAAAAAAACTAACAAATATTTGAACTCACCTTGGTTCGTAATTGAGTGATAATCTTTTTCATGTCATCCTCTTATGAAACAGACGTTTGTCCACCAAATGAATTTGAAAGATCCATTTCGAATGGATAAATGATGAATTAGGAAAGGAAAAAAGGCACCAAGAATAGTGGGGTGAATTTTGTATGGGACGCGCCAAGAATAGTGATGTAAGAGAGGTAATATGACTATGACTATCACTTAGTAGGTGAATTTTATGGTGTGAAATTTATGGGGTGACCATCATGCGTTCTAGTTGTTCACTTTCTTTTTTTTCATAGTGTGAAATTTATGGTAAGGTAACTTTTAGTCTTCAATAATAATAACAATAATAATTGTAGCAAACTAAAAATTTATGGCCCATAAAATCCCTGGATTTGAGTTTGAATTTGAGAAAAAGCCATCTTAATTGCACAGAGGTACCCTTGATAAAAATTTAAAATAAATAAATAAATAAACTTTACAAATACATGTTTAGTAAAATTTTCTTTCCCAGTCAAACTTATGTTCAGTCCATTATTTTATTTCTCTACAAAAAAAAAAAAAAAAAAAAACTCATTTTTCATAAATAAAATGTGATGACTTAGAATCCAACTAAGCATTTTTATATACCCGTTTATATTTTTTCCAGTTTTGACTAATTAATATTTGTATATACCCGTTTATCTTTTTTCAAAACATGGGAGGGGATAAAGATGCTTGTACATATATGCCCAAATTATTATTGGGTTCATCTCGTCAGGTCAAACATTGGAGGGAGCAGAGATACCTATCCTACACACACACACACACACACACATATATGCATTGGCATCTTTTTAGTGAATGAAGGTATGCGTGGGCTCATGACCATGCAACTATTACTAGAAATTGTAGGCCAACGTTTTCAAATTCCACAAAATCTCACAAATATTGTAGCACAAAACATGTAAGTTCACAAGATGAAATATTTTTCATACTAGAAGCAGAAGAGGTTAAGGATGTAGAATATGAGGACGGTTCTTTCGACCATAAGCCTCAACCTGAACTTTCACCTCCATCTTAGTTACAATTTCTCGCAATTTGTTATAAATATTGTCTTAAACAAGACGATGATATAGCAATACAATAGTAAGTTAAAAATTTTCGTAAGAAAAGAAAACTCATTAATTTTCTCCAAATTCCAACCAAATTGAGGAAAAATAAAGAGAACGAGGATATTTGAACTAACCTTTCATTGAAAACTCATTAATATTTCCCCTATTTGCTTTCATGCAACTGTTAGGCGTAGTGTTATTCTCAATATTTATCGATTACAAATGAGATTAAAATAATTTGAGTTTAGACAATTGGATTGACTTAAGTAAGTAATTTTACTAAACCCAACATTTACATTTTCACTCAGCCAAATTATAAACTAAATTAAAATAATTCACTTACCGATTATCCCCATAATCACTCACGATTATGTGGGTCGAAGCCCCCAAAATACAAAAGTTGCACGACCAAGTGAGATTCCTAGTTCCATCCACTGCCACCAGACAAGAACTATGATGAATGATTTGTGCTCCGAAGATACGCTCATAAAATTCCACTGCCTTTTTGGCTCGTGGTGGTGGTAATAGGATGATGATGGTGGAAATGAGATTAGGGATAGAAGAAGGCGGTGGTAACGGAATGATGTTGGTGGGCATGAGATTGGGGGAAGGAGGCGTCAGAGTGAGGGGTAATGTTGGCGAATATGATTAGGGGAAAGAGGCGGTGGCGGCAAGAAGATATGAAAAGCAGATATAAGATACAAAAAGGTAAGTGAGCGAGGGAGCACGAGAAACTAGGGTTGCGTCGCAAAATGAAATGCTAGGGTTAGTAAAACGCAGACATGGTTTATATTTAGGCAAAAAAAAAACTCATAATGAAACAAAGATATATATTTAAACAAAATGATAATTTCACAAGAAGGCGTGTTGCGATGTTGGTGTTAGGCGGGATTGCATCGGTGAAGTTAGAGGGTCGATTAAGTGGTTGTTGGTTTCCAAAGCTCTCCGGTGAAAAACGGGTAAAATCATTTTAAATGGTTTCACATGGATTGATATAACTAGTTAATCCATTCATTATCTTAGAACTAGAGAATTACATATGAACAAGATGAAGTATTTTCCATACTAAAAGCAGAAGAGGTTAAGGATGTAGAATATGAGGACGGTTCTTTCGACCATAAGCCTCAACCGGAACTTTCGCCTCCACATTACTTACAATTTCTCACAATTTGTTATAAATATTGTCTTAAGCAAGACAATGATATAGCAATATAGTAGTAAGTTATAATTTTCCATAAGCAAGAAAACTCATTAATTTTCTCCAAGTTCCAACCAAATTGAGGGAAAAAAAATGAGAATGAGGATATTTGAACTAAACTTTCCTTGAAAAATCATTAATATTTTCCCTATTTGCTTTCATGCAAGTGCTAGGCATATGTTACATTTTAATTATGTTAAGGTGACATACAGATGCTGTAGAGTATTCATATGTCATGTGTTTCATGTTGCTAATATTGATAGAGGACTTGAAAAATACAGTTATAGATGAGGTTTAGCATGAGGATGAGTATGCTCAAGAGAAAAGATTCCATATAGCTGGGTGATCCTCTAGGCACTAAATTAACGGGAATCTAAAAGAGTATAAATAAAATATTTTCTAGACAGACTTTACAACTTTTACAAGGCAATATGGAATTCAAAGCTTTACAGCTTTACCATACATGAGTAGCAGACGTAATTCCAAGAGATGGAGCCTTGAATATTTTTCACCATTTTGGTTTCTAGAGGACTTGTGTGGCGGCAATGGACAAATACCCTAGAATGGTATAGTGGCCTCTCTCTCCCTTTGTTTTGGCCCTAGCCTAGACGGGCTTGGTGGGCCTAAAGAAAATGTTGGGTCGGGCTTTTGCCCATCAAGCCTTGGGCTACCTACTTCAGCAAATAGGCTCTAGGCCAAATAATGATCCTTGCTCTCAATGATGGCCGCTTAAGAAAAATGGTTGATCCTTTGATAATACACAATATCTCTTATTTGCAAGGAGATGTTAGTTCAAATATCCTCATTCTCCTTTTTTTTTTCCTCAATTTGGTTGGAACTTGAAGAAAATTAATGAGTTTTCTTTTCTTGCGGAAAATTATATCTTGCAACATCAACATGCAACTTGATAAAGAATGACATGATCTTGTAAAGCCCTAGCAATGACTAAGGAGTGTTTCAATCTAAAAGGCTATCCAAACCACCGAATAAAGGAAAATGTTATAATCAAGGTCACATTCCTTAAAGAGGTATATGTCCAGTATGGTTTCACGAATTCGCATTTGCTTATCACAACTATTGTTGGAAATGAATTACACATCTATCATAGTGTAGGACACCTTTCGGGTGATGAAATCTGAGTTTCAGCTATTGAAGCACCATTTTCATCCCCTAGTTAGTCAAGTAAATGATGATTTGTGTTTAATTATGATTTCTGTTTTCTTATCTTAATAGGATTGTTTAGTGTTGTTAATATTGATAGAGAACTTGAAAAATACAGTTATAGATGAGGTTTAGCATGAGGATGAGTATGCTCAAGAGAAAAGATTCCATATAGTTGGGTGATTCTCTAGACACTAAATTAACGAGAATCGAAAAGAGTTTAAATAAAATACTTTCTAGACAGACTTTACAGATTTTACAAGGCAATGTGGAATTTAAAGCTTTACAACTTTACAATATGTGGGCAGTAGATGTAGTTCCAAGAGATGGAGTCTTGAAATATTTTTCACTATTTTGGTTTTTGGAGGACTTTTGTGGCAACAATGCATAGATAATCCGGAATGTTATAGTGGCCTCTCTCTCTCTCTTTCCCCCCAGGCTCCTCTCTTCCTCCCTTTATTTTGGCCCGGGTCTTGATGGGCTTGGTGGGCCTAAAGAAAGGTTGGGCCGGGCTTTTGCCAATCAGGCCTCGGGCTACCTACTTCAGCAAATGGGCTTTAGGCCAAATGATGATCCCTGCTCTCAACGATGGCCGCTCAAGAGAAATGGTTGATTCTCTGCTAATACACATTATCTCTTATTTGCAATGAGAGGTTAGTGGGTGGTGGTGGAGGTGGTAGAGGTGGTTATGGTGATAGTCATGATAAGATGGTGGTAGTAGAAGTGGTGAAATCATATCTTGAGAATAAAAATAATATATCTATCAAAATCTCTAAGAGGAAGCAAAGATTTTTTATGGCCTAAAATTAGTCTATTATCAAACGAAATCCACCACTTTTTGTATTTCCTTTAAAATTAATGAGTTTTTAATACACCCAAACTTTTATGAAGTCTTTTAAAGTCATAATTGAATACATCCAAATTTGAATAGAGTTTAAAAAGTCTGAATTGAATACACCTAGAATTGAATAGACTTATATAAATTCGTGATTGAATACACCTAAACTTTTAAACTTCTTTAAAATCTAAATTAAATACGCCTCTCTTTCCTTTTTTAAAGCCCCCACGTCCCCAATTTGAAGTGCCTTTGTTCTCTACTCTCTGCTGCTACCCTTAGTGAAAGAATAGAGAGAGATGATTATGTGAAGCAATGACATCAAGAAGAAGAAAAAGAGAGAGCTTACTTGCGTATTTTTTTCGAAAAATTGATCAACATAATCCACCCTGCCCTAAATTAGGGACATTCAAGAGAGGGCTCAGTTATGCTTCCCCAAAAGCTGTAGCTCACATTTCAGTGGGCTTCCAATTATTTTTCTTTTTAAAATTAAAAATATCACTTAAAAAAATATATACCACATTTGTAAAATACAATTTGGAATTCCGAAAATTTCAACTTTACACTTATAAAAGTTTGCACAGTTGCCAATCCAATTTGCAAACCAATTGTTTAAGTTCGAAGTTCGAACTCTTATAACACTTTAGTAACATGTGTGAATAACTCTCCTTCCCTGGTAATTTAAATTATCACTTGTATTTTTTTTTTTTTTAAGTTTGCAACGTTGTAATCTTATGAATTTTCAATATTGTGCAGATTTTAAGAATTCAAATTCCTTTGACACCAACTATAAAGATAAACAATCATCAAATATAAACCAAGTAATTTAGTGCTAGAGAGATATCTACATAGTTATGTTAAACTGCATGATTTTATTATCTAATGACCATTGGATAGTCCTTGCATTGTTACTAAATACAAAATATAAAAAATTGGTGTTCCTTAGTGTCACTAATTATTTTTTATCTTGAACAATTCAAATTTCCTAATTTGTAATTTCTAACTTGTCATCAATCCATGATCAACTGAGTTACAACATTCCATGCATGCCAAATTACATCAAATGCATCATTGTACTTGATAGCCCAACCTCAACCCCGTACTTTGGGAACTCTGGCCAATGATGCTCGTATCTTCTCCTCCTCAAATGACAAGTCAACCATCTTTCCTTGCAGATAGTTATCATAAGCTGGCAAATCAAAATGGCCATGTCCACACATTGCTGTGAGAATGACTTTGGCTTCTCCAGTCTCTCTACAATTTAGAGCTTCCCTAATGGTAGCAGCTATGGCATGAGTAGGCTCCGGCGCTGGTATCAATCCTTCTGATCTAGCAAATTGTATAGCACCTGCAATACAACCCAAGTCAGAATTATAGTCCAACTCTATCGCTTCACTAACCCACAGTTAGCTCCCACACTACGGAAAATAAAGTTAAATTACCTTTAAAGCACTCAGTCTGGGGAATTGCAATTGCTTCCATGTAACCCAGTTCGTACACATGTGAAATCAACGGTGCCATCCCATGGTAGCGCAATCCTCCTGTTGAACAAACAGTGAAATGTAAACAAGAACAAGTAAATTTCATGAAATCAAGCTCTCAAAGACAGTAACTTTCATTACCAGCATGAATTGGGTCAGGGATGAAGTCGTGCCCGAGCGTATGCATCTTCATTAGTGGGGTCATCCCTGCTGTATCACCATAATCATATGTGTATATCCCTTTAGTTAGTGAAGGGCATGCTGCAGGTTCAACTGCTCTTATTACAGGGTTCATTTTCCCTTTCAGCTTCTCCCTGATGAATGGGAAACTTAGCCCTGCAAAATTGGATCCTCCGCCAGTACATCCTATGATAAAGTCTGGGGTTTCACCTATCACCTCCATTTGTTTTAGGCACTCCTCACCTATTACTGTTTGGTGATGCAAAACATGATTGAGAACACTTCCGAGACAGTATTTAGTATCAGCATTCATGGCTGCAATCTCAACGGCTTCAGATATAGCTATTCCTAAACTTCCTGGGCTGGATGGATCCATTTGTAGTATTTTTCTACCTGCTTCGGTTAAGTTAGATGGAGATGGGTGTACCTTTGCACCCCAAGTTTGCATCATCAATCTGCGATATGGTTTTTGATCATAAGAAGCACGCACTTGCCACACCTATGAATAATCAGAATGAGTAAAATATCTAGGATTTATAATGAGGAACACTAAAGGACGGGTCAAATTAGATATTCATACAGTTAATAGGACATAAAGTGAGTAGGCAATCATGTCATGAAGTTCATATGTGTGCTTCAATTTGTCAATATGTGAAGCCAATTACAAATTTAGGTTTCTGTTACCTCACACTCAAGACCAAATAAGCTGCATGCAAAAGCCAATGCACTTCCCCATTGACCAGCTCCTGTTTCTGTCACAACCTTCTTGATGCCTTGCTGTGCATTATACCACGCTTGTGGAACTGCAGTGTTGGGCTTGTGTGATCCAGCAGGGCTGACACCTTCATATTTGTAGTAAATTCTTGCAGGCGTGTCAAGAAGCTTCTCCAACCTCTTGGCCCTATATACAACTGAAAAGATAAGAAGATCCTAACAATTTTATAGGACAACGTTACAGCAGAAACAATGCAATGCATACTAGCACCACAAACCTAATGAGAGGGGACGGGCGCCAAAGCCTGTATACATCACGAACTTCATCTGGAATATCTATGAATCTTTCGTTGCTTGCCTCCTGCTTAATCAACTCATCAGGAAAGAGAGGAGACAAATCCTCAGGTTTTACCGGTTCAAAGGTCTTGGGATGCAATGGAGGAGGAAGTTTTACAGGAAGATCTGCAATCAGGTTGTACCATTGACGAGGGATTTCAATTGATCTTGGATCAGCATTGAGAGCTGCTCTTGCTCTACATCCATTTGAAAGTTTCACATGCGTTGGCTTTCTATCAAGTGCAGTAAATCCAAGCCATTTTTCCTCAACTGGCCAAACATAAGTAGTTAAGAGGACATAACAAGAAAGCAACACTAAAACATTGTTAATAACACAATAAACTACTAGAGCATGAGCTGAAAGTGACTTCACATTGAGTTTTAAAATGTTGATGCAGAACAATAAAAAAAATTCCAGACTCAAAAGTCATAAGTATATGATTCAACTTTTGGTAGCATATCACAATATGTGACAACCCAAATAATGGGTTTTGGAATAAATTTTGCAAATGTTGCAGGATGAGTGGTTTTCTTAAGGAAATATCAACAATCCCCTCTATAATACTTTTCTCTCTCTCCTTTGGTAGAGTCAACAAAGATCATTATCCAGTCCACTCTTCCCCATTTCCTCTGAATCTAACAAGTACTCATACATTCCAACCACTGATCCAAAAAAAAAAAAACAAAAAAAAACAAATCCCAGGTTCCACCATATTTTTTATGAGCAACCAAGAAATTCAAAATCAGCTGAAACCCAGAACCAAAAGTTCTCAAACATGAAAAAATTAGGGAAAGAAGAAGCTACCTTTGATGTGTGTGCCTGATGAAGGTTTAGTGTGAAGTGAATTTGCAGAGAAGAGACTCTGGGTTGCCATGCTTTGATGCTTTCTTGGAGACTCAAGCTCCTACCTAACTTGAACTGATAAAATAAATTGGAGAACTATAGGATGAGATTAATTAGGGTTTTGACTCAGAAATTCACACAAGCTGCAGTACAATATTTCCAGTTTTTCCAGGTATTGGAAATATGCAAGGACATACTATATAGTATTGGTTCTTGTTGAAATGAAGGTGCATTGGGACAGGAATTTAATTTGACCGTTGGACACGTCATTTATTTAGTAAAACAGGGTCCAGCTCCGTTTTGCAATTGTATTCCGGTCCAGGCCCAAGCCCAAGCCCAGATGAGGAATTTATTTTTGGTCTGAATTCTTAATTCTTCATGTATGTGTATTTACATTTATATCCTTATGCATGCACTCGCTTAGTCGAAGAAGGATTCTATACTCGCCCTGTTCGATTGACTCGTGTCAAACCAGAGCCCAATCACCTTCAGATCAGAGAGTAGTGTTTGCGAGTACGAATACGCACGTAACTGTCTATTCTCTCACTACGTGATAGTTTGTGCAACCGACCTAACCCAAATTTGTCCATCCACGCCTCTACCCTATTTATTATTTTATTTGGCATCTCAATTTTCGTTCTATAACCGATTTTCCATTCGCTTTTCTCTCTTCCCAAACAGCTTTCGAATAAGAGCGAGAGAGAGAGAGAGAGGCGGAGAGAGATCAGCCTTATCTGACTTTGAGGGTTAGCAGTTTGACTCAACGCCTGCCTAATTCCAAATCATAATCATCTGCTCAGGTAATTTGCCCTTTGACTCCGACGATTTCTAGGGATTTGTTGATGTCTCTGTTTTAGGGTTTTGATGGTTAATTCGCAATTTTTAATATTTCTCATCCAAATCTTAGGGCTTTTTTTGTATACAAGTTAGAGATCTTGTTTATTCTCGAATGCAAACCGTTATTTGTTATTGAGGAGATCTACTTATAAACTTTCCAGATTAAGCTGAAAATGAAGACATATTTTTTTCTTTTTTTCTCAAATTAATTAAATATATGAGATTTTCATTTAGGGGCAAAGTTTTTGCGTCCTTAATGTGAAAAAGAATACTTCTTTTAGATGGGTTCTGCATTCACTACCCTAGGGACAGTTGACATAAAGATTAGATGGGTACTTCAGTTTTTTAAACGATGTGATTGTGCTATGTGATCTTCTTGAGATTTTTTTTTTCAGGGACTATGCTGATTTAGATTTTTCTTTTATGTGATCCAGGTCTAAGCATTCTGGTTGCAAGGCCCTCTTAGTCAATAGCCAAGGTTCATGTCTGAGCTCGACGTCCAAATTCCTACTGCCTTTGGTATGTTCATCCTTTATTTCTATAATTCATTCGTGTATGTTTGTGTGTGTGCAGCCCTTGTGCGACTCTGTATGCGAGTTTGTTAATAGAATGTGTTTGAAGACTTTGATACATAGATGCATAATGGGTCATTTTAAGATACCAATATTCAAGAATGCTGTGCTTGGTACACTTTAAGGATATGGTTTTTTGATGCATATGAACATTTAGTATCCACCTGAAGAAACTAAGCCAAACCAACCCAAAATGGATAGTTTTGAGAAACTAATTGGTTTGGTTATTATTTTTATGAGCACGAAGTGATCAGACATCAGTTCAGTTGTCTGGTTTATGAATTTTAAAATGTGATTTAAATGCTAGTGCCAATGCACTGGTTTTTTAAGTATAACAGCGTTAATTACTAGGGCTGTTAAGCCGCCGAACTAACCTCATCCACCTAAAGAAACAGAGTCTGACTGACCTAAAATGGGCACTTTTGAGAAACTAAATGTTTGGTTTGGTTACTATTTTAATGACTGTGAAGCCGCTGGACATTGTTCAGGTGCCCGGTTTATGCACTATAAAATCTGATTAAATAATGCTGATGCTTGTGTTTAGATCCGTTTGCTGAGGCAAATGCTGAGGATTCAGGTGCTGGAACAAAAGAGTATGTGCACATTCGTATACAGCAACGAAATGGTAGGAAAAGCCTGACAACCGTGCAGGGACTGAAAAAGGAATTTAGCTACAACAAAATACTCAAAGACCTTAAGAAGGAATTTTGCTGCAATGGTACAGTTGTCCAGGACCCAGAGCAAGGGCAGGTGCGTGTTTAATTCTTAAAAGGTTAATGTAATTTTCTTCATGGCCTTCTCTAACTGATCACTAATTTTCCCATTGTTATTCACGCGCAGGTCATTCAACTTCAAGGTGATCAAAGAAAGAATGTATCTAGTTTCCTAGTCCAGGTAAACTATCCACCGCATTAGAATGATGTTAAATGTTCTGTTGGTGGGGTTGATAAATTGTGGATGTGTTTCCTTATCTATCAGATGATGTTAGCTGCCAACAATCTGGTTGAATCAGGGTCCTGATTTTATTTTTATTTTTTCTACAGGCTGGCATTGTGAAGAAGGACAATATCAAAATTCATGGTTTCTGAGCTGCAGCATTTAAATCTCTGCACAATACCGTCTACCGGTGGAGATCTAGTTATCTGAATGTTATATCACCTAAGTTTGCTATGTGCACTGTATTTTAGGAGTGTTATAATTTTCAAGAAATTGTGTGATGTGTCGTCACTATGGAATGTTTGACAAACTCTGTCTTTAATTGTTCATATGTTGGTATTGAATTTGAAAATATATTAAAGTTCGTTTCTCCATTTGATGACTTGAATTCCACTAGACTTGTGAAACTCTAGAGTCGTCAGATATTTAATACACCATAAGGAGAGTACACGCAAAAATGATCTGTGTTTTGGTACCTTGACAGCAATCTAGCACAAAACCTTATTCCCATTTACATCGAATACACGCAAAAATGATCTGTGTTTTGGTACCTTGACAGCAATCTAGCACAAAACCTTATTCCCATTTACATCGAATCTTATCAGTGTGCCTAAAATCAGATCTCCAAGCCAAACTTCCATCCATTCTTCTCAAGGAGAAACTCTCCACCAAAACATAACAGCCAAACTTCCTCCACCTATTCTCACCTGTAATCTCTTCTACCCTCTCCACTCTCACATCCATTTCATCGCCATTAACCCATCCTCCTGCCTCTAAAACCCATCTCATATTCTGAACAATTGCTGAACTCAAACCTACACTCACCACTTTCTTGCTATGTGGGATATAAGCTTTGAACCAGGTGAACCCAGTACGGCCATTCCTATCGTCCTTCACGGCTTCTGTGGCAGATACCAAAGCCACTTCCCTTTGCACATCTACACTCACATTCACAACATTTCCTTCATTGTTAACATTCCCACGAGAGTAAATCTCTTCCCACCATTGCTCAAGAGTTATTCTGTAAAACTTGGACTTCTTCATCTGGTGTCTTATGGGTGCTTTCTCTCCACAAATGCAAATGGACAGTACCATCTCCCCACAACACTAGAAGCCGAACGCTTTTTAAAGATGGGAAAATTGAAGTCCGGAAGACGAGACCGGAGGGAGGCGTCAAGGCCTAAAGCATCAGTTAATTGATTCCGGTACATACTTGAGCTACGCACTTTCCATCCCTTTTTCTTTAGGAATTTTGGTGGAACACCATCAGGAGCTAGAGACTCTGCAAAAAAACCACCACCTTGATGGCGATGAATCTTAACTTGTTGGTATATGTCTCTAAAATTTAAAACCTTAGGTTTTTTGTCTCTCAAGAAACCTCTAATGCAGCAGTTGGTCATGTCCCTCTCTCTAGAACATCTGCATGCTTTCCTGCAAAGATTACACAACAGAATTCATCTTGGATTATAAATTAAGCAGAGGCCAAAAGTAAAGTTAAACTTTTTGAGAAGGGCTATAAAAGAAGAGCTTACCCTTTGTGCCTGCCATTTGCTCTGATAACATAGTAGCAGTTAGAAGACAGAGGTTGATCAAGAACTGGGATGAACCAGACCTTCGTCGTGGTTGCCTCTTGGTACTCGGATGTATAAACAATGGTCAGAATCTTGTCCTGTGGGAAGGGTAGTTTTTTCACTTTCCCACGCTTGCAAAGGCCCCAACAAGATGTGTCTTTTGACTCTGCCTCTTCATCTGTGATCACCATATAACCTGAATGTGGAGCATCAGGTGGCTTTATGGAAAGGGTGCTTGGAGATTTCCGGTACATGGAAAGAGGCCTTGTTACATACATCTTTGTGTGTTGGTGTGTGTGTTTTTGGTCTTGGTGTGGTGTGGATGTGGGTTGGGTGAGAGCAGTGGAGAAGGGGGTTTTTTAAGCATTCATCAAATTTTTTTTCTTATGAATTAAGAAAAGAAGTGGAGGTGTCTAAAATTATTTCATAATTTAAGTAAAGAAAATAAAGTAAATAAAGAAACTTTATGATCCACTTTCTTTCGTGCCACATTTTACATACAACTCACTTCAAAATTTAGTGCTTTATAAGTTCTAGTCCTTTAAAGGAGATGTGGATATGCTTATAAGAGAATTACAATTATCCCATCCTTACACCAACCCTACAAAAGTGACCAGTAATAACCATATACCAGAAAAGAAGCATATCCCAAGAGATCCATGCAAGAGATAAAAAGCGCCACGACAAAAGAAACAAATAAATAAAAACCTTTAGGGCTAGCTTATTCAAACTTGTACAGATTGACTTATTTCCCTAAACATCACTGGAGGAGGCTATCAAAATTCGAGTTGTAGCCATTTTCCAATTAAGATAAACCTTATTTGGGCATACCCAAAAGTAAAATGGCAGCACCAACAACTTTCAGACTAGAGCAGCTCATGCATCTAGTTTAAGGAAGTTCTTTATTACACCCATCATCTCCCCGCCAGGAAAGCGCCCAAGGCATCCCCTTGCTGCTGCAATCTCATTGAACTCATACACTGAATCACCGCTGAAAGCTCGAGGCTGTTTGCTTCTCTCCCCTTGTTCAATCTTCGCATCTTCAGCTAGATGTTCACCATCTTTTACAGTTGGAAGAGGAAATGGATCAAGAGAACCTCCCAAGATGGTTTCCATGCCTACCGCATCCACAAAATCTCTCAACGAACATATAGTGAATGGAACTGGCTCAAAGCTGTGGTCTCCATATTCAACTGGGGTAGAGTGGTCTCCAGTGACACAAAGGAAATACTCGAAATTTCCCGTTGACTCATTCTCCCAAAGGAGCCTGGCCAGCTGCCCAATAGCTCGATCTACAGCTTCTAATGCTTTGACTTTGAAGATGGTTGCCTTGTCGTGACCTGCATCATCTATAGCCTGTAATGCAAAACAAAACAGAGATTCATTTACCGGTTATGAAGGGAACTACTTGACCGAAGTTTTGATGTCTCAATAAAATCAGTAAGCAAGTCTAGCTGGGACATAAAAATTAAGGAAGCACAGCATCCAACATTAGAACACTACAGACAAGCAATTATTTTGTTGCCATCAGTTTACCCTGTAACTTCAGTTAAATGAATTAATAATGATGTGACTGCTTCAGTAGGCAGGAATAGAGGTTGCATGTGACAAGGTAGAAAAATGAAGAGATGTAGAATCTGAGGACGTCACTGACCTTAACATGAAGGAACCCAAAATCATAGCCATCTGATCGACCTGGTTTGTGCTCATCTTCCCCTGGTACAAACACATTGGGGCAAGACTGTAGAGGAGCTGAAAGTGCTTTAGCTATTGCAGTTGCTTTGGAAGTTAGAAGTGTTCGATAGTCTCCTGTTGCTCCAGGAGCTTCTAGGATATCAATGCCAAGAGATAGGCCCAGTCCAGCAATGATTTTTGTGGGAGCTACCATACAAGGCCATAACCCATGTTTCTTTTCAAATGGAGGAACCTGAAATATGTAATTGAGAAAAGAAAAACTATAGACATAAATGTATATTCAGAACCATTTGTTGCCTAATTCCCAAACAAACATAAGAAAAAGGGTTGAGGCCTTGTAAGACCAACATTTGGCTTAGGCCCAAGGTTATTCTTTTTGGTTGGAGATCTCTTAGGCCTTCAATATCCTATCAAAAACAGACATCCCTACAATGATATGTGCAGTAACTTTCAGGATACATTACTAAAACAACAAATTTTGAGAAGTTTAAGAATTGACTGCGACCTTTTTTAACCCCCAATGTCCACCAGTTTTTGTTTTGCTCAAAAGAACAATTATAAGAAGTTTACCATAGAAAAATACTGAAGTATCAGACGGGTAAAGCTAAAAAACCAACCCCAGAACAAAATCAGGATTATGAATATAAACAGTAAAAATTCTAAAGGAGGGCTATTCCTGCACTTAGTGGCTGTCTGACCCACTAATAACAGCAGAGAAAGGTGTACGCCACAGCCAACAGGTTAGATGCTTGCTTGCATATGGTTTGCTAAGTAAAAGTTCTACATGATGCAATATGAACATCAAGTAAGGTTTGAGAGAACAGACCTCAATTCGAATACCACATCCTCGTAAAAGGACAAGATTAGCTATGTTCTTCCCTTCAGCAGCTCGTTTTGCATTCAGTGGATGAGCAATGAGAATATGTGATATTTCCTTGGATAACTCATTAACAACTTTAGCTGTGTGCCTCGCCTCATCAGTGCCGTCTAGAGCTTCAGCTTGCAAAAGTAAACGGTTGTCCTTCAACGGGTCTGTTCCTGATATATTTCCACTTAGATTTGGTCCTTTAACAACCACTCCACATCTATGTTCTGTTGCATACCTGTAGCAAATAATTCTTCGTTAGTTTTACTCTACTTCATTATAAAAATTACAAGGCTTAAGCATTAGAAAAATAATTAAGGTATTTGGTAATTTTGATGACTAGTGAACTTTCTTGCATAAGGGAGGTTGTGTTTTAAAATATCTCATCGCCCAGCAAAAGAGATACATACAAGGACATCAAATAAGAAGCCAATTTACAGCAGTTATAATAAACATCTGCACCTGACTCTGACTTCATATTCAGGAAAAGATGGCAGTTTCATTCCATCAAGTGCTGCACACAGTATGGGTCCTTCTTCTTCAAAGTGCCTGTCAGCCCTCCTACTGATGACTATTCCAGTTTTTTCATCCAAGGTTGCAAAATTAGACTAAAGATCAAAAGTTAGCAAAGATTATTATATGGAACAGCGTCGTCTACTAGAACAAGCATAACCTGAAGGATAGAGCATCAATAGCAATTAACATATGGTCAAAATGATAAAGTCGTCCTTTATGCTAATATGTCAGCTAAATTTTCTTCAACTGAATCGGGGCCAATAACCATTAACTCCCAAGTTTCTGTATATAAGAACGAAATAATTGCATCTTACGGCAGTGCAACAATTGAAACTGCTCATCCAGGATAATAGTTATAACAGAGAAACCATTTTACAAAGAAATAAACAAAAACTCACCTTAAATGCAATATCACCAGGTGACATTGCCAATCCAGCACCCATGGACTCAAATGCGCCTCGGCCGCGGTAATATACCCTAGGGTCATAACCCAATAGAGAAAGGTGAGCTGTATCACTTCCACAACCCAAACCAACTTCAACAGGGTCCATTAGACCATTAACTCCAGCGGATGCTATGGCATCCAAATTGGGTACTTTGGCCACCTGAAGAGGAGTCTTAAATCCAAACTTCGGTATTGACACATCACCCACACCATCAATCAACAAAAAGGCCACTCTTCTTTTTGGCTGCTGAGGATTACCCATGTATGCTAATATCCTAGAACATAGTTGCCTAATTCGCTCACCCCACAATGAATTTCGATCTGGAACGAAAGATTTAACGACTCAGCTCCAGAGGCTAGAACAGTACCTGATAGACGACGTCGCTGCTACAGAACAGTACCTGACCTCCGACAGTAGACGAGCAATCGAGGGCACATGAGGGACTAGGGAGAATGCTATAGCTGATGAGCCCACGTTTGATTCTTGGTCTCTTGGAATAAGGGGAAGGAAGATATTGGGTTCGGGGAGGATTTTTTTGGACGAATGGATTCCAAGAGCCCAGCCCAGGCAAAAGCCCCCTTTCTCTCTGCCACTTTATTCTCCATTTGTGTAAAGGTTCGAACTTGAAAGCGAGGGATGAGATTCTCAGTGAGACAAGGGAGGTGAACCAATTAATTACCAATACTTTTTGCGGAAATTAATGAAATGTAACAATAAAACCTGAAAAGGTTGTGTTTGGCTACCTGGAAATTCTTATTCTTCCCGCGGGCTATGATTTTCCTGTGTGGATTATGGAACATCCAATCCAAGTGCTTATTTTATTATATTTGTGTTTAAAATCAAATCTTTAAGGTAGAAAAATACCCCTTGAGCGATCTTCTTAGCAATTCTGTTTTGTTTCATTCTATATCTTTGTAATGTTTTAATTATATAAATATAAGGTATAGTCTAAACTATTAGGAAATTGGGTTTCTCACACACACTATCAAGGTATTATGGGAATTTGAACTTGAAACCACATGTAGTTTGAAAATCAAAGTCATTTTTTATTGTACTAGACTCAGATTACAGGAACCTGCATTTGCTTATCAATAATTGTTGGAATTGAATAACACATTTATCATGGTGTGCGACAGCTTTTGGGTAGTGAAAGCTAAGTTTGAAGTGTTGGAACTCCATTTTCATTCCCTAGTTGTTATTAATTATGATTTCAGTTTTCTTATTGAAATTGTTCTGTGTTGTTAACACTGATAAAGGACTTGTGAAATACTTATATTGATGAGGTTCATCATGAGGAGGAGTATGCTCAAGAGAAAAGATTCCCTCTAGATGTGTATTGCTCTAGGCGCTAAATTAACGGGAATCTAGTATATATATATTGTTATGAAAGGAACCCAGTATATAGATCCTATACAAATAGGAAACAGTTTCATCATGACTTCTGTACTTTTGTCAGCCGTATCATTCCTTGGTGGAGCTAAAGGAACATCGCCATGAGAAACAATATGAATCTATCGACCTTGCTTTTTACAATGCGATCCATGCAAGACACATCCAACTTCATGATGGCGATGTTCTATTGTATGAGTTGATACTTGTCGGAATGAGTATCCTTACTTGTGTTCATACAAACTATCTCTTATTTGTAAGGATGTGTTAATTCAAATAACATCATTCTCGTTTTTTTTTTTTTTTTCCTCAATTTGTTTGGAAAATTTTTATTTAAAATATGTTAAACCAAACTAATTAATGTGGACAATATCATTGTAACCCTCCCATTCCAAGTCGTAACGAGGTAACGAAGCCTAAAGAAACCCGATGGCCAGCAGCGGTCGAGTTGTTTGGGAAGGGATCAAACAAGTATGGGCTCGAGTACCATCTGATAGTGTAACTTCCAGATGAAACTTGGCAAGGCTCCTTGGTGACTTGCTCAAAGTGAAGAGAGATAAAGAGCAACAGAAGATGTTGGGGGCTAGTGTGGAGCACTTAACTAAGATTAAAGTCGAACTGCAAAGTGTGTCTCTTGACATTAAGGAAGCAACTAAGGACTTGCAAATGAAAGTTGAGGCCATTCAAGCTCCCTATTGGCCTCCATAAGTACGATTTTAGGAAACTCGCATTTGCAAATGGTTAATTGTTGGAAATCAATAACACATCTATCATGGTATGGGACATCTTTCAAGTGTTGAAAGCTGAGTTTGAAGTGTTGGAACACTATTTTCATCCCCTAATTGGTCAGGTAAGTGACGCTTTGTTATTAATTATGATTTTAGTTTTCTTAACTTAATGGGATTATTCTGTGTTGTTAATACTGATAGAGGACTTGGAAAATATGGCTATGGATGAGATTCAGCATGAAAAGGGGTATGCTCAAGAGAAAAGATTACCTCTAGCTATGTAATTCTCTAGGCACTAAATTAACGGGAATCCATTATATATATTTGTTTTCAGAAATGAATCCAGTATATAGGTCATATACAAATGGAAAACAGTTTCATCGAGACATTGTACTTTTGTCAGCTGCATTATTCCTTGGTGGAGCTTGAGGAACATCCCCATGATAAACAATATGAATCTATCGACATTGATTCTTACAATGTGATCCATGCAAGATACAACCAACTTCACGATGGCGATGTCCTGTTGTATGAGTTTATAATCATGGGAGTGAGTATCTGTACATATATTGATACAAACTATCTCTTATTTGTAAAGATATGTTAGTTCAAATATCCTCATCCTTGTTTTTTTAAAATTTTCCTCAATTTGTTTGGAAAAAAAAAATATTAAAAATGTGTTAAACTAAACTAATTAATGGGGACAATATCATCATAACCCTCCCATTTCAAGTCGTAACGAGGTAAGGAGCAACAAAAGGTGTTGGGCGCCAGTGTGGAGCACTTAACTATGATTAAATTCGAACTGCAAAGTGTGTCTCTTGACATTAAGGAAGCAACTAAGGATTTGCAAATAAAAGTTAAGGCCATTCAAGCTCCCTATCGGCCTCATGTCTAGTAAGGTTTCAGGAAACTCACATTTGCTTATCAATCATTGTTGAAAATGATTAACACATCTATCATGGTACCGGGACAGCTTTCAGTGGTGAAAACTGAGTTTGAAGTGTTGGAACACCATTTTCATCCCTTAGTTGGTCAGGTAAGTGATGCTTTGTCATTAATTATGATTTCAGTTTTCTTATCTTAATAGGATTGTTTTGTTTGTTAATACTGATAGTGGACTTGGGAAATACACTGCATTCAAAACACACTCTCATTTATTGGAGACAAGAGCATCAACCTATATTGGAAAGAAGCGACAAAAGGAGCTGCTACACCTTCCGCAAGGAAATAGAAATTTCTTGCTCTTATCTTTTGATTTTCTGTAATATATTCTAATTGGTTTCAAGAATAGCTTGTGATTTATATTTTGTCTAACTTGTGGCTTGATCAATTTAAGACACGTTGGAATCATACATTTTTCCATTGAATTTTAACTTTTTTTTGGACATGAGGTAAAATTCTTATGTTTGATCAAATTTCCCAGATGATATAACTTTTCTTCTTACAACACGACTCATGCAAGACATATCCACCTTCACGATGTGATGTCTTATTGTATGAGTTGATCTATCTCCAATAGGATTTTAGGAAACTCACATTTGCTTATTAGTAATTGTTGGAAATGATTAACACATCTATCATGGTGTGAGATAGCTTCCGGGTGGTGAAAGTTGAGTTTGAAGTGTTGGAACACCATTTTCATCTCCTAGTTGGTCAGGTAAGTGATGCTTTGTTATTAATTATGATTTCAGTTTTCTTATTTTAATGGGATTATTCTGTGTTGTTAATGCTGATAAAGGACTTGAGAAATATGGCTATGTATGAAGTTTAACATGAGGAGGAGTATGCTCAAGAGAAAAGATTTCCTCTAGTTGTGTAATTCTCAAGGCACTAAATTAACGGAAATCCATTATATATATATATATATATATATATATATATATATATGTTTGTTGTTTTGAAAGGAATCGAGTATACTGCATCATTCCTTGTTGAAGCTAAAGGAACACCCCCATGAGAAACAATATGAATCTATCGACATTGCTTCTTACAATGTTACCCATCCAAGACACATCGAACTTCATGATGGTGATGTCATGTTTTATGAGTTGATACTCATGGAAATGAGTATCCCTACATGTGTTGATACAAACTATCTCTTATTTGTAAGGATAGCTTAGTTCAAATATATTTCTCCTCGTTGTTTTTTTTTTTCTCAATTTGTTTGGCCTTTTCTTATATAAAAAATGTGTTAAACTAAACTAATTAATGGGTTTTCTTTTCTGGAAGGCAAATTATAAATTGCAACATCAATATGTAACTTGATGAGTAAGGCCACGATCTTATGAAGAGAGAGCTCATGGAGTATGTAATTTGTCATTAGCCACAAAGGCCTAGTAATGATTAGTGTGTCTTAATATGAAAGGCTATCCAAACCACCAAATAAAGGAAAAGGTTATAGTCAAGGCCACATTCCTTAAAGAGGTATATGTTAAATACGATTTCAGGAAATTCGTATTTGCATATGAGCAATTGTTGTAAATGAATGACACATCTATTAAGAGAAAAGATTCCCTTTAGCTCTATGATTCTCTAGACGTTAAACTAATGGGAATCCAGTATATATATTTGTTGTTCTTAAATGAATCCAGTATATAGGTAATATACAAATAGATACTTGTTGTTCTAAAAGTAACCCAGTATATAGGTCATATACAATATGAATCTATCGACCTTGTTTCTTACAACGCGACCCATGCAAGACACATCCAACTTCACGATGGCCTGTTGAATAAGTTAATACTCTTGGGAATGATAGTATCTCTGCATGTGTTGATACTCGTGGGAAGGAATATTCCAAAAGAAAGAAACTCAATGTCTCAAACCCTACTCTCAATATTCAAACAACAAAAAACCTTACTCCATATCTCCATCTCTAAGTCTATCTAATCAATTACTTATTGTAGAGGTAGAGAATCCAACCCTTCCCTTCAAGAAATGTCTGCTAAAGAAATGGTTGATCCTCTATTGCTGCATGGTATCACTTTTTTGCAAGAAGAGGTTAATTCCAATATCTTCCTCGTTGTTTCTTTCATCAATTTGGTTAGAAAATTTTAAATTAAAATGTGTTAAACTAAACTAATTAAATTGATTTTTCTTTTCTTATAGAAAATTATAACCTAACATCAACATACACCTTGGTGAAGAAGGAGGCATACCTGGCTGAATTGGAAAACATGGTTGTGGCTGCTTTAGGGTGAAGTGTATGCTGAAGAAAAAGAAGAAAAGATTCCTTCTTCTTCTTATGTGATTTTCTAGGTGTTAAGCCAATTAATGGATGTAGGGCAATTCCATTGCAAATGGTTTTATGTTACTTTCTTGGATCGGTTATGGATTATGCAAATGGTGGTCCTTTTTTTTTTTTTTTTCTTTTTTTCTAAACTAGCCAAACTATGATATGGGAGGCATAGATATTTGATGATTGGTATCAACTTGGTTTGGCCTTCAACCACAATTTGTATATTCTCAAGTTATATATTGGTGTCAGAGTTTAGTTTGTAACTATGTAATGTATAGATACATAGTTTTGCCTTTTATATTGGGGTCTTGGATACTAATAACATTTTTTCTAGAAGTTTACCATATTAATTAAGATGATATGAAAAGTTCTAGAAGTTTAGGAGGCCAGAACTTGGCTGGATGAGCCTCACGTTTAAAACAAAAACAACTTCATCACTTGGTGAAGTTAGAGGAACATCCCTACGAGAAACAATATGAACCTATCAACTTTGTTGCTTACAACGTGAAATTTTTCTAAATATTTGTTCAAAATCACAATTAGTTAGTAGTTTTGCCTTTTATATTGGGGTCTTGGATACTAGTAATTTTTTTTTTTCTACAAGTTTACTAGATTTTGTTAGTATGAAAAGTTATGTTGACATTTCCTAGACTTGGAGTATAAGATGTAAGGAGTTTGCTGTGAATATCATTTACGGGTTGATGCAACTCTGATAAACTTAGATTTTCAAACTTGTAATTTGATCTATATGACGCATCTTATCCAAGGTAAATCATGACATAATCATGCATTCATGTTAGGATATTCGTTTAGAGTCCTTTCAATCAAGTTTATGTGTGATAACTTAGTTTTTATGAATTTGGATTTTGTTTAAGAAAGTTTCTTGTTCCAAGTTGGTTTTGCTTTTTCTTCACATCTCAAGTATTTCATTGTGTCTAGTCATGATTGATTGGAGATCACGTTTTCAACTCAATCCCTTTGTCAAAGTTAATTGAGATATTCTTGATATTGATTCCGTGAATCCGTCTTCATACTCGTTTCTTATCCTTCATAGCCAACCAATTAGGGTTGAATCCCCACGAAGACCTTACCCATGGGGAAAATTACCATCCCTATTGATGGAGTATTTGTGTCTTTCCTTCTTTTTCTTTTTTCTTCCTTTACTCTGGTTGAAGCTCTTGTTCAATTAGCTCCCATTCATATTGCTATCTATTTCTGGGTGGTGTTTTTCAATTTCATTTGGCATTAAAAAAGTACAAAAAAAACTTCATGTTGATGTTATGTGTCCAAACATGATTTGCCTCCGTGAGTTGGGATGGATTGTTCAATTGGTTGGTAACAATCCAATTGTGATTGCAAAATCAAATATTCTGAAGTAACAATAGACAAAAATCAACGAAATTATTAGCTTAGTGTTCTCTGAAGTGATTACATGATCAGACTTTGTTCTTGCTCCAAATGACAAGTCAAGAAAGATCAACCAAACAAAAACAGAAAAGAGGAACACCAAAACTAGTTTGTGATGAGATCAGCTTAATTTTTGTTGGCTCCAACTGCATCCTTGACAGAATCAGCTGCTCCCTGTGCCTTGTCCTTCATCTGCTGACCGGCCTGCAAAGCAAAACACACAAGCTATTAACAACATGCACAAACAAATGTGGTGCATATATTAATTAATATAAAATAAAATAAATCAAATTTAACCTCTTGGCATGATTCCTTGGCAGATTGGGCAGCATTGCTCATCTGATCCATCATGCCACTAGCCTTCTCCTGCATCAAAATTGTAATCATCAACCACCCTATATATATTCGCTTGTATTAAAAAAAAAAGGGGGGGGGCTTTTCAAGACTGACCTCAGCCTGGCCCTTAGCCTGGCCGGCTTGGTGGCTGATATTCTGGGATTGGTTCATATTGATAATAAGTAAATTTGCTTTTTTTCTCTGCACAAACACACAATATCACTTTGAGGCTGAAAACTCAATTGTTGGATGAAATGTTCATGCTAGTGAGTGAGATTTATAGCCTTTTCAAACCAATCCATTGCTTGACAAGTGTGAAGCCACGGACAAGTTAAGCCTGTAGACCAGGGCTGCTTTTGATTAAGTTTGAGTAATTTGCTCATGGAAAAAAGCTAATTAGTTACGAATTTTAAGAAGGGTTCTCTGTTTTTATCAATAGGAGAGGATAAATTCGAATCATTTGAGGGATTTATAGACTTTGAACAGTTCTCTTTCAGATTAAACTTAAAAGGTGTATAGAAATAGACCTCATATATGCATGGAAAATCAAAGCCTAATAATAGTCATGACAAAAAAAAAAAAACATAAGTCCGATTCTCAGGTGTCTCACAGTCATCTTCTTATGACCCCGCCTTTCAAGATATCTTATCCTTCCCTATGTTGGCCGCCCGGCGGCAGTAGTAGATATCTAGCGGCGGTGATGGAATCTAGTGTACCGATGCCTCTAGGGTTTTAGTTTAACGATTTTTTTTTTCTTCCTGTTTGTAACTGTGTTCAGCCTTAATACAATGTGTTAAGTCCCCATTCGTTTGGTTTGTATGTTTTGCCCATTTGGGGAAAAAAATAAACAAAATCCAAACTAAGTAGAAGTTCCTTGCTCCTGTAGTAAAAGACATTAAGGATCTAACAATAACATCAACGACCTAATGCCTTAGTTTTTGTTGTTAGGAAATGAGTTTTCCGTTTTTAGTTTCTCTTCCCAGAAAAAGAAAAACACAATTTCCCTTATCTGTTTTCTATAACATCAAACCGAAAAATGTTGCCCAACAAGCTCAGGTTTTTTAGGTTTTTTTCCTTATCTGTTTTTGGATAATAACGAAGTTAGGTTTTTCATCTGTACTCCGTATATTTTGACCACAGAAAAAAGCTATGTGATCATAAAATTAAAAAAAAAAAATTACCCTAAAAAGAGATTAGTTTATTGGTTAAGCTACAATTAATTTGGAGAGTTTGGCACTAATCTTTTTTAGGCCCACGCCCAATCACAGAAACCAATATCCTAATTTTTCTATTTTTGAAAATTTTAATATAATTAAAAAGGAAAAAAAAGAAAAACATTTTGATTTGACGTCGGCAAAAGGCAATCGTATAAGCTGGACGAAGATTCCGTGGAGCCACGTGAGATCCAATCTTACAGCATTTAATTTCAGACCAACTCACACCCGCCAAAGTTCCCGCGGAACCCCACCGTTCATCGCACGACGTCAAGTGTACACCGCGTGCATACCACTCGCGAAATCACCGCGTAAAGGAAGCAAAGATCCGTTTTAGCATCTAGTCTGTTCCGCCAACTAGCGCCCTGATCCACTGCGTTGCAGCTGAGTCAGCTCCACTTGTTACTAAGCGCAAACGATCCAATCAAAAACTCTAAACCTGGTCAATAGTCAACCGGATCAGTTTAACCCACTTCTGTTTTACCAAATGGTTTTTACCAGACAGTTTTTACCGAATAGTTTTTACCAAATCCAACCCTGTAAAAAAGCTCCAAAACTGTCTATATAACCAAACCCCATTCCTACACTCCAAGCCAACACCAAAGCATTAGCTCCATCACATATACAAATAGCACCCACTTTTCTAGAGAGAGAGAAAAGAGAGAGAGAGAGAGAAAGTAAAACCAAGAGAATTAATCAAGGCACCCACCATTGAATGGCAAACCGGGTAATCCCAGCAGCATCAAAACTCCTGAAAACTCTCAGGCCACTCAACTCCGCCGCCTCCTCCACCACCATCTCCGCCATATCACCGCCAATCGGCTACGCCGAAAAACCGCTACAATCTCCCAGTGGTCACGCCATCACCGCCGCCGACACCATCACCGACAACATATTCAACCTCGATGACGCGGACAAGCTATTCGCCTCTGTCTCCACGCCGACGCTGCTGAGGGCCGCGCTGAACCTCCACGCGGTGGCCTTCGAGCCATTGGTGGACATGGGAATGTGGGTCATGAAGTCCAGGCTCATGGACACGCCGTTGATTCGGGACGTGATCATGGGGATCATACGGTACACGTTTTACGAGCACTTTTGCGCCGGTGAGAACGCCGTGGCTGCCGGGAGGTCGGTACTCGAGCTGAACGAGGCCGGGCTCCGAGGGATGCTTGTTTACGCTCTGGAGTACGCCGGCGATAACGACTCTTGTGATCGGAACTTGCAGGGTTTCTTGGACACCGTTGAAGCCACCAAATCCCTGCCTCCTTCTTCCGTAAGTTCTTCACATCACCAATCAATCCAAAAATCATGTTTACAAGATTTTTTTTTCTTTATTTTTGTTTTTGTTTTTGTTTTTTATCATCTCAAGAATTCAAATGGTAAATTTCCAGTTTAAGGATTTTTACAGTTTTTAACTTTTAAGTAACTAATCGGAGATGAATTAGGTCAATTGGTGAGGCGAACCAGTAAGTCTGCCTTCCTGTAACCAAGTTCAAATTCTCCTTCGTAGATAGAGATTAATTTACGGTAATATCGCTTTTTAAAAAATTAAATAATTTTTTAACTAACCATGCAAAATCTCTGCAACAAGTGGTAAGACCTACTTTTTCGATTTTCAATTTAAGATAAAGACGAGATTTAAGATGGTACAACTGGATGGTGTTACAAAGACGAAGTAGAGGGTGCCACGTAATCCTACTTTGTTTACTTATGCCACGTGGGTGTGACATGTACCACACCTACGTAGTATCTGGGCTGTTTGTCACTTGACCTGGTTTCGTAGGTCTGCTAGTTGTCGGTTACCACTTGATTTACCAACTAGAGATTACCTGGCTGGTTACAGAGAGAATCCAAGATGAGAAAAATACGGACCCAGCTGACTGTGTCTTTCGTGTTACCAGTTGTTAAGACTGCAATGATTTTCAAAGTCACAAATGGAACAAACACTAGAAGTTGTTCATAAAAACAAAACGCTAGATGTTTGGTCTTTCTGTCAACATCCTAGTTCACACCAATTCCTTGTGAAGTTTGGTTTGGTTTGATTTGATGCATGGTGGCTGAAAACGATGTTTCTGGCTTGTAACAGGTGAGCTTTATTATTATGAAAATCACAGCAATTTGTCCCATGAGGGTGCTTGAGCGGGTCAGTGACTTACTGAGATGGCAACACAAAGACCCTTCTTTCAAGCTCCCATGGAAGCTCGATACCCTCCCCATTTTCTCTGACAACAGCCCTCTCTACCACACCCTTGAAAAGCCAGAGCCTTTAACTCCAGATGAGGAGCGGGATCTCGAATTAGTCCACCAGAGAGTACTCAAACTGTCCCAGAAGTGCTCCGAAGCCAATGTCCCTTTATCCATTGATGCAGAGTACTCGTCGGTTCAACCGGCCATCGATTACCTGACGTACTCTTCCGCGATCATCTACAACAAAGATGACAACCCGATCGTTTATGGGACTATACAGGCTTACTTGAAGGATGCAAAGGAAAGACTGCTGCTGGCAACAAAGGCTGCAGACGACATGGGAATTCCGATGGGGTTCAAAGTGGTGAGGGGTGCTTATATGTCAAGTGAAGCGAAAGTAGCTTCTTCCTTGGGATATAAGTCTCCTATTCACGATAGCATCGAGGACACTCATGCGTGCTACAACGATTGCACTTCGTTCATGCTTGAGAAGATTGCCAATGGCTCTGGTGGAGTTGTTCTTGCAACCCATAATGTTGAATCAGGTAAAGAAAATCAAACACTAGTGTTAAAACTTGCAGAAAAAGGCCAAACTGCATTCTTGAGCTAACATGTCTGATGTAAAACGTTGAACACAAATAGGGAAACTGGCAGTGGCAAAAGCACATGAAATTGGGATTGGGAAGGTACGCCAGAAGCTTGAATTTGCACAGCTCTATGGAATGGCGGAATCGCTTTCCTTTGGTCTGAGAAATGCAGGGTTTCAAGTGAGCAAGTACATGCCATTTGGGCCAATAGAGTTGGTGCTGCCTTACCTTCTGAGGAGGGCTGAAGAGAACAGGGGACTTTTATCTGCTTCAACTCAAGACAGACAGCGCACAAGGTAATTTAAGTTTGGATAAAAAAACTTCTAAACTTGTAGCTTAAAAGGTTGGTTTTATTCTAATTCGGTTTGAACTTCATTTGAATCCAGGGAGGTGTTGAAAAGGAGACTAAAAGCAGCAATCTTCTAAGGCAAAAAAACCATTTGGCTCCACCAATCTTGTAAATATAGGGTAATTTGTAATTGTGGTGAATTGCTGAGAGTTAATGGAATGATTATGTGCAGATAGGAAATAGGAAATTTGGGCTCTGTTTTCCTCATTACATTAGGTTGTACTTCCCGGCAACAGGTCCATATTTGCTTCCTAGCTAGCTACTTCAATGGCAATCCACCAGCGCGCTGCCCTATTGATTGTGTGTGTAAAAGCATGCTGCTTCCTTCAGCAAACCGAATAAAAAATGAATTTGTGTTGCTTCCAAATTACCTGGATTGGTGTGGCTGATGTTTGATTGACTAGGAGTCTACTTCAATATCTAAATTACGGGGAGGGGGAGGGGGAGGGGAATTCGAATTTGGGTAAAAGGGAGTCCTTGCCGACTGGCCTAACTGGCGTCTGCAGAAGACTACAAAATTAGAACACATCCATGACTCAATTTCCCAAAAACATGGAACCTTGCAGTCAATTAGGAGTGGCTCTCGGTGCTCAAACGTCTTTTTCTCATATGGGCAAGTTGACAGGCATGTTTTATGCATGCGCGGTGGGGCTTCAATTTTCAACCCTACAATTTTTGTTTTTATATTTATATTTAATCACACAAGATAAGGTTAAAAAAAGTCCTAGACAATCACGCTTCCCATTTATTGCCAACAATTATCGTGGAAGAATCCTGAAGATATCATAGTTTATTCTGTCATATGGGCAAGTTAACGTACCAGTTGATGCCCGTGTTCATAATTTAATATACTATAATGCATATTCTAGCTGGAAAATAGTTCATGTGTACGTAAAGCAGGCCAATTTCCCATTTCAGTCACATGGTATGCTGTGCATTATCTTGGCATTGCATTGCATCTACTTGATACCTGATTGCCACTCTGAAGTTTCCTCAGCATTGAAATTTTTATGACACTCTGCAAATAGTGATCCTAGTTGATTGGCTTTCCAGCTCATAGCAGGAAGATTAGGGTTCATATGTGCTCCATGCAACACTACATTAACCATTCAAACATGTCAGTCAGAGAGGTAGAAACAAAATTGAAAAAGAAAAGGAGAAGGCAAAATTGACTGAAACACATGAATAGCATTGAAATGTCTAACATGAGAAGCTTATGTTGAAAGACTCAAAGGGAATCTTTGAAACTATGGCTAAATGGAATATTAGTGGGTGTCAAAATCACACATAATATTCCAATAAACTGGGAAACTATAGGTCTTAATCATAGCTTGTTGCTGATGACTGGAATTGCATAACACAACCCACTTGGAAATTGACATCAAACCAGACGTGAACCAAACATCTTTTCGTGGACAAGATAAATTCTGATTGCAAATTCAATTGCATCATCACTACCTTCTGCAATTGCTGATAACCACTTCTTGGTTACTTTTGACCGGGAAAATTCCACAACAAAATGGAAAAAGAATCCTACGAATGTAAGCCAGATTTAAAAGCAACATAGGATGTCAAATTGTAAATCAAGACAGCCGATGGTTCTCGAAATATGATGAGAAGGAACCGCAGAGATTGTGAACAAGCTACCATTAGTATTACTTATTTGGCCTTCAACATGACCAGTAAAGGATCGAACAATACGGTTGACGATTTGATTCGGTGAGCACTACGGTCAATCATCTTGTTGTTGCCCAAAACTTAGATGTCACAAGCCGATCACATCAGTAAAGCAAGGCTTGTGAACTTGCACAAAACTTGTTGTCAACTAGTTTTCATATGCTAACTTTCAGGACATTTTTAGCAGTGTCGATTCAATATTAACCTGAAGTTGATAATAGCTCCGGTAAACTGATTTTCAGTATTATATCGCTGCACGGGAACAGCAGTTTAGTTTTTGAAACTTGGATGAACTTGAGCGGCTACAGACTCTGATGGACAACTATAACTATGAACATTCACTCATATGTCTATGAATCACTAAATACCAGTTACCTTGTTTTTGTTTTTCGCTTTTCTTACTGCCCCATCCCACTCCATCTTTACCATGTGGGCAAAAGCCCAGGATGGGCCAGTGAAAGTAGTTCGTGATGGAACATGCAGGCAAGTTTCGAGCATGCATCTAGATGCTAATTCCAGCATTCATATGGATATTAAAAATTAATCATTCTCAATTATTTCACCAGATATATCTCAGCAAATGATGACAAGTATAAATCAAATTTCTAACTCATGAAAAATTTATTAATCTCAATTATATTGTACCATAAAACTACTACAAAAACGTATGCACATACTCAACTCAGAGCTTGATATCCTAGTGGCCCTGGCAATCCATCTTGTCTTGTGTTATTCTTTCCCATCAGAGAAGGCATCCATGGGAACATTTTCCCAAGCTCCTTGCTAATAGTACTAGGTCTAAGTTGCTTATCATTGATTCCAAACTTTGCTCTTTCAATTGCTTCCATGACATCTTCTCTGGCCACAGTTTCACCACCTGGAAAGATTAATATGGAATTATTTGTTACCGCAGATCTCTTTCTAGAAGTATCTTTAGCATAAACAGTGCATTATACAGTAAGAAAGGCACAAATAAAATGGCAGAGGAACAAAGAGGAAAGAAAGAAGGGCCGGTCTAGGCTCTGGGAGAGCAGGTGCGAGTAGGAGAGAAGGTGATGCCAGATAAAATGACTCTTATTCATGGTAACCAAAATTTAACCATTGGACCCAAAAAGGAAAAGAAATTAAACCAAAACTTAACGGAAACCCCAGCCATATTTTTAAAGCAAAATCTCCGATCTTACAAGCAAGACAAATGAAAATTTTCAGATAGCAAAAACCAAGTGATAATTTGGATGTGAAATATACTTCAACCTACCTCTACGAGCAGCAAGTAAAGCAGCTTCATTGACAATGTTTGCAAGATCAGCACCCACAAAACCTGGTGTCAGAGAAGCAATGAGGCTGCAAATAAGATTACTGTCTTCCTCCAAAGGAATTCCTCTCAAATGTACAGCCAAAATCTTTCTCCTTCCTTCTTCATCTGGTTCTCCTACAACTATTTTCCTTGAGAAGCGGCCTGGCCTACAAAGGGCAGAATCCAATACTTCAGGCCTGTTTGTTGCAGCAACAACAATCACCTTCGAGTCTGACTCAAATCCATCCATTTCTGTCAGCAACTACAAGGACAGGAACAGTTTTTTATGAGAAAAATACCTTTATTGAAAGTAATAGAAAGTAAAAACGTATTTTTCCACTGAAATCCAAATCTAAGATCTAAAAAAAGAATACCAAAAAGCACAATAATATGGTTATTACTGCCTTAAACTGTCCTGCATAATAGCAAGGATAGAAGCAGTAAACTAATTTAGAGACTTGAGAACTGAAGACAAAAATAAGGCAAAAATGATAAATTCGCAATAAATAAGTAAAAAAACGTTGACAAGCCTTTTAAGGGCATCAATTTGATTTTCTGAAATCAAAATAAAATCAAACATGAGAACAAAAAGAATTTCCCAAGTACTGCAGTGATTTTGACAATTATTAAAACTGTTTGAAAATATAAATAATGGTCTATAAATCAAATTACACATTAACAATTCCAGAAGAAATTAGGAATGATCACAACATAGTGAATTTGGATATTGATGGGTGCGAGGGATGCAGGATACAAGCCAGAATTGAACTCAGATTACCTGATTCAGTGTTTGGTCACGCTCATCATTGAAACTTCTGCCACGCTTTGTTCCAACCGCGTCAAGCTCATCAATGAATATGATCGATGGTGAATATTTCCTTGCCATATTAAAGAGGTCTCTAATGCGAGCTGCCCCTCTTCCAACAAACATCTCCACAAATTCACTCGCAGAAACAGTGAAAAATGGTACACCTGCTTCTCCAGCCACTGCACGGGCAAGTAATGTTTTCCCTGTTCCTGGAGGACCCACCAGCAATACACCTCTAGGTAACTTTGCTCCCAGTTTGTTATAGTTAATAGCTCCTTGCAAGCATAAAACTATCTACAAGAAAGAACTATATCAACAAAATGAATGAAGAAATTGTACAACTAGTCAGCAGATAACCACATATGCAAAGAAGGCAGTAAAATTCACCAATTTTCAAAAAATGAGAAACATCCACTAGATTATATCTAAATAAACAGATATGCAAGCTGCACGAGCCAGCACCACGTGTAAAGAGGCTTGCTGCAAGCCTTGGGAAATCTTCCCAGCACCTGAGCTGGATAAAAAATTTTATTCATGATGTGACAAAATTTTGTAATTAAAAGAACTGCACACCTTGTTTCATGAGGATATTGTTGGAAAACGGTGTGACATGTGCAAAGGGTACTATATACAGTAGCGAAGCAGTTGTTAAACTGTTGTACTACCCTAAGGAGCAATCTTATTTTAGCTCATGGACACCACTAGCTAGCAGCCAGAGTTTTGTTTAAAAGCTTAGAAAATTATAGATCAATTGAAAACTCCTGAATTCCAGACTTAGAATGTCTTTGGATGCGGAGGAGTATTGAATATGAACCTCATGAGGACAGGATGCTCTTGCTTCTTTATTTCTGCAACAGTTAGAAAATTTAAGTATCACTTATCTAGCTGTTTACCATCATATCCATGAGTTCCAGCCGTTCTATATATATATATATATATATTTCATTCACGCCTTTGGTGTTTGAAGCTCTCCAAATTCAGATTCCAAGAACAAACAAAATATGCATTTTTTTGGCTTTGATTCAAGTTCTACGTTTATACCTAAGAACAGATAGATTCATCTTCCTAGTCTTCCTAACTTGTATCCTCAGGAGCTTAAACCAAGAGCTTTCTAGCTTTCTTGGAGTACAAACTATAACAAACAGAGTGAAGGATATCCACAGATCCATAACAAGAAAAGTAACTAAATTACCTCATTCTCAACTCTATTGTCAAGTTAGCAATGCAATAAAGTATCAACAAAGGGAAATTAAGAATAATACACGGCATATTTAATATATTCAAGTGAAGAGATGCTTACCTCCATAAGCTCCAATTTGGCAGAATCAACTCCCTCAACATCATCAAATCCAACTGACTGATTATCAGGTCTCCGCTTTTTGGCTGGGCTATTACCAGCAGTAAGTTGACGATAAAGAAGCCACATCAATGGCAGCAAAGGAATCCACAGAGATATTATAGTTATCAAAGTAGTCCTCATTGACATCAACACTGATTGAGGAGCCGAGCTATAGGTAATTCCTTTCTCTCTCATCAAACTAAGTAAAAATTTCTCATCATGATCTATTTTTCTAGTGGAATACTGCCAGTCAGGGGTTGAAGCTTGAGTGACTGATAATTTTTTCAATACATTCGCATTCAGTGCTTGATCAGATCGAGAACCATCATCACTTGTGACCTTATTGGCCATATTCTCTCCTTGTACGTTTGACAATTCTTCATCAGACAAATGAGTATCCCCAGCAATGTGAGAGTTTGTGTTATAATATATCCGACGAGATCCCTCTTCAAGTAGAACTTTCGTAACAGACTCATTTCGAAGGCTTGTTATCAATTCTGAATATGGAACCATTTTTGGAGAAGGCACTGCTGTTAACTTCAAAAACAGATAGCACAGCCCCAATGTTGCAGAAATTGAAGAAAAAAGAGTCACTCTTCTTATATTCTTTCTCAAGAAGGTCCCAATACCATTTAGCACTGATCGAATTGTAACTGTTTTCAATCTTATATTTAATAACCGCAACCTTGGGCGTAATCTTAAAGAAAATCGCTTCCTCAAAGACCTTAACTTGGTGTTTCCTTTTTTTCCCAAATGCATCTGCTTATTTGCACTGTTTGCATTTGTCAGTGGCTCAATTTTGTTGTAACAACACAACCCCTGTTTAGATTTACAACGATTATTGAATCCCTTTAAGAAAACTCCAACTTTTCCATTACTCAGTTGCCTAAGCTCATTGTTCCAGAGCAACCCATGTTGAAAGTTGCAATATTTATGATATCCCAAGGAACGAAAAGCAAATGAACGACAACAAAAACCTCTATATCTCCCCAAAGACTTGGATTTTCCGCCATGAACTTCCAATTTGTTTGGAATAGATAAGAACCCAGTATTGCAAACAACAGAAAAACAAGCCATGCCACGTCTACAACAATACTTATTTATTGAAATACAAGAAGAAAACCTACTAAGTGTAACAGGACCATTGCAACATTAATACAGAAACCTCATAAATAGGTGGAATTTGGCAAAACAACAAACCAGAAGAAGAAGAAGAAAAACCTGTCAGAACTGTTTCACAAGCACAACCATCAAACCTGGAACAGCTTGTGGGAGCAAGAAGAGTGTTAGCTAGTGAGTTTGGGAAGAAGAAAGCAGTTCCTGTGGACTCAGAAATTATCTCCAAGCCTTAATAACATATATCCATATGTTCAGCTCTGATGGGTCCTTCTGTTCCTCTGTCATGGGTGTGGTTGCAGAAGATTACGCCTTGTTTTTTTGTTAGAGGTGTCAAGCCCTTCTTCGTGGGGAAAGCCCGGACCTTTTAAGTGGAGAGATGACGCAGCTATCAACGACGTAACCTTTGATGTCGTCTTTCCCCAACAAATCACGCGTATTGTTGTCGTTGGTTGCCATTGAGCAACGACTCGAACGCCATCTCTAACAGGAGCTTCAGGTACTCGGGGAGGTGGCTTTTTTTTTTGGTGAAAACCAAGGTATCTCCGCGCGATTCAGGGGACTAAGGTACTGTCGGGCGCAAAGCGGAACCTCTCCCAATAAAATCTGCTCTATTCGCAAGCGCCTGGGATCAAACCAGGACCTCTTGTTTAGAGGATCTAAGTTTAGGGTTTAGGGATCAAACCAGGACCTCTTGTTTAGAGGATCTAAGTTTAGGGTTTAGGGATCGAACCCAGAACCCTAAATCTAAGTCCTTCCACTTGGACCAACTCCTGTTGGTGGAGGTGGCTTTCGTCCATTCGTTCCGTCATCTCGGTGAAACGACATCGTTAAAGGTCCGTTTATGCGTCACAGTCCGTTGATGTTGAGACACCAATATCTCCCGAATTTAGGCACTTCAGAAATAATCATATCCCATGAAATTTTGATCCTACTGAGAGGACGCACTTTACTTTGACACTACAAACACGCGTAAAGCTCCTTTTGGTTTGGTGGAGGATAGAAACCACCATTCTTAGGACCTCCTCTGTCTGAATCTTATTGATTGAAGCAGAAACCATTGAGATATGAGCTTTACCGATCATATCTCACATCAGACGAAGAAACAGAGGAAAATCCATCATTCACTGGCTTAAATTCTCCAATACCCAGGTTGGTTTTCATTTCTTCCTTTCCTTAACCATGATTTTCATTTGGCTTTTCAATTTTTGCCTCAATACATCAAGAAATTCATGGTTTCATTAGGATTTGTGTTGTGGATGTTAATTTTCTGCTTATCATTTCAAAGTTCCTCTTTGCCCATCTGATTATTATGTTTTTTTGGTTGTAAATCTGGAATGGAATGTTGTGGTTCATTGCCCTGTTACTGGATATCCGTTTGTTTATCCAAATCAGAAATGGCTGTTTTTGGATTATATGTGAATTATAGGTTTGGAACAAAGCTATGTAATTATTCTTTAAGGGGTAATATTTTTTTTTTTTGTATTGCGGTATCATTGCTAGAGCATCTTCTTATGTCTGTGTTTGTAGTTTCTCTTGATATGCATACCATTTGTTGACCATATTCATTGTTTGATCTCGTAGCTGTAACAATCATTTTTAAATCCTTGTGTCATATTCATTGACTAATGGAAGTTGTCTACTTTATGCTTCAATAGATTATTTTAAGTCGATACTTTCCTAGCATTGTAACTTGCAAGTCTTATTATCATTTTGGCAGCAATAGGTTGTTGTCATATTAATGGCTACTATAAGTTGTCATTGATCTGATTTTGAGTGTTTCTGGAAGTGGGGTTGTTTGCTTTCTTGTAATTTTTGTTGATCTGTGATTGCAAGCAGTATCATTTTTCTTTTCTTTCACCTCTTTTAGATTTTGCTGCCTATTTGATCCGTGAGATTGGTGAAGGAAAGCAAGTCCTTATACAATGTGGTGTGCAAGAAATTCTTTAAGATAGTAGAATGGAAAAGAAACTGGAAGAAGATGACCATGAGGCAGGTCCAGTTCCTGCACTGAGATTGGACAGATTTGGTTTTTTAAAGCAGGAACTTTCTCCTCAAGGTTTAACCAAGGGCAGGTCAGCCTATGAACATGAGAGGTAAGCCTTTCCTTTTCCATGTACCATTTTAACATTCTTTAATATTTGGCCATAAAAGAAGTTCGCTTTAATGCATATGACTTGAGCAAATTAATATTTTATCTATGCTAATCAGATATTGATATGATTGTTTACTACATCTGATCACCTTTTTCAGAGAGGAAAGAAGGGTTAGAAAATGGAGGAAAATGATTGGTGTGGGAGGGAGTGATTGGAAACACTATATTAGGAGAAAACCTCATGTTGTTAAAAGGAGAATAAGGAAAGGAATCCCTGATTGTTTAAGGGGTCTGGTGTGGCAGTTGATCTCTGGCAGTCGAGACCTTCTGCTGATGAACCCTGGAGTTTATGAGGTACACATGATTCCTGGTTTCTTATGTGAAGTTTGCTACATCTTATATGCCATTGCTTTATGAGTTTGTATTTAAGGATTTTATATGTTGTTCATAGGGGAAGGTTCCCCTGTCTTTGTTAACAATTTCTTTGGAACAGTAGGATTAATACTCTTCAATATTTATTAATCAATGAAAGAAGGCACTGGGTACCAAATCAGGTGGTTCACAAGGATGACATGGTCAATCATTTGAAACGCAAAATAAATAATGTGTGGCTGGAAAATCTATTGAGATGACCTTTCAAGAAAAACCTAAATACTTTAGCAGATTGGCATGAAAACTACCCCTGCCAAAATCCTTGCAAATCTACAGATTTTTTACAAGCCATTTTGGTTAACAAAAATATCTTATGCGGATTCATCGTAAAATGAGCTCTGAACCCAACCCTATGTTAAACCTTTTTCTAAGCGGGCTCCAGTTGAAGAATCACATTTTTTGGAAATAAAATTTGTTGGTTTAGATTATGAAACTGTGTTGCCTCGGTGCACACCTGGTGGTGTTACTAGAAACTGCATGTATGCCTAATCTAGTCATCATTAGGAAGGCTTGTAGAAAGACTCAATCAAGTTGCCTTATTAGCATAATTATCTTTCCTAACTTGTGATGTTTGAATTGGTGCTGCCAGTCTTTGACACGGTCTTAGGTTGATCAGAGCTGAAAATTAATGCCAAAAGTCAACATTCAAGCAATAAGCTTAAGATATCTTCCCATCTTGAGTACTTTATGCCTTAGCTAGGTTCATGTTAGTTGAATTTGAAATATCCCTTTTGAGTCTTTTGTTGAGAAAGTGGATAACTATGTGGTGTGGGATTATTTTAGGTCTGCTGGATGGTGGCTGGACAAATTTAATTACACTGCTCTTCCTTATTTGTGATATTATTCATTTCACATCATGAGTTGATATTTCATCTAATGCTCATCTTTCTTTGTGAATGCACACCCATAGTATTAAACTAAGAAGTGGTATGGTTTTTGCAGCAATTAGTAATTTATGAGACCTCAGCTTCAGAGTTGGATATAATTCGAGATATATCACGTACCTTCCCTTCACATGTTTTCTTCCAGCAGAGACATGGTCCTGGTCAAAGGTCCCTCTACAATGTTTTGAAGGCATACTCTGTCTTTGACAGAGAAGTTGGATATGTTCAGGTTTGAGACTTTCTGTTTGTTCGCTGTTGCACATAATTTATGCCAGACACTGGATAATTTTAAATGGTCAAAAGAATGCAGGGAATGGGGTTTCTGGCTGGTCTATTGCTTCTTTATATGAGTGAAGAGGATGCATTTTGGTTATTAGTCGCATTACTCTAAGGAGCAGTCCATGCACCAATGGAAGGTTTATATCAGGTAGCCCTTTTGTTATATGAATGTCTTGATCTTATCTTTGGGGGTTTGTAGACTAATTAAGTGTAATCATGTGTGCCATATTTATCGAAAAAGAAGAAAGTAGTCCGCTACTTTGGTCATATGGTACATTTCCTAGAATTAAGAGGAAAACAAAAAATCCAATGACATCAGATAATGCCTTGCAGAGTTCATTCACATTCATTTTTATCTATTCGGGTTATGCGTAGTTTGTTCATTTATCATATTCAAAGCCTGATTTATTGTTTTTTATTGAAAAAGTGGGGAATAGAAATGGAGAAAATGGCTTCATGCTTTGATAATTGTTAGTTTATGCTTGTCATGTAGGTAGGGCTACCGCTAGTACAACAATACCTTTTTCAGTTTGACCAGTTAGTAAAGGAGCACTTGCCAAAGATGGGAGAGCATTTTACTCAAGAGATGATAAATCCTAGCATGTATGCAAGCCAGTGGTTCATAACCGTTTTCTCCTATTCTTTCCCATTCCATTTGGCTCTTCGAATTTGGGATGTCTTTCTCTATGAGGTTAGCGATTTCTAATGTGTTATATCTCTCTTTGGAAGTACTATGGTTTGGATTTTAACTTAAACTTGATCTATTATTTTTTATTTTTACAGGGTGTTAGAATTGTTTTCAAAGTTGGTTTAGCCCTATTAAAGTATTGTCATGACGGCTTGGTGAGTATATCAGGATGCCTTTCTGCTCCAAATCATGATAACTAGAATATTATTTGCTCATAGAAATTTTTTTTTCTTTTCAACAGATAAAATTACCCTTTGAAAAACTTATTCATGCTTTGCGTAACTTCCCTGATGATGCAATGAATCCTGATACGTTACTTCCAATGGCTTACTCAATCAAGGTTTTTCTTCTGCATAATTGTTTTTCATGAATGATGATGGTTGAGGTGCCAATGTTGTAATTTTCTCATCATTCATGTGTATGTATGTCTTTTGGTTGATCTCTAGGTATCCAGGGGCTTGGAGGAAACAAGGCAGGAGTATGAGAAGAAGAATGGAAAGATCAATCAGTCTACAGAGAATGAGAAACAGTTGCAATGAATGTTCTGCTCATCTGATGGGAGGCTATTCTGATTCTGATTAACTTGTCATTCTTTAGTTTTAGGACATCGCAGCAATAACCAAAAGAATAGCACTAATAACATTTTGTCATCATATTAGATGTTTATGAACTCCCCTATTCCCTGTTACAAACCCAAAATCTTAGATGTGAATATATATTAATATTGCTAAAGTTGCCAAATTCTGAAATAGGAGGCCTCAAGCCCCTTAACATCCTCCTAAACTGTTGAATTTCGCTGTGTTGTCCTTCATTTACTATTTATGTTCTGGTACCTTCTTTTGGGAGGCTAAACCAAACATAGGATTGGATTAATGTAATATACTCCAGTCCAATGTGGTCCAATGTAATCCAATCCATGTCATCAAACGGGCCCTTATACTTTGTCACTTGGGGGCTGCTATTCATGTCCATAAGTACAAATGGAAGCCCTGTTAGTATTTTCTAGCGAGGATTTTTGTTAAAGTCACGCGTGGGCGATTTTGAATCATTGATTAAAATTTATAGTCATAAACTACTAATGCCCGTGTGATTTGCCATAGCATAAGTATTTTTACCCTCTAGCAAACATAAATATTCTCCACCAAATAAAAACTCTTGTCAATTCCAATTCCAAGATGCTAAAACAGGGATTTGCTTTTCTTTTTGGCCATAAGAAAAGTTGATACCAAAATAGTCATGAGAAAGAAAGAAACCCACAAATCCACGGCAATTGATTGACATGCATTCGGTGCTTTTGAGGTGTTATGGTTTTAGGTGGTGGGGGAGTGTTGGGGTCAATTTTCGAACCCAAAAACAGCACCAATCAATAATACTCACACAACTGTCTCGCCTGCAAAGCAGCCACCTCTAATTTGATACGCAATTGAGTAGGTATTTTTTGGCTTTAACTCTATATCTATATGGACTTAATTTGGTGTTAAGTTTCCCTTTTTTTTTTAATAAACAAAGGCCCCTTTTTTGTGTGTATGATTTTCTTTTGAGACCAATTGCTCGTTTGAAAGTGATTTTGAATATGCCATAATCACTTTTGGGGTGAAGCATCTCCCATGTGCTTATCTATTTTAAGTGAGTTTAAGTGATTATGGAGGAAAAAAAACTTCTTTCATGTGCTTCTCCATAAAATTACTTAAAAAATTTTATTCGGGGTGATAAGTGAATTTTAAATTTTTTTGGGAAGCCTAGCTTGTTTGGTAAACTATGAGAAAATAACTTATTGTTAAAAATTGCTTGAGAGAAAGCTATAAGGGAAAATAGTTAATGAGGTGCTTTTATTTTCTGATTATGGAGGAATCAATTTCGAAGAGGCATTGAGTTTAATGATTATGGGGTAATCATTTTCTATTATGCCTTGGAATCAATACCAACAACACTTTTAATAAAAATTTTACCAAACGCCAAACTACTTTCTCTCAGGAAATCTGACAACAATTATTTTCATAGCACATCAAATGCCAAATTTTAAAGTGATTATATGAATAAGTGATTCACCATAAAAGTGATTTTTGACTTATTCATAATCACTTCTAAACGAGCCCAAAACTAATAATTAGATTGACTTCATTAGTGTCAATGCCCCATCCTCTCTTTGCCACTTGAGTTCTAATTTTTTATTAGGTTATTGAGAGAAGGTAGTGACCCTCAAAACAACAATTGTTAGATATCACCTATTATCTATTCAAACCACATATGGTAACCTAACTTTTTGAGTTGACATATGATGTTATTTCCTTTTTGCATATGATGAATCTCAATCCTATTATTTCTTTATATTTTATTTTCTATATATGCTTTTAACTTCCATAACGCAGCAGGTGCATTGTATGTGATAAACACAAACTAAATAATAATTTTTTTAAAAAAAGAAATAAAATAACTTTATAGATTTGAATCATGCCCTTTTAGAGAAGATAATTAATAAGATAACAAGGAAAAAAAAAATTCCAATTCATGATTATTCTTTGGAGGGTCCAAGTACATATATAGAATAGTAATTGAATTTGATATAAAAGTGGAGAATATTGACATGTGGGCCCACGCAGCCATGTAAGACAAGCGTGAAAAGGATCGAGAAAGGGAAAATGACAAAAAGAACCAGCTCACAGCATCAGTCTCGTCCCTCTCTCTACGTGTAGTTGATTCACAGCCACACCTTCTTATCGTACCGCTACGTGTGATGCTAATCCGTGATCGTCCGCATCCAATCCTAGCTTAAAAACCGGTGAGTCTTCCGTACGACGTCGTCTCTCTCTCTCTCTCTCTCTATCTCAGGTCTTTCGAAACATTTATTCCATGACAAAATGTCTATGATGCCCCCACGCGCCGTCTGAACGTCCCATCCTCGCAAACACGGAGGGGTAGTATCGTCAGAACAAAACAAATACAGGAGGTTGTGAGTTGTAGAGCAAATCCAGATGGAAACGGATGTACATGACCGTAATTAAACGCAATTCCCGTGGCAAACACGGCTCAGGGATGCTATATAAACAACGTTCCCTATGGTTCTCAACCTTCACGAAAACAACGAAGCCCCGAATTTTGCTCTCCCATTTTTTCGGTGAACCTCAGGTTTTTTTTAGGTGTTTGTGCGGACTCTAGGTATAATTAGGGTTTCTTCAGCCTCTTCCTTCAGATCTTCGTCTTGGTCCCAAGTTTTCGAATCTGAAGGTCGTGGTATGATTCTCCTCTGGTTCATAGTTTTGTGGATTTTGTTCATTCCATTCTGTGTTTTTGTCTAATTATGATCTTTGATTTCTTTCGGTTTCAGGTAATTGATTTAGAGATTTAAAAAGGGATTCTCGAAGGAATAGGTTCAATTCAGATACTTCAAAACAATTTGTAAGTGTGCTTCCTTGGCCCTGGTTATTATTTCGTGGATGGTTTTTGCCTATTGGTTTGATGTTATCGGGAAGGAAAAAAGGTTTCTTTTTTATGTACATGAAAAAGATTTATGTCAAGGTTTTGCTTTTGTTATTGAAAAATGAGGCTTTTTAATTTATTATTGTAAGGAAAGAATGAAGATTTTGTTAGGACTGTAAGCAATTCTTTGCTTTTGATGCATGGTCCCCTTTCCTTGTTCAACAAATCACAATGCTTGGTTGTTTCTAACTTGTTGAACACTGATTTTGTTTTTCTGGATAATTCCATAAAATTGTTTATAGAGTTGTATGCTTGGATGTATTGGTTTTGTTGAAATTAGATTCTGAGGTTTCTGGTTACTATTCTTTGCTGTTATATCGCAACTGCCTTTTCATGTCAATTGCAAAGATGTCTCCTTTACCTGTATTTGTAAGGTTATTTGGTGCTAACGCCCTTCGTCCTTTATTTTTTTTGCAGGAAAAAAACTGAATGAGCTAATGGAGTCGAAGGGTGGCAAAAAGAAGTCTAGCAGTAGTAAGTCATTATTTTACGAAGCTCCCCTCGGTTACAGCATTGAAGACGTCAGGCCTCACGGTGGAATCAAGAAATTCAGATCAGCTGCTTACTCTAACGTAAGTTTTACTGTTTGTTTCTGGGTGCATGTAATTTCTGGTTTGTTTTGTATGAATGGCCTTCTAATATTACCTTATACTGTTCTCTATGCAGTGCGTCCGCAAGCCATCCTGAGTTCTGCTAAGTCTAGACATAACCCCGTGCGATCGTTAATACTGCAATTTTACTTTAGCTCTAGTCTGTTTCTCTTTCCTACTTCTCTCGTTCTCTCTCGCACTTGTTCCCTCGCTAGTTCTCCTTTTATCTGCTGTTGCAACGTTATTTCCTTCCTTAATTCGAGATGGCTGTACCGGTGTCTGCAATTGGATTTGAAGGCTATGAAAGAGGCTTGAGGTCTCATTCTTCGAGCCTGGATTGTTTGCTGACCCTGCCGGCATGGGTCTCCGTTCTCTGTCGAAAGATCAATTGGATGAGATTCTGAAACCAGCTGAGTGCACCATTGTTTCCTCACTCTCTAATGATGATCTGGACTCTTATGTCCTTTCGGAATCGAGCTTCTTTGTGTACCCATACAAAGTGATCATCAAAACCTGTGGAACAACAAAATTGCTTCGATCAATCCCTGCCATCCTCAAGTTGGCTGAGACTCTCTCCTTGGCTGTAAAATCAGTGAGGTACTCTCGTGGGAGCTTTATATTTCCTGGTGCTCAGCCCTCTCCACATCGTAGCTTTTCAGAGGAAGTAGCTGTCCTTGATGGCCATTTTGGCAAGCTTGGTTTGGCAAGCAGAGCATATGTTATGGGTGGCTCTGACAAAACACAGAAATGGCATATTTACTCTGCATCGGCAGAGTTGGCAAGCTTACTTTGGGGCGCACGCCAATCAGGACCCACATACACATTGGAGATGTGCATGACTGGTTTGGACAGGAAGAAGGCATCTGTGTTTTACAAATCAAACGCAAGTTCAGCTGCTGGTATGACTGAAGAATCTGGCATTAGGAAGATCCTCCCAGAGTCTGAAATATGTGACTTTGAGTTTGATCCTTGTGGTTACTCCATGAATTCGATTGAAGAGAATGCAATTTCTACCATCCATGTGACACCAGAAGACGGTTTCAGCTACGCGAGCTTTGAAACAATGGGATACGACTTCAAAAATGTGAACTTGACCCAGCTGATTGACAGGGTTTTGGATTGTTTCAAACCGGCTGAGTTCTCTGTAGCTTTGCATACCACCAGTACTGCGGGCGAACAACTCAACGCTAAGTTCCCCCTGGACGACTTGAGGGGATACTGTTGCGGAGAAAGCAACTATGAGACGCTGGGTTTGGGTGGTGCTGTCATCTACCACAGCTTTGTCAAGGATGCAGGTTCCCAGTCTCCAAGGTCAATTCTGAAAGGTTGCTGGAGCGAGGACGAGAAGGACGAGGAAGTTGAAGAGAGAGTTATGGACAAGATCTAGTGTTCTATTGTTTGTGTTTAGTAGTAATGAATAAACAAAATGTGACGTGGGGTTATGTTTCTCTTATATAGTAGGGTAATAGTATGTTATGCAGTACGTGTGTTGCTGCATTTTAGTCTGCTATTTTGAATAAAGAGGATCAAATAGATCCTTGATCCTTGACTTCCTGGATGCGGGGAGTCTTGGTGAAGTACTTCTTTTATGAGATGAAAGTTCATTTATATGATTTCTTGTGTTACTCTCTCTCTCTCTCTCTCTCTCTCTCTCTCTCTCCACATGCAAGGGTATGATTTCTTGTGTTATCCGTCCGTGTACTCTCTCTCTCACATTCAAGGGCTCCTTAGCATATATTCATTTCTTGCTCCAGGAAGTCTTGTTCAAATACTTTTATGAGAAAGTTAGTGCGGACCATTTGAACGAAGACCAAAATGCAAGTCGTGTACAAGTTGGGGGCCCATTTAAGTCGAAAACTCTAATTTCTTGTGTTATACGTTTATCCTCTCTCTCTACCCATTCAAGGGCTCCTTAGCGTATATTCATTTCTTGCTATCAAAAGAAAAAATCTGCAGCATAATGATCTGAATCATATGCGGTATGTTGTGGTTTCTTTCAGTCACATTGCCTCTTCTAGTTTGCAGTGTTTCATTCAACAAATGAAGAAAGAAGTTCATTTTATTCAACAAATGAAGAAAGAACATTTTATTCTTAGCATTGATCGGTGCCTACAACCTTCTGGCCGGTCGAATATGCTCTTTAGTCAGCGTTTCTCACATTTCATGTGTGGATTTGTGTAATTTTGCTCAGCTTCATAGTCAGCATATGTCACTGTCCAATGTTCTTGCCTTGTAATTTTGCTACTGATGGTCTCTCATGGCTTTTTTTTTGGGGCTGGTAGAAATTTGTTAGGCATATGATGGAAGAGGTCAACCATTCACAGAAACGCAATTTCAAATGTAGGAAAGATCAACCCTGCCAAGTCTGAACCAGTAAGCGTCAAGCATATGATGATGGAATAGGTCAATTCATTGCACGTGCTTAATTGTCTTTGCAGAGAAGCAGCCTTCCCCCAAAATAGGGGTGCTCCTTCCAATCAATTTCTTTTGGCGTCAATTTCGACTTTTAAGAAAGATGGCATTCAAATTGAAAACAGTGACCTAAAGAGGAGCCAATTGTTTCTGCATTTCCAGTCAATGAATTCGTATCTCACTGTATGAAAGTTGGACGTTCTCTCAAAAAGAATAACAATGGATATATCAATTACACTTGTTGTAAATCAAGCGGGAAAAGCAGTATTGGGAGAAAAATTGTTATGCCATATGCATTATACTATTCATGCCTTTAACATTCAGAAAATAAAAAATTGATCCCTGGCTCTTCTTCATACGAACTATCAGGCATCAGTATGGTCGAAACTTCCTAGCCGCTCTTAACTGCTGTATCCGCTTTTTATCTTGCTCAAATTTGCTCTGCAGCATCATAATTTCTGCAAGGACAGATCATTAATTAGTGCTTTGCTTCAGTATTTGCACTACTTTTAACCAACAAGAATAAATATATCTGATTCTTAAATCAAAATTTTTTTGTTGTCAACACTATGCCAAGAAAGTTTATTGGAAACTAAGACCAGAAGTACATGAAATATGCCACTGCATGTTCATAATGGGATCACATTATTTCTTTATATATTTACTTCTATCTTTTTTCTTTCTTTTTTCGGGTTCGGAGATGGGGAACTATGCAGCATTTGCACCAAAACTGGTGTGGTTTTCAGGTTAACAAGAGATAAACATTATACGTAAGATTAACATACCATTCCTCTGAGCTTCTTTCCTTTGGAACCGGTAAAGTCTAGCCCGATTTCTGTACGCTTCTTCTTGGCCACCTTGTCCTCCACAACAGCCTGTGCGACAGATCCTACTGTAATTCCACTCTCAGCATCCGTGGTCTTCTTCCTTCCTTTATGATGTACTACAACTGTCCATCCTCCTTCAGCAGCACGAGCTTCTTTTTCTATTTTTTCCTGTATGGGCCACAACAAAGTGAATGAGAATTAAAAAGGTAGCCAAATGACACAGGAGCAACAAAAGAATGGAAAGTTCTAATGTAGCTACCAAAGAATTTAAACAGATGGACATACACCATTGGGCAATGAAACATAGATATACATTTCCAGTATACAGGGGCATATATGAAGAGAGATCATAGGCAGGAGGATGAGACACACTTCAATGAAGAAGTACAGATGTGGGCCAAAATTCAAAACAAGTAAACACAGCAGCATATGCATGCCAACTAATACATTCACTGTTTATAGACAAGTCAATACACATGAAAGTGTTTTTTTATTCATATCTAAATCTTCATGTTTGTACACATACATCTAATTCTAATTAGTGTACGAACAGTAGTGATTAAGAGCAAAGGTTCAAACAGCTAGTTTGAATGAAGATACTCCAGATTCGTTGTAGCATGGAAGAGGAAAATTACCTGTTCCAATTTTTCATCATGTTCAGTGATAAAGTCATCAATTCTTTGCTGCAGTACCTTCAATCCAGGTCTACTTTGATGGTATTCCGTAAGCCATTCTGTGGATTCAGAAATTCTCAATAAGAAAAATAAATATAAAGCATTCTTATTGCTTGAAATTAAGAAGTCAATCCTTGAATGGAAAACTGATATTACACATGTTGACTTTAATAAAATAATTTGCAGTTATTATCCATAGGTTATGATGATAGTTGGCTCTGAATTATGAACAGTTGCAGACACCAACAAATATTTTGAAATGAGTAATTCATACTTTTCATTCCTCTCGCACAGTCCTCATCCCCAGAAGAAATAAGGTAAACGTCATCCTTATCAGCTTCTACTTGCCTCTCCAGTGTCTTCTTAGACTTGGATGAATCAAGATCCCTCTTTTTCTTTTCGAAGCTTTCTGGATATGCCTACAACAATTTTGATTATTATTACAAATAGAAAAGCACTAATTGCCATGAAATTGTGTCAACTCAGATAAGAGCAATGTTTCAAATTCAAGAATCATACTTGATATTCCTTTTGAGCAGTTATCCTGATCAGCTTCTACTCCCTCTTCAAGTGACTTCCCGCACTCTGATGAAACATGTTCCCTCTTTTTCTTTTCTTAGCTTTCTTTGACTTGCCTACAATAAAATAAAAGCCTCAATGAGCACCTGACCTTTTAAGTATAACTGCAATAAAAGCTCCATCCAGTTACTCTTCGCTCAGATCAAACAAAATTTGTCACTTATTCATACTTTCGAATTTCAGTTCCCATACCAGCCTCAGTGAAAACTTCAGCACTTTCATTCTCTTCTTGAGTTTCAAATTGGCTCAGATCTGCAATTCCATCGTCCAAGAAAGTGAAGATTATCTTAAACAAGTCAAAAGCAGGAAAGATTTCTATTGTGGACACTTCAATGGAATCAATGCAAATTCATACAGCTTGATAAAGAAATTGGAAAGCACTGACTTAGCTTAGAGAAAAGAAAACAATAAAACACTCTAATATGTATAAAGAAAAATAACGCACAAACAGGCAAGAGCATTGGCAATTCGAAATTTCTCAATATTCACCGCCAAAAGAGGTAATTTTATGTACTAGAACACCGATAACAAATTACATCAACTTAAAGTTCCTCAGCAAGTACCAAACATTTATAGTACAATGCTACATCAATAGTAGAAACTTACCATTTGTTACATCAAAATCATCATCAGTCTTAGTATTTGGGTGATCATGCTTGCTTTCCAAAGCTTTATAGTTCCTCGCTTTCTTTGTCTTCCCTTTCTTTGGCGATTTAGTCTTTTTCTTATCTTCGGCTGCTTTGGCTGAATTATCTGAAACAAGAAAAGCAAACAGAGAAGAGTTCATTTCAAATTTAAAGCTCTAACAATTTATTTAACAGATACGAAACAGAAACCTAATATACCTTCAATGGAGAAATGAACAACCTTTCGAGAGTCACCATTGCTTTCCTTCTCCCTTTTCTCTTTTTGATCTCTACAGGTGACCTTTTATCTGAAAACAAATGAAATTACAGAATAACTTGTTTATACTCTTCGCAAAAACTATATAAACAGATAAAGCAAAAATTCTATATGCCAAGTTCCAATTATCAAATCGGTTTTTGTCCACAAAGTCCTACAATTTTATAAAGCATGTAGCATTTTATAATCTAAAACAGATTTGCTCAACAAGGAGGGATAAACAAGACCACCTCAGAAACTTCAAAATAAATTTAAGCAGACAAAATATCAGAAAGGAATTTACAGCCAAACTAAAACAGAGAAATTTAAAGATATTAAAGGGACAAACCCATTTCAATGAGCTCCAAATTTGGCTGGGCAAGCTTTTTGTTCTTATTGGTCTTCTTCTTGTCCTTCATTCCCATCTTTCTGTGACTCTGAGTATGGAGATAGCTGGGCTGGTTTCGGATTGTACCGTCCGTACTTGACTTACAATGAGTTAAAGCACCCGAATTTCCTACTCCTCAGACTGCCCTGTCTTCTTATCTGTAGATTTAATTGAAACCAACCCAGAAGATGAAGAAGAAGGAGAAGAAGAAAAGGGTTTTTTAAGCTGAGAAAATGACCCAAAAGATTATAAAAAGTTCTAAACTTCAGAACTTGGATGATGGCTGTAATGGAATGAAGAGGAGAAGAGGTGCTGTGGCGGGGGAGAAAGGGGTTTTGAGTCCTTGAGCTTAGGTTATATTGAAGGGGGCGCCGGCAAAATTTGGCTTGGTTTATATTATGTGGTTAGACTGAGGCCCAATTCATTGGGTTTAAGAATCCCTGGTTACGTTTTCGGGCTTGGCTGCCTTCGGTTTCTTAAATATCTATTATTTGATCTTGCGAAACCATACAAAAGGCACTCAGGTCCAAATACAGGACTGAAAAAATCAGAGATGCAAAAGGAAACAAACGTAAGAAGACAGAACGTGAACTTGGGTGTCATTAAAGTAGAAAAACTTGCACTGAGTTCCTGTATGCGATATTTCTCTCCAAAATAAGTGGTCACATATAAATGGGGGTTAGACCTAGGGGTGCAAGTTGGATTAGAAATTCTGATTAGAAAAATTCCAATTTTAGCAAGTTCAAATCAATTCCGACATCTGAAAGTTCCAAATCAAAAGACTCTTTAAAAATTTGGATTGGAATGTATCTTAAGATGCTGAAAATTCCGCATTCCAAAATATATTGGGGTTAGACCTCACCCAATGGCTAATTTCATGTTGAATTAAACATTATTTATTGGCCAACTAGACATAGACAAGTTGTTCTTTAATGAATAACAACATCTAAATACTAACATATAATAATTTTTCAGAGATTTTTGTGTGAGTATTCAATTATTAGCCAAGTTTAACATTTCCAATAGTTGAGCATGTTTAAAATTTTGCATTTGTTCCGAAATTTTCCAGAACTTTCAAAAATTCCGAATTGGAATGGATGTTTAAATTCTGAACTTTTTTGGAACGGAATTTGAAGATAACTTTCATTCTCGAATTTTTTTGTATTGGAATTGGAATCCTCTAATTTCAATTTGTTACGTTCAAAAAATGAGGCCTAGTTGAGTAGATTGGCCATGACATTGAGCTTACCCATATCACTTAGGTTCGAATCCCTCCTTCATAATTAGACAAATTTAAAATAGATTATAGCTTGTGTTAAAAAATAATAATAATAAGTAGTCACATTACTAATCACATAAAGAGATTATACACAAGACGATATGTGAACATGTTATATATAAATTTTCCTCCCTTGAATGTAAAATCCACTTGTCCGCTAAATGAGACACAACGTTGCTTTAGACTCATGTTGACGAGAACCCAAAAAGTTTGTAGCATTTACTCATACGATGTTGTGGCCTTTTGATCAGAGAACAACATCTTAGTGACAGTTTATCTTTTGATCATATAATAACTTCAACCCAACTTATCAATGTCTATGCTCAAAAGCGTGTGTCATATAACTGTTGATTATATATATATATATATATATATATATATGATTGTAATTAAAGGCTTTTAGGCCTACTACAACTCAGGAAATATAATCCAAATAAATACAGGGAATTCCATAGTGCTGAAAAAGTAGAATTTCCATTCTCAGAATAGCAACATGAAGACAAGACTTGATAGCCTTCATGGTCAAAAGGCTCACCCCAAGTTATAGGGTGACACGTGTTGTGGCACCAAAACCATGATTCAGAATGAAATATGTGCATGGCTTCCGCGTGGCATCGACACGTGTTAAGCATTCAGCTAGTCCAAACTCCTATAAAAACCATACCCAATTATGAGATATTCATCATCAGCAAACCAAATTCGAATTATAAAAACTTCATCTAAATTTCAAGTGTTTTCAAGAAAACAAAGCAAAAAGAAAAATGGCTGACAACTCTCAGAAGATGAGAGTTGTAAGATGCCGAAGTTCCAAAATCAAAAAATTCTTTAAAAATTTGGATTGGAATGTATCTCAAAATGCCGAAAATTTTGGGTTAGACTATACCGAATGGCTAATTTCATGTTGAATTAAACATTATTTATTGCCCAAATAGACATAGATAAGTTGTTCTTTAATGAATAACATCTAAATACTAACATATAATAATTTTTCGAGATTTTGCGTGAATTTTCAATTATGAGCCAAGTTTAACATTTCCAATAGTTGAGCATGTTTAAAATTTTGCATTTGTTTTCTAAAATTTCCAAAACTTCAAAAATTAGAATTGGAATGGATGTTTAATTCTAAACTTTTTTGGAACGGAATTTGAAGATAACTTTCATTCTGAAAATTTTCGGAATTGGAATTGGAATCCTCTAATTTCAATTTATTTCGTTCGAAAATTAGGACCTAGTCAACCGAGTGGCCATGACGTTCAGCCCGAACCCCTCACACTCAGGTTCGAATCCCTCCTTCATAATTAGACTGATTTAAAGTAGATTATCGCTTGTATTAAAAAATAATAATAATAAATAGTCACATTACTAATCACATAAATAGATTATATACAAGACGATATATGAACATGTTATGTATAAATTTTCCTCGCTTGAATGTAAAATCCACTTGTCCATTAAATGAGAGACAACGTTGCTTTAGACTCATGTTGAGAGAACCCAAAAAGTTTGTAGCACATCCCCTCTTCAGCATCATAGTTTGTTGCAAGTCAAAGATCAGAGAAGGATTGGCGTTGTTTTCTATAAACCATATCTTTCGTGAGAGAATTTTGCTATGATGCTTTATCTGCTATGAGCATTGATTTTGGTCCTCTGACTCATCTCTATGAGACGGTTCTGACTTCCTGAAGGATATTTTGTATGTTGATGCCCTGGGTGTGTCCAGGCATCGTTTTGTTGCTACTTAGGTGTTGTTGTGCTTGGCTTTTAGTCCTGGTTACCCAAAAAATAAAAAAAGTTTGTAGCATTTATTCATACGATGTTGTGGCCTTTTGATAGATAACAACATCTTAGTGATAGTTTCTTTTTGATCATATAATAACTTCAACCCAACTTATCAATGTCTATGCTCAAAAGCGTATGTCATACAACTGTTGATTATATATATAGGTCCCTACAATTTCTATTTCCTAGACATATACCTATCATTCTATAAATGTATGTGTAAAACCCAATTTCAAACTTAAATGACCGGTAGGATATAAGAGTTCATAATATTCCTATGTTTTTAATCTTGCCATTAGACTTCATATTTTATTTATAATTGATTCCAAGCATTTCATTAACTATCATAATTGTAACTAAAACTCCCTATTAATAGCATATCAATCACCCTATTTCTTTTGGTTGCCATTCCCTCTAACATATCACCCCCTAAAATTGCAAACGAAAAAAAATATATATGTAAATTACATATCCAATAATGTACATATGAAAAATATAAATATAAATATATACGTATAAATATATAGGTATATTATTTACCAAAAATTTAAAAAAACTAGGTCAGTTACTTTGTAATTGAAATTTTAGTACATTTTTCATAAATTAAAAATAGGTACACAATAATTTATAGAAAATAGGTACGTTGTATAATTGAAATTTATGTACATTTTTTTTATAAATTAAGAATAAGTACATAATTTATTTAGAAGAAAAAAATAAGTTCATTATACTTGGTAAATTGTTTTACTAGGTATACATTATTAGAGAAAAAAATAGGTATATTATTTAGAGAAAAAAATAGGTTCATTTAAAAAAAAATTCATAAAACAAAAAAAAATAGATTATCAAATTATTTTTCATAAAACAAGTAATAGGTACATTATTTAGAGAAAAAAATAGATACAAAATTTAGCGAAAAATAGGTTCATTATACTAGGTAAATTGTTTTACTAGGTACATTATTAGAGAAAAAAATAGGTACATTATTTGTAGAGAAAAAATAAGTTCATTTATATAAAAAATTGTTTTCATAAAACAAACAACAAAAAGATTATCAAATTATTTTTCAACATAATTAGAATGTACATTATTATTCATAAAACTATAATAAAATAGATTACTAGTCGTATAATTCATAAAAGGAAAACAACATAATTTTTTAATTAAATAAACCAAAACGTTAATCACCTATAGATTACTAATACGTTAATGTTGAATTTAATATTTAATTTCAAATAAGTTTCTAAATTAATTCTTACATCCATTACAACCATTTGGAGATTTTTCCAATTTCAACGTGTGTCATTAGTTACACCACTTCATAACACATTAACTTATAAATAGGGGTAGTTTTGAAAAAAAAAAATACAATAAATGAGATTTTAAGTTATATTAGGTAACTTGCTTAGTTGGATCCTAGTTATTGGGTATTATTTGAAAAAATTGGGTATTTTAAATAGAAAAATAAAAGGGAAGGGTTGTAGGTGATTTAAAATGAATTTTATGAGTCTAAGCTCAATTTATCAATATATATGAGAGGACAATATGATTGTAATTAAAGGTTTTTAGGCCTACTACAACTGAGGAAATATAATCCAAATAAACACAGGAATTCCATAATGCTAAAAAAGTAGAATATCCATTCTCAGAATAACAACATGAAGATAAGACTCGACAGCCTTCCTGGTCAAAAGGCTCACCCCAAGTTATAAGGCGACATGTGTTATGGCCCAAAACCATGATCAGGATGAAATGTGTGCATGGCTTCCGTGTGGCATCACATGTGTCAAGCATTCAGCTGGTCCAAAGTCCTATAAAACCCCTACCCAATTGTGAGGATGTTCATCATTTGAGCAAACCAAATTCGAAGTTATAAAAACTTCATCTCTTGAATTTCAAGTGTTTTTAAGAAAACAAAGCAGAGAAGAAAATGGCTACAACTCTCAGAAGAATGAGCTACCACGCTGGAGAGGCCAAGGGCCAAGCTCAGGTGATTGGCTCACCTATTATTCTCCATTTGTTTTTGCTTCTTTCTTCTGTTTTCTATTAAATATATTACATTTATATGTGAATGTGCGTTGAGTTTGATGTGGGGTGTTTTGTATTGGATAATTTTGGATTTAAGCAGGAGAAGGCTAGTGGGATGATGGATATGGCTAACAATGCAGCCCAATCTACCAAGGAGACAATGCAAGATGCTGGTCCAAATATGCAGGCCAAGGCTAAGGGAGCTCGAATGCGAGTCAAGATGCCTGGCATGAACAAATGAAGCTGCTCATGATGATCATTTTCATGACTTTTAATGACTTTATAGAGTTTAGATGGTGAGACTTTGATTGAGTTTTTTTTTTTGTTGAAACTTTGATTGAGTTATATAGATGTTTATGTAATTTGTTTTCCTTTTCTTGCGTTTCCAGTTGGATGAAGGAACTGAAATTGCATAGAATTTTGAAATAATGGGAAGGAATTGAAAATTGCATAGAATTCTAAAATATTAGAATTAGATTTCAATCGTTTTAATTTTTGTCAATTAATAATTTCAATGTTCGAATTTATGTATGTTGAATTTTGCAAATAACATAAATTTCAGGAAAAGCGAATTCCTTCTGCTCAATAGAAATTGTGAAACGTCTCTTTTGGTTGAAATTAAACTTGGAAACCTTGAGTGCTTAAGTTTCATATTAAGTTGCCAAACAATGAAAATATGAAATCACACTCTCAATTCCTGACTTTTAGCTAAACTCTAGAGTTAATTTTGTTCATCCGACAGGTTGTTTGGAATAAAGTAGTATGTAGTATGACTAGAGGGTACGTAGTATGACCAAAAGAAAACGATGACTTCTAATAGTATCGTTTTGATCATGATGAATTAAGTCATGAGATCTATATAACCAAATTAATTTTTCATCTAGAGATTGATGAATATCAATTATGAAAATGCCAAAGTAATTGCGTTGGTTTCTTCTAACATGGTCTCTTTGTTGTTCTAGTGGACTTCATAAATAAATTCTAATCATAGCAGTGTTTATTCAAACTAGTAACATATCTATTATAACCAAAAGTGTTGAGATCCAAGTATCACCTTTGCCCTAATTAAGGTCTTTAAAGGCGGTTAAATTAAAACATGTAAAGATGGCCTGACCAACATCCAAAAATTAAAAACATCTAATCTAACCACAAAAAAAAAGTACAAAAAGATAGAAATGAATGGAATGGTAAGTTACGAAGAAGAAAGATGTTGGTTCGATATGGACGCTAGAACCACAAATAGCATTCGCCAACAACCTATATAGCTTCCAAGTCAATATTATATAGTCATTAGGAGTCTTTAGTGAGTTAGCCACAAAAGTCTATAAAAATTTATCATTTAACAAAGTCGTTAAAAGTCATTAACTTTTTTTTAATACAACCAAACATTAATGACATTTTAAAAGTTACAATTGAATATATTTACTCGTGAGATTAGACCCAATTCGTTGGATTAAATCTTTCATCTCTCGATTTCTAAAGGCCTTGTTCTCGGGCCTGGGTGCCTTCGAAATTTTAGAAATATCCACAAGTTGACCGAAACACATTAAAATGCACTCACGTCAAGAAACAAGACTCCAAGAAATTAAGAAGATACAACATAATCAAACCAACACAAAAAATCCAAAATGTAAATGAATTTGGGGTAACTTTCAAGTAGAAAAACTCATTTAGAGCTGGTGTATGCACTATTTTTCTCGTAGTAAGTGGTCACATAACTAAGCACATGAAAAAAGATCAACGTGTATGAAAGAGCTGGTATATGCACTATTTTTATCATTATAAGTGGTCACATAACTAAACACGTGAAAGAATATAACGTGCATAATGCTGTATAAAATTTGTTACACATAAAATGCACTTGTCAAAGAAATTGAGGGACAATATCGCTTAACTCATGTCAGGATACCCCAACAAGTTTATAGAATTTACTCATAAGATGTTCTGGTTTTTGATTAAATAACAATATCTATGGCATTATGGAATAGTCTTGTGAATTGTAATTAATTGATAATATAATCCAATATTACAGACTACAACATAACTATCTCAAAAACCCTTAGAATAGCAATTGTCGACATGAAGATAAGACTAAACAGCCTTCCTGGTCAAAAGGATCACCCAATTATAGGCGCAACGATGTATGGTTCCAAAACCATGCCCAGGATGAAATGCGTGCATGACATCACACGTGTTGAGCATTTAGTTGGTCAAAAATCCTATATAAACCCTACCCAATTGTAAGGTATTCATCATCAACAAATCAAATTTGAATTATAACAACTTCATCTGGAATTTCAAGTGTTTTCAAGAAGACAAAGCAAGAAGAAATGGCTGACAACTCTCAAAAGATGAGCTACCAGCCTGGAGAGGCCAAGGGCCAGCTCGGTAATTAGCTCACTTGTAATTCTACTTTTGTTTCTTCTTTTCTTATGTTTTCTTTTAGATTGATGTGGGATGTTTTGTATTGGATAATTTTGGATTTAACAGGAGAAGGCCAGTGGGATGATGGATATGGCTAACAATGAAGCCCAATCTACACGAAGGACAATGCAAGATGCTGGTCAAAATGTGCAGGCCAAGGCTGAAAGATTGATGCAGTCAAGAATGCCACTGGCATAAACAAATGAAGCTGCTCATGATGATCACTTTGATGACTTTTAATCACTTTATGGAGTTTAGATGATGGCAAACTTTCATTGAGTTTTATAGACTTTTATGTAATTTTGTTTTCTTTCTTACCCTTCTTTGAATGAAGGAATTGAACATTGCATAGAATTCTAAAATGGTGTAATTTGATTTTCCATCATTTTAAGTTATGGCAATTAATAATTTCAGTGTTCCGATTTATGTATGTTGAATTTTGCAAATGAAATTTTAAGGAGAAAATGAATTCCTTCACTCAATAGAAACTGTAAATGGTGTCTCTTTTGATTGAAATTAAATTCAGAAATCTGAGTACTTAACTTTCGTGCTAAAGTAGCCAAACAATGGAAATATCAAATTCTACTCTTCCATTCCTAACTTTTACCTAAATAATTAACGTAGCGTGACGGTCTGACAAAAAGAAAACGATTTCTAATATTATCTTTTGATCATGATGAATTAACTCATGAGATCTATATAACCAAAATAATTATTCATGTAGAGATTGATGAATATCAATTATTAATTGTTGGGTTTGAGACTTTTCATCTATGATTTCTAAAGGTCTCATTTTGTCCTGCGGTGCCTTAGGCTTTTTGAAATATTCACAATTGATCAAACACATTAAAATGCACTCAGGTTAAGAAAATGGACTCCTAGAAAATAGGAAATACAAGAGAACCAAACTAACAGAAAAATATAGAATGTGAATGAACTATCAAGTAGAAAAATTTATATAGAGCTAGTGTCTGCATTATTTTCCTCGTAATAAGTGTTTACATAACTAACCATGTGAAATAATGTAGCGTGCACGAAAGGTAGCTGGTGTATGCATTATTTTCTTGAAAATAAGTGGTCACGTAACTAAGCACGTGAAATAATATAGCGTGCATGATGTTGTATAAACTCGTTACACGTAAGATTTTTGCGATTAAAGATAAAATGCACACTTGTCCATAAACTGAGGGAAACATCGCTTTTAACTCATGTGGAGGATAACCCAACAAGTTTATTAGCATTTTACTCATAAGAATGTTTTGGCCTTTCAATCAAATAACAATATCTGGGGATTATGGACAAGGTCTTGTGAATTGTAATTAATTGATAATATAATCCAATATTACAAGAATTCCATAATGGTAAAAAAGAATTTCCATTCACAAAACTGTCTAAGAAACCCTCATAATAGCAACTTTAAAGACTTCAGTAGCCTTCCTGGTCAAAAGGCTCACCCAGTTATAGGGAGACACAATCTATGGTCCAAACCATTACTAGGATGAATGTGTTCATTGCATCACACATGTCTGAGCATTGAGCTAGGTCCAAAATAGTATATAAACCATACCCAATTGTGAGTGTATTCATCAGCAAACCGAATTTGAGTTATAAAAACATCATCTAGAATTTCAAGTGTTTTCAGGAAAACAAAGCAAGAAGAAAATGGTAACAACTCTCAAAAGATGAGCTACCACGCTTGGTTAGGCCAAGGGCCAAGCTCAGTAATAACTCCCCTTTAATTCTCCATTTGTTTTTGCTTCTTTCTTTTGTTTTCTTTTAAGATTGATGTTAGGATGTTTTGTATTGGATAATTTTGGATTTAACAGGGAGAAGGCCAAGTGGGATGATGGATATGGCGCTAACTCAATGCCCCAATCTACCAAGGAGACAATGCAAGATGCTGGGCAAAATGTGCAAGCTAAGGCTAGCGGAAGTCCTAGGATACAATCAAGAATGCAACTGGCATGAACAAATGAACCTACTCATAATGATCATTTTCATGACTTTTAATCACTTTATAGAGTTAAGATGACGGCAAGCTTTCATGAGGTTTATAGACTTCTATGTAATTCTTTTTTTCTTTTTTCTTACCTTCTTTTGAATGAAGGAACGAGAAAATTGCATAGAATTCTAAAATGATGGAAATTAGATCTCCATCGTTTTAAGTGATGGCAATTAATGATTTCGATGTTCAGATTTATGTATGTCGAATTTTGCAAATGAAATTTCAAGGAAAAACGAATCCTTCACTCAATAGAAATTGTGAAATGATGTCTTTTTTATTGAAATTAAACTGAGAAATTTTGAGTGCTTAACTTAGATGCTAAAGTAGCCAAACAATAAAAATATCAAATTCTACTCTTCGATTCCTAACTTTTAGCTAAATAATTAAGGTAGGGTAATAGCGTATGTAGTGTGACCAAAAAGAAAACGATTACTAATATTATCTTTTGATCATGATGAATTAACTCATGAGATCTATATAACCAAAATAATTATTCATGTAGAGATTGATGAATATCAATTATGAATTCGTTGGGTTTGAACTTTTTTCTGATTTTATAAAGGTCTCATTTTGGGCCTAGGTGCTTGAGGCTTTTGAAATATCCACCAGTTGGTCAAACACATTAAAAATGCACTTAGGTCAAGAAACAAGACTGCCATAGAAATCAGAAATAGAATCCAAGTGAACCCAACTGACACAAAAATACAAGAATGTGAAATGAACTTGGGGTAACTAGGTAGGTAAAAATTTATGTAGAGCTGATGTATGTATTATTTTCCTCGTAATAAGTGTTCACATAACTAAGCACATGAAAAGAATGTAGTGTACATTAAGAAGCTTGTTGTATGCATTATTTTTTCTCTATAATAAGTGGTCACATAACTAAGACGTGAAAGAATATAGTGTCATGATGATGTATAAAACTTAGTACATGTAAGATTTTTTGCAATTAAAGATAAAATGCACACTTGTCCAGAACCTAAGGGACAACATCTCTTTGAACTCATGTAAGGATAACCCAACAAGTTTATTAGCATTTACTCATAAGATGTTCTTGCCCTTTAATCGAATAACAATATCTTGTGGATTATGGAAAATTCTTGTGAATTGTAATTAATTGATAATATAATCCAATATTACGAAGAACCCCATAATGCTTAAAAAAAGTAATTTCCATTCACATAAGTGTCTAAGAAACCCCATAATAGCAACTTTTAAAACTCAACAACCTTCCTGGTCAAAAGGCTCACCCCTGTTATAGGGCGAACATGTGTTATGGTCCAAAACCATGACTAGGATGAAATGTGTGTGGCATGGCATCACAATCGTGTACGAGCATTAGCGGTCCAAAATCGTATATAAAACCATACCAATAGGTGTTCATCATTAGGCAAACCAAATTGAAATTATAAAATCATCATTCTGAATTTAAAGTGTTTTCAAGAAAACAAAGCAAGAAGAAATGGTGACAACTCTCAAAAGATGAGCTACCACGCTCGTGAGGCCAAGGGCCAAACAAGGTAATTCAGCTCACCTTTAATTCTCCATTGTTTTTGCTTCTTCTACCTTTTCTTTTAGATTGATGTGGGATGTTTTGTATTGGATAATTTGGATTTAGGCAGGGAAAGGCCAATGGGATGATGGATATGGCTAACAATGCAACCCAATCTACCAAGGAGACAATGCAAGATGGGTGAAAATGTCCAGGCTAAGGCTAAAGGAGGAACTTAAATAGCAATGCCGATCTTGGCATGAACAAATGAAGCTACTGATGATAATCATTTCGATGACTTTTAATCATATTATAGGTTAAGATAGGGTATCAAACTTTCAGTTTTTTATAGACTTCTATGTAATTTTTATTTTCTTTTTTACCCTTCTTTTAATGAAGGAATTGAAATTAGTACTGAATTCTAAAATGATGGATTTTAGATCTCCATCGTTTTAAGTTATGGCAATTAATAATTTCAGTGTTTAGGATTTATGTATGTTGAATTTTGCAAATGAAATTTCAAGGAAAGGAATAATTGCTTCACTCAATAGAAATTGTCAAATGATGTTTCTTTTGATTGGAATTTGAACTCAAAAACCTTGAGTGTTTCACTTTCACTGAAGTAGTCAAACAATGAAAATATCAAATTCTACTCTTCAATTCTTAATTTTTAGCTAAATAATTAAAGTGGGGTAATAGAAGTATGTAAGTATGACCAAAAGAAAACGAATTCTAATATTGTCTTTTGATCATGATGAATTAACTCATGAGATCTACATAACCAAAATCATTATCATGTAGAGATTAATAAATATCAATTTATGAATTTGTAGGTTCAGACTTTTTCATCTCTATTTCTAAAGGTCTCATTTTATGCCTAGGGTGCTTTAGGTCCTTTTGAATATCCGTGAAACACATTAAAAATGCACTTAGGTCAGAAACAAGACTCCATAAATCAGAAATACAAGAGAACTAACACAAAAATGCATAATGTTAATGAACTTGGGGTAACTCAGGTAGAAAAATTTATATAGAGCTGGTGCATGCATTATTTTTCTAGTAATAAGTGTTCACATAACTAAGCACGTGAAAAGAATGTAGTGTAAATGAAAGAGCTAGTGTATGCATTATTTTTCTCGTAATAAGTGGTCACATAACTAAGCATATGAAAGAATACACCGTGCATGATGATGTATAAAACTCGTTACACGTAAGATTTTTTGCAATTAAAGATAAAATGCACACTTTTTAAGAAATGAGGGACAACATCGCTTTTAACTCATGTGGAGGTATAACCCAACAAGTTTATTAGCATGTACTCATAAGATGTTCTGGCCTTTCAATCAAATAACAATATCTTGTGGATTATGGAACAACTTGTGAATTGTAATTAATTGATAATATAATCTAATATTACAAGAATTCCAAAATGCTAAAAAAGTAATTTCCATTCACAAAATGTCTAAGAACCCTAAGAATAGCAACTTTTAAGACTTCAATAGCCTTCGTGTAGAAGGTTCACCCTAAGTATAGGGCGACACGTGTTATGGTCTAAAACAATGACCAGGATGAAATGTGTGCATGGCATCACACGTATCAAGCATTCGCTGGTCCAAAATCGTATATCAACCATACCGAATTGTGAGATTTCATAATCAGCAAACGAAATTGGATTTATAAAAACATCATCTGAAATTCAAGTGTTTTTTAGAAAAAAGCAAGAAGGAAATACAAGCAACTCTAAGAAGATAAGCTACCACGATTGGTGAGGCCAAGGGCCAAGCTAGGTAATTAGCTCGTCTGTAATTCTCCATTTGTTTTGCTTATTTTTCATATTTCTTTTTAAATATTACATTATTACATGTGAATGTGCATGGAGATTGATGTGGGGTGTTTTGTGTTGGAAAATTTTGGATTTAAGGGGAGAAGGCCAATGGGATGATGGATAAGGCTAACAATGCAGCTCAATCTACTAAGGAGACATTGCAAGATGCGTTCAAATGTGAGGCCAAGGCTCGAAAGAGCCTGATACGGTAAGTGAAGAATGCCACTGGCATGAACAAATGAAGTCGCTCATGATGATCATTTTCATGACTTTTAATGACTTTAAGAGTTAAGATAAACGAATTATCCAATTCAATCATTTTAATTTATGTCAATTAATAATTTTAATATTCGATTTATGTATGTCGAAAATTGCAAATGACAGAAATTTAGGAAAACGATTTCTAATATTATCTTTTAATCATTAAGAGAATTAACTCATGAGATCTATATAACCAAAATAATTCTTTCATGCAGTTGATGAATATCAATTACGACTCTTGAGACGAGGCCCAATTTGTTGGGATTTGAGACTTTTTCATTTATGATTTCTAAAGGCATAGTTTTTGGCTTGGGTGTTTTGACTAAACACGTTAAAAAGCACTCAGGTTATAAACAAAACTCCAGAAATTAGAGATACAAGAACCAAATCAACACAAAAATACATAAAGTGAATTAACTTGGGATAACTATCAAATGAAAAACTTATATAGAGCTGGTATATACACTATTTTATGTGGAATTTTGTAAGTATTTCAAAAAAATACAAAATTATTTTATTACTTATTTTATGTTGAACTTATTTTTTCCAGATTTTTGAGTGGTTTGATTTATCTCTTTAAAACTGCAATTATTTGTATATTTATAAAATTTATGACCTGATACTTTTATATTAATTTTGAGACCTATTTGTCAGCTTTGGATTTTGATATCTCCTCTTTTGATTTTAATTGAGTTAAATAAGTTACTTTTTATATCAATTTATTTTACCATTCAAATAAGTAAATGTCCTTGGTTTACAATAGTTGCTGAAGGTTTTGATTACAATCTTTATTGTGTGAGTTAATTGCTTAGTTGGGATCAAATTTTGTTCTTTAAGGTAAGTGTTTTATGTGGTTTAATTGCTTGGTTAAAAAGTTCCAACGTTCACTGGAGTTGGTAATCTCCTATATAATAAATCATTTAAGGTATACGTTAAAAAAAAGAAAAAGAAATTAATTGACACCTTTCTTCATTATTTTTTCTTCTATGCGTTCTGAGTTTGTATTCCAATTTGTTTTCTTTTATCAAGGGAAGGATTAGAGTTGTTCATCACAACCGAAGTATTTGCGAGTGTACGCTTATAAGGGTCATAGGTTGTTGTATCCTAGAGGGTCAGGTGCCATACAACCTTTCTACACGGGAACATTGTCTCTGGAGGGCGAAACTGACTCTAAAGGGCAAGTAGACTATACGCCTCAACCTAAAACTATTATTCTCTCAAGTATGATGGAGACCAACTTTCACATCCCGAAAGATAAGTATTTTGTCTAATTCAATTGATTTTATTTAATATCTCTATCAATGTAAATTACAATTTTTCTCCCAATAATTATTTCATGCGATATTTTGTAGGAAAAGTAGAATCCATAAACCAAATTATCCAACATTTTCCTCGTGATAAGTGCTCACATAACTAAGCACATGAAAGAATGTGGCGTGCATGAAGAGCTAGTGTATGCATTATTTTCTCGTAGGAAGTGGTCACATAACTAAATACGTGAAAGAATATGGCATACATGATGATGTATAAAACTCGTTAAACGTAAGATTTTTGCGGTTAAAGATAAAATGCACACTTGTCCAAAATTGAAGAACAATATCGCTTTTAACTCATGTGAGGATAACCCAACAAGTTTATTAGCATTTACTCATAAAATGTTACTGCCTTTGATAAAATAACAATATCTTGTGGATTATTGAATAGTCTTGTGAATTGTAATTAATTGATAATATAATCTAATATTACAAGAATTCCATAATGCTAAAAAAAGTAATTTCCATCATAAACTTCTAAGAAACCCTCTTAGTAGCAACTTTTAAGCTTGACAGCCTCCTTGGTCAAAGGCCTCCTAAGTTATAGGCGCACGTTTTATGGTCCAAAACCATGACCAGGATGAAATGTGTGCATGGCATCACACATGTTGAGCATTTGACATAAATCGTGATATAAACCATACCCAATTGTGGGTGTTGATCATCGCAAACCAATTTTGAGTTATAAAAACATCATTTGAATTTGGAGTGTTTCAAAAAATAAAGCAAGAAGAAAATGGTGACAACTCTCAAAAGATGAGTGGACCACGTTGGTGAGGCCAAGGGTTGCAAGCTCAGGTAATTAGCTCATTTGTAATTCTCCATTTGTTTTTGCTTCTTTTCTTATATTTTCTTTTAAATATTACATTATTACATGTGAATGTGCATTGAGATCCTGATGTGGGGTATTTTTGTATTGAATAATTTTTTGATTTAACAGGAGAAGGCCAGTGGGATGATGGATAAGGCTAACAATAACACAACCCTGCCAAGGAGACAATGCAAGATGCTAACGGTCATAATGTCAGGCCAAGGCTAAAGGAAGACACCAATCAAGAATGCGGACGGCATGAACAAATGAAGGTGCTATGATGATCGTTGTTCATGACTTTTAATGACTTTATAGAGTTAAGATGATGGCAAACTTTGATTGAGTTTAATAGACTTTTATGTAATTTTTCTTCTTTTTACTCTTCGTTTTGGATGAAGGAACTGAAGGAATTGAAATAGAATTATAAAATATGGAATTTAGATTTCTATCATTTTAATTTATGGTAATTAATAATTTCAACTTTCGAATTTATATATGTCAAATTTTGCAAATGACATAAATTTCAAGAAAAAAAAATGAATTCTAATATTATCTTTTGATCATGATGAATTAACTCATGAGATCTACATAACCAAAATAATTATTCATGTAGAGATTGATGAATTTCAATTATGAGTCTGGAGATTGATGACCAAATTCGTTGGTTTGAGACTTTTCATCTCTGATTTACTAAAGGCCTCGTTTCGAGCTTGGTTTTCTAGTGCTTTTTGAAATATCCACAAGTTTACTAAACACATTAAAAATCCACTCGTGTCAAGAAACAAAACTTCAAAAAGTAAAAAATAGGAGTAGGCCTCATCATTTGGCCCCGGGCTCATGGGCCGAATGGGAACAGACCAGGACAAGCCCTGCGGCTTTGGGCGTAACCCAGAACTTCCAAGGTTTTCAGTTGGAGCAGGAGCATGAGCTGAGTGTTCGAACAGGCAGGCCCGAAGCAAAGCAGGCCCGTCGGCCCGCATACATATATAATTATGTATAAACAAGAGTTTAGGATTCAGGATTATATCACTTAAATAACATATATAATTTGTTTCATTTCATTTACTTTTTCTTTACTCATTCCTAGTTTTATAATTAGATAATTAGCACATTAATTTAATTTTATTTCAATTATTAATACAACAATTATATATATATATAAATAAGATGAACAACATATCATATCACCAAATATAAGTCATATCACGAAACATAATCGTACCACTAAATATAATAATGCTTTTTCTTGAACACATCACCAAACATTTGCATATTTATTCATACAATCCTTAAAAAAAATATTTTTTTATACTTATTATTTTTTAAATTATTTTCTTAAAACGTATTATGGTCTAATTATGTAATAACCTCAACAATACTTGGTTTTTATTCTTTTGTAGAAAATCTTATTAGTTGTGTAACTTTATTAGGTGTTTTATCAATTTGGTTTGATGTGAAAATATTAGAATTAGTGAGTTTAATCTTAATTTTCCGAACTAAAATGGGGATTATGATTAAGTTTATGATTTTTTCATTGGAGTAGGCCAGTTTTTTAGCCGGCCAATGGGCTTTCTCAAGCTCTCAGACTCATGGGTCAGGGCTTTGGCTCTTGAATTTTCTAAAAAATGGCCTAAGGCATCTCTTCTCCTCCCCTAGTTCTTTAAAGCCCCATAGCCGAGCAAGATAGGCTCGTGATTTCAGGTCCAGGCCGAGCTTATGACGAGCCCTAGATACAAGAGAACCAAACTAACACAAAAATACATAATGTGAATGAACTTGGGGGTAACTATTTGAAGTCGAAAAACTTCATATAGAAGCTAGTGTATGCACTATTTTCCTGGATAATAGTTTTCACATAATTAAAAAAGCACATGAAAGAATGTAATGTGCAGTGAAATATTGGTGTATGCATTATTTTTCTCATAGTTAGTGGTCACATAACTAAGCACGTGAAAGAATATAGCATGCATGATGATGTATAAAACTCATTACAAGTAAGATTTTTTGCGATTAAAGATAAAATGCACACTTGTCCAGGAAACTTATGGACAATATCGCTTTTAACTCATGTGGAGGGTAACCCAACAAGTTTATTAGCATTTACTCATAAGATGTTCTGGTATTCTATCAAATAACAATATCTTGTGGAACAGTCTTGCGAATTGTAATTAATTGTTAATGTATTTTTAGGCCTGCAAAACTAAGGAAATATATAATCCAATATTATAAGAATGCCATATGCTGAAAAAAGTAATTACCATATTCAAAACTGTCAAAACCCTCATAATAGCATGTCGATGAGGATAAGAAGCAACAGCATTTTCCTGGTCCAAAGGCTCATCTCAAGTTATAAGGCGACACGTGTTATGGTCCCAAGCCATGATATGTGTGGAATGGCTTCCCCGTGGCATCACACGTGTCAGCATTAGCTGGTCCAAAACTCTATATAAACCTTACCCAAATGTGAGATATTCATCATCAGCAAATCAAATTCGAGTTATAAAAACTACATCTGAATTTCAAGTGCTTTCCTCCAATTTCCAAAACAAAGCAAGGAAAATGGCTAGCAACTACGAGAAGTTGAGCTTCCACGCTGGTGAGGCCAAGGGCCAAAACTCAGGTAATTTTCTTCGTCTATTATTCTCCATTTGTTCCTGCACTTTTTGTTGTTGAATATTACATAATTTATATGTGAATGTGCATTGAGATTGATGTAATTTTGGATTTAACAGGAGAAGGCGAGTGGGGTGATGGGTATGGCAAACAATAGCAGCCCAATCTACCAAGGAAACATTGCAAGCGGCAGGCCAGAATGTGCAGACCGGCTGTAGAGCTGTTGATGCAGTCAAGAATGCCACTGGCATGAACAGAAATGATGCTAGCTGCTCATCATGATCTCAATATGAGCATTTGCAGTTTTTTTTTCTTTTTTTGTTGGGAGCTTCTTAGTAGTTGTTTTTATTTGTGCTTCTGAACAAGGGAGCTGTAAGTCTTCTGGAGTTCTCATCATCTGGGTGTGTACTTTCGTCGCAGTTGGTTCTTGCTTATGTTTATGTTTATTATCCTTTAAAAGGAAAGTCGACTCTGCCTCTTGTAGTTCTCACCTAATTGATCATAAGCTTTTTTTAATCTATCTATAAATTCAAGATTGGTCTTTTGTTTATGCAGATGAGCACAATCCAACCGAAGAGTTTCTGAAAATAAAAAAAAACAGGAAAAAAAAACAGAAAATATAAATTAATTAAAACCAAGTCGACAACTCATAATTAAGAGAAGCTATTTTGCATCCGAAAGCGATATAGTTTTATTTTTTTATTGTTAATGCAGAATGAAAACAAGTAAAAAAAATCAAGTTACATCTTGAAGGATTAGTTAGACGAGCATCTCTACGCATTAAAGCAAGTGATTGTTGAACGACAGTGGACCGACGTCCCTATAAAGATAAGTTACTAACTATAGATCAATATCGTGACTACGTGGAGCTAGTAGCCTTCCTACATCAAAGAAAAATATCTGACCTTCTTCTGTGAATAAAATTACCATAATTTGTTGAAAAGTAAAGCACACTTGTGTCTACAAAGATTGAGAAAAATCGATAAGATTACACCACCGAAGCTAAAGCCTACATGTGCGAGAACAGTCGTGTGAAGTAGAGATTCTGTCTTTTCGGAAAAGTTCTGGCTTTTTTCAAGCGAAAGTTTTTTTTTCGTGGCTAAAACTTAAATTTTCTTTTGAAAAGGACAAGATAAGATGGTACTATTAGATTGATAGTACGATCAAAACTCAGTGGAGACCACAAAGTTGTGGTTAGTAATGTGTAGCACTCGGCTGAAAAATATGCGGTTAGGAACAGAACAAGCCCAAGTGGGTGGAGCTTAGAGCATGTCGGCTGCTGTCATTTCTTAAATGAATAAATTACATTTAATTACCTTTATTAGCGGGAGTGAAATTTCCATTAATATCATAGATTTTTCAACTGCTTTATGCTGGTTTCTTAAGTCCATTAACGTTTTCTTGGTATATTATCTATATATATAGCTATAGCTTAAAAAAGAAAGTAGATGGAGACAGCCCTTCTCCTTCTTCATCCCTATAAGAAATTCTTCTTTATTTCACTCTGATGTATTGAGATTTTCTGAGCAATATAGTAAGGTGTTTCAGTTCGGTTCTTATTCAGTGCAAGAAGAATATAAACGGAGTAGATTTTTGGGGCTGTTTTATACTAGGATGTAATGCCATTCTTCTACGATACAAACTGGGCGTAGGCATGAAACGTCTTAAAAAACGGGTTTAGTACACTGCTCATCAAGAATTATTTCAAACTACATATTGTATTTTTCGTGTAATATTGTTAACTTATTTATTTTTGTGCATCAACAATTTTAAGACCTTTTTATCTGCCATTGATGAAATAATAAGGCTTATAGATTATGTACGTAAAGAACCACGTTGTAACTGAATCTAACGATACTATTTTAAAAGATAAATTTTCATTTAAATTGAGAAATTGTGGGACTTCAATTGGCATCTTGGATTGGAAATGGAGTTTAGAAAGCGCTTTGGTGGTGTGTTAACATGTATTCAACATTTAATACATACACATGGACATGTTGGGATGCTGCAATTTGAAAGGACCAGCTTATAGACACAATGATTACAACTAGATGTGCCATAAGTTTTCTGAAGTTACTACATATTATGTTATGCAAGATCATTTGTCAGTTGAGAATAGAACTGAAAATATAAAGATATATGACATAGATTATCTTATTTTAGCCTTTCAAATAAACGGATGTCATACTCAGAGGAGTGAAAAATAAAATGAAAATGTTTAGGTTTCTAAATCAAGATTATAGATGTTTGAAGCTCTAATTCAATGTTACCAAAATGATTTGGTAGTGGATTTTCTAAAATTAAATTGTAAACTCAAACAAATAATCATTTGCCTCTATTGCCTTATTTTGTTCTATTCAAACGTTCTAAATCCACTTTTAATTTTGGGAAATGAAAAGAAAACAAGTTGAAGATGCTGTAATGGAAAATATTTTTCTTAGGCCAAAATTAATAGAAAATAGTTCAATAAGATATGAATAAGGGGAAATGGACCATGATGGTGACTTTTATTTCGGGTTTGCGTGATGGACATGATGGACATGTTGGAATTGATGTCTGGAACCAAACTTGCTGCGATGTAAGGGGAAGCTATGTTAATGCATTGTGGAGAGGTTACAAAATTTTATTTGGCTTCTGGTGCTCAAGAGGCCGTGTCGCTTGTTATTGGATTTGGCGAATGTTGGAGCAATTGTCGGCAATCTGATTGAAGATGAGATCTGTATTGGTGCATTTGCAAGTAGTGAAGTATTTGTGGGCGTCACAAAGGGAATAAAGAGGCGCACCTTTTAGCTCACTTCGGCTTCAGTGAACAATAGCAATTGTTGGCTCATTTATGGTGGTGAATAGAGAAGATGCTTCATGTTGAGGGGGATGCGTGTACTTCTTTTTTTGACAATTTTTTCTTCACTGGGAGGCTTTCAGAGGCAAGGTTTTATGAGGGTCACCCTAGGTACACCTCCTTTCTCCAGTTTTTCTTGTTGTTTCTAAATGTTTTGACTATTTATGAAGAAGTAGTAAATATTGTTTATTTGATTTAAAAAAGAAAGAAAGAAGGGGAAATGGTAAAGCTAGTAAATAAATATTTGTATCAATTATCAGCAGGAAGTAATCTTAGAATGTAAAAATAATTGATTTGAGGGTGGTTTTTAGTAAATAAATATTTTGTATCAATTATGTGGTGCAATGGGATTTTATAGATGTAGATAGCAATGTTTCAAAAATAGCTAGGTGGTAGGCAAGGGCCTAGCGGCTAGAAGAGTGATCGGGCATAGGCATTTTTGTCTGTATAAAAATAATTATTTTGTATTATGAATTATAAATTTATACCAAAATCATGCAAAATAAAATGATATATAAATTACTAAAAACTCATAATTAATATTGAACATTGGGAAAAAGTTACTACAAAGAAAAATACTGAAATGAAACGGTAGGCCTCTAAATCTAACTCTTCCTCCTCTCCATATCCCTCCAAGACTAGGTTTTGTTAAAGTCAGGCAAAAAATAAAAATAAAAAATAAAAAATAAAAAATAAAAAAATAAAAGACAGGGCAGGCACACGGGCCTAGGAGGATTTTTATTTTATTTTATTATTTTATATTTATTAGCCAATTTTTTAGAACACATAGATAGTAACTCGATTTTATTTTTATCTTCTGCAACCCCTGAAAATCCACAGAAATTGGAAAGTACTTCTTAGAGGCAAACTCAGGGAATCTTGATTTTTCTTCCTTGGGTTCACTCACAGTTGACAAACTGGAAGTTTGCTCTCAGGCGGGACAATAGCCATTACCTCTTGGACCTCACCAAAATTCTTCCGACTATGAGTTAAACTCTTTTGGCCCTCCTCATCTCAAATATAATTCATTCATCTTCAGGGATGACGACTTTAGACGAGCCGAACACGTTCAGGACTCGTTTAGCCTACTGGACCAAGCTTCCTCAAATTCATCAATTTCTTCGACTCTCCAGAAATGTATCCATAGTTCAGCGACCATACTCTTTAGAGTATCAGTTCATGCTAGCAATGGTGTGCTAGCTTGGTTTGCACTTCTAATATGAAGTTGTCTCATGTTCCAGGTCCAACAGGAGGATGACTGGATACGAGGGTGGTGCAAGTATTTTGAATGCTAAGAATATCAGAGGCCATTGACAGTTTGCTAAAGCAAACTTCTGATTTTTTCTTATGTTTAAACGCTAATGTTTTCTGTATTCCTTGAGTAATGGGTTCTGTAATGTTAAAATCCGTTTAAGGCAATACAGAGACGAATTCTAAGTTGATCATGAGGTGACATGAATCGTACTTAGCATTACTAAATTACCTCTCCTTAAGAAAATAAATAGTAAGCCTTTGCATCGTTCTATATTTTAGATGTTGCATGTTAATTCTCTCATGAGTATAATGCCCAGTCATTATTAATATTTCGGTTCGGTATATTTTCTTTTAAAGTCATGAATGTCTCCAAGTACTCCTTGTTCTAAAAGGAAAATTATTTTGAAAATTCTATAGTTCCAAGCATTTGGTCTCTTTCCTACATGTGTATTTGTTCAACTGTTGCCGTCACATGTTTGATTTACAGAATCTGCTTGTATTTCCATTCAGGATACATTGATCAGGAAGTAAAGTGTTTCATCAGATATCTCTTTCCAATAGGTTTAAACACTCTCCCTCCAATTCTTTATAGTTTCTTCATGTCTTTGTCCACGGTAAGAACTCTGACTTGAAGATTTAATGAGTCCTATTACAGATGCTTGGTTGAATATTTTTAGAGGTCAATTTTCAAATTGTTAATTATCATCTTTTGATATCAGAACTTAGAATACTAAAATAATTTTCAAGGATTTTTAAAATAATTTTTAAATTCCACAAAACTAATTACTAGTTATAAAGTAATTATGAAATTAATTAAAATATTAAAATACTAATTCTTCACTAAATAAAAAAATAATTAAAACATAGTATATTTAAAAGAGTATTCACCCGTTCGGCTATACCTTTAAATATTATAACGTGTATAGCCACGCTATACTCCTGTAATATATTCGTATATTTTAATAAGTACGACCGGGGCGGTCTTACAGCTTTAAATATATTTATGTTTTAATTATTTAGTGAATAATTAGTATTTAAATATTAATTTACTTCATAAATAGTAAATAATTATATTTAATTATTCTTAATAACTTTGTGAAACTTTAAAATGGTTCAATTTTAAAAATCCTAAAAAATTGTTTTTGTTAAAAATGGATTTTAGGCTCCAAACCCTAAATACAAGTCTTGAGAATGGGAACTGTTACTATTGGTAATGGCGGTGTTTTGCGAAACGTTTATCACCCTGTTGCTGAAGAAGTTGGTAAAGGAAGGACAATCGATATGCTCTCAAGAATTTTAGTGTTGTTTGTTAAAATTTGAGGACAAACTATTGTAAACACAAACCTTGGAAATTTTGGCTGAATACAAAATCGTAATGATAATTTTGGTTAAGTAATTATCTCTTTGTAGTGATAATTTTGCATAAAATATGTCTAATTGAAGGTGTGATTTGTTCCGGCAACCAAACAATGGACCTGGCTTTTAACAACAATCCAACTTACTCCGGAGGCTTTTAACCCTTTCCCTGACCGTGTTCATTATCTGCCTGACCCTCATTCCATAGACCTGCTGCAGCATCTGTGTCAATATCAGAACATAATTCCCGCATTCATCGGTTCTAATTCAACAGTTTTTCAAATATGGTTCCAGCTAACTTCGTGGCAGAATGAAGTCGACAAGCATTGAGCAAGGCTCTCACGCTGATGCATCTGCTTCAATAGGCATTGATTCAAAGCCTGGGCCTTATTTTTAACTCTTCCTCCTCCATATCTCTCCAAGAGTTCGATTTTATTCAAAGTGGCAGAAGAAAAAAAAAAAAGTAAAAAAAAAGGACCGATACCGCCTTAGCCCGCCTAAGCGGACTTTTTTTATTTATTATTATTTTTATTTGTTGGACAGATTTTTCAGGCAAAGCAATAGATCATACCTCTTCAACCTCGTTCCCAATCTTACCTCTATAAGACTCTGATTTTTTGGCCCTCCTCTTCATCCTCAAATACAAATTCATTCTTCCGCAGGACGATGACTCTCAGCAAGCGAAACGCGTCCGGAGTCGTTTGGCCTCCTCGACCAAGCTTTCCTGTCCGGCATCGATTTCTTCGACTACAGAAATATCTCCGAGTGGTTCAGCAAGGCCCAGGAGGCCTAGGGTCGGGGGAGAGCGTGGAGCGTCGTTTTGGCCACCAAGGTTGTAAAGTAGCTCTGAGAGTATCAGTTGGTGCTAACAATGAGGTGTGCCGAGTTGGTTTTCCACTTCTGATGTGTGAAAGAAAATTTCTTCTAATATTACGAGTACCGTAGGGAGAATGACTTGGATACCGGACTGGCCCCAGTGTTTGAATGCTAAGAGAATGTCACCGAGGCCATTGAGGGGCAGGTTGCATATTTGCATGCAAACAGTCTGTAGTTTTGCTTCTGTTTAAACGCTTCGTGTTATGCTGTGCTGAGTGATGAGTTATGTAATGTTTAGATGCAGCTTAAGTGTTTTCGGATACAGACAGATTCATTGATCATTGACACCTAATCGATTTGTATGTAGATAAGTGTTTTCGGATTTTGCTTTCACATTTACTCTAATTTGCAGATTGACATGGAATTTTCCCCTCTCTGATAAAAAATGATAGTCATACCCTTTTCACTGGTTTTGTTTCAATGTCATGTTTTTAGTCTTATTAGTATGATGCCCAGTGGTTATTAATATTTTTTAAAGTAATTCCGAGCATTGGTTTCCCGTCCCATGTTGATTTTCTAAACTCTGCTTCTATTTCCATTTACAGGATACATTGATATTGCAGGGAAGTACCAATTGTTTCGTCCAGTATTCTTGTTGCAATAGGTTCGACACCTCTCCCTCCAATTTTTTGTAGTTTCTTCAGTGTACAATTTGGTCTGAAACTCAATAACCAAACTTCTAAATTGACTGCTCCTTCTCCATCTTTTGAATTTGATGCTTTCATTCTTTGAGAAACTATATCTGGAAGCTTTCATGTATGTCACAGACTCTGAGGAATACAATATTACACATGGAGTTGTAGAGCCTTGAAAAAGATGCAAAATTTTCATGTTCTTCCCTTCCAACAATGACAGACACAATAATCAATGGAACCCATGACAGAGCCTTTTTGAGTTTCCTAGTGATCATTAAAAGGTTCCCAACCCTCAGCAGTACACAAAACTGAAGATTATGACCCACTTTCAACCTAACCCTCTTCGTCATGCAAAACCAATAAGATAATCAAAATGAGAAGAACAAATTGCCAAGGATTTTGGACCTAATTTTCATGTTCTATACCTTTAGAGCAAGATCCCAAATAAAATGATAAATTATATCACTGTAAATGACATTTGATTTTGAATTTTGGTGTAAAGGTTTCAACCCTTAAATCCTTTGAAGCATGATTAGCCTGTTTCATGATGATTTTTTCATTATTATATTGCTATCGTCATGATTTTTAATACACATATCCTATGAATTTAAAATAACTTGTGAGTACCATTTAATATACTTCGATACATTTTTATTTTGGTAAAGGTTGAGAATTTTCCTAAGGCTGGGGGCTTGGAGTTCGGGGGTTATTGTTTTCAGACCCTCTTGCCACTTAGAAACCCAAATGGAGACTGTTGCAATTTTAATGCCAACATCTTTGAAAATGTGGGGTACGTTGTATTCATTAATGACCTATCTAATTAATAAGTGAGTATTTTATTTGGCAAACATGCCAATATATCTATGTGACTTTATTTATATCATGCAACATTATTGAGACTAATTTGTCTTTGTTTTGATATGAAGGTAAGTGTGACTAATGACATTTTTGGTATTAAAAGGTTTTTTAAGGTCCAGAAGTACGGTGGGACTGGATATACCATATAGCCACTTGAAGCACAATAAAGGAAGCTTCAACAGGGTACACTAGAAAAAAATTGATATATTTCATGAGTTTACCAATATTTTGAGAGGTATATTTTTTATTATATATTTATTGATATATATTGGATTTATATTATACTTTAATGTATGATAATACACATGTAATTTGCCTAATATGATAATAAGAATTTACTAATAATTTGTTTACAATGTTCTAGCAAATATTACTTCTAAATGGACATCAAGTTACAAGTGGATATAACTAAAGCATGAAGCTATGCTCTAAAGAGTAATATGATTGCTTGAAAGGATGAACCTTGAATTACACTATGAGAAGTTTGCCGTTCTTGCCAAAGGAATATCACAATACTCATTGGAATGCACTCTGGGAAGATTTACAAAGGCTACAGGAAACCTTCAAACATACTATTCTAGCTCATTCAACAATGAGAGTCAGGGATAGATAGCTCTAGCAATGGATAGTGAAAGCAAGTTGGTTGAGAATTCCTGACGGATCTCCCCCTATGGAGAGTGGATGCTCACTATTTTCTTATCCACTATGATAGGATTGTGTATGATGTGATGAGAATTTCGCTCGTCCTTTCGGAAGGACTAGCATGAGAGAAGGTTTAAAACCTAGCAAAGGAATGAAACTAAAACCCAGGGAAAGTTAAGTCACTTGTGATGGTAACCCAACCTATAGGCTGAAATCTCCAAGAGAAGGTTCAATGAGTAATAACAAGTCATGTGTAGTGATACAAGGTTGAGTTTAACTCTTAATGAGATCTATATATATACTAAGTGGGATATTTAGCTACAAGAATATCCTTCTAATCTGATCACTATGTGAATGTGGAAGTGAGGCCACTTTCTATGAAAATTTGGGGGAGTTTTTAGACATTCACTATGTTAAGGAATATAACCCGCGACCCTAATGTACTTGCTTTTGAACTTCACCTGAGTAGGGTTGTGTGGTGTTGTTAGGGAAAGAGTTCAAAACTATATGTTATTCTTGTATATTCTGGTCTGCGCTCTGGTAGAGGTTCAGACTGAAGAACACCCTTTCTTATCCGCAGAATCTTATGATATGTTGCTCAATGAACTTATTTTTGGAGGTGAATAAGTGAAATTGTGGATGGTATGTTTATTTAAAATGAATTAATCAATAATTCATAAATTACCTTATTGGTGGAACGATTCATTAATAGATAGATTTTTCTACAAGAATTGCTTTATGCTGAGCTTTAACTTCATTAACATCTTCTTGGTGGTATATTGTATATATTAGCTATAGTTTGAAAAAGAAAGAGATAAAGCCACATCCTTCTTCCTCTTCGTCCTGTGAACTTGTTTCTTCTTCTACTTATGGATTGAGAGTTTCTTGACAAGCATAGGACGTAGTACAAGAAGCAATTCAGGAATCGTTCAGAGCTACATATTGTATTTTTAAGAATAATTTCTCTTATTTTAATTTGTGCATAGACAGTAAATCAGAGTCAAACCTTTTCATTCTTCTAACTCTACAACTTGCTTATGATATACCTTCATGACTTTGTCAATCCAATCCAATTATGGACACCATTAGAACCCTAAGTCTCTTGCCCCTAAAACACTAAACCCTAACTCTCCTAAACTCCTCAGCCATCACTGAAAAGAGTTTCTGTCATTCTCTTTTGATTGGTGGCATTTTCAGAAATTTGAATGTTCATGCATGATTTTTATTGTGCTCTTTATCTTCATCTTCTGTGTAAAATTAGCCACAAGGCAGCTATCATTAAAGTGGTTCGTTTTTCCTATAAGAGTTTCACTGCTTATTGATTTTGTGGCAGAGGTGTTTGAGCACATATGGCGGAGATTAACCAGTGTGGCAGACGTGTAAACAGATCTTGATCTGTGCTTAGGGGAAGAGGGCTATGCCATTTGTAGTTGATCTACTTGGAATAGAGCCCATCTCTGTTAAATTTATGATATCAAACAAAGTTGCAAAGAAGGTGGTTCTGAATTTCCTACCTTTACTTTGCATAGTGGGTTCCACATGATTAATCTAATTTATCAACCTTATTTCGCAAATCTTATGACAAGGAATTAGAGGAAGACTTGAACCAAAGATTCCAAAAATAAATAAATCCAACTCAAGCTTACAATTCAAAGAAGTCATGGAAATATGAATTTCTCTGACCTGCTTCTGCTTCAATTGGATATCAATTATCGATTATTTTTAAATATGACATGCTCCCAAGCACCTGTTGCTCATGTATCATTACATGAAGATAAAAGTGATATTTTCCAAAGATTGTTATCATGAAAACGTAAATCTCTTAATCTGTTGCAACATTACAGATTCAAGTCGATCTCAATTAATCTTGAGATAAACAACAACCGAAACGTTCATTGACGTGCTTCTAGTTTGAGGAAGAATCTCCTTTACAGTAGAAGCTGAGACTCCGTTTCCTATACAAGGAAAATGATACTCAACTTGGGACTGTCATATCAATCACTGCTCATAAACGCTTTTATTTTATTTGCAAAACGATAAGTGCTTTCAAATTATAAACATGTTGAAATGTCTATTAAAGATTCCAAGTTGTTAAACCTTAGTTTTAAAGGTTATTTTTTAGCAGAAAATGTTTTTGAACCCATAATTCAAACACCTTAAAATGCTTTTAAAACCCATAATTCGAAACACCAAACTTTTTAAACTCTTTTAAAACTCTTTTAAAATCTTAATTACCTTACATTCTGTATCAAAGTTCTTGGGCTGATTGTCCTTTAGTTTTTAGGTGTGAGTGAACATTTCAAACTTAAATGAGGTTACTTTGGTATTTTCTCAAAACTTTGCTATTTTGAATATTACAAAATAAAAAATTTTAGATTTTATCAACAAACCAAAGGGTTAACCAAAAACCCTAAATTATCTGTCAGACGCACAATAACATCACCCGGAAACCCTGATCCTAATGAGAACCAATGGCGTTTGCTTCTTCTCCGAGCTCACCACCGCTCTTTTCGCCTCACGTGTCAGTAAAGTCTTCTTTTCTCCAGTACACTGCCAACCCGATCCATCACTTAGCTCTCTCGCTTCTCACTTCCAGCGCTCACACTCTGAGACCGAAGCTTTCACCTTCACACCATTTCAAATCCCGTCTCACAGACCCAATAAACCCTCAAGACCCCTTTGTCCCGCAACCTCTCATCTGAACAGCACTGACTTAAAGACTCCCGATCACAGGGGCCATAGCTGAGATTTTTGCTAAACACAGGGGTGTGGATGATGTGGGAAAAACTCTGGAATTGAACAATGTGTATTTGATTAGCCATGATTGGTCTTGAGCTTGAAGACCTCGAATTGGAACCCTGATGTTGCAAGGAGGTTTTTTGATCGGTTTTGGCATGTGAAGGTGAGGGTGAGCTCCAAGTCATTAATTTTATGCTGGGTATTTTTGGTGTTAATGGGTCTGTGAGTGAATTCTGGGATTTGGTTGATGTTATGAAAAAAGGATTCTAGTGTGGAAATGGGTGCAGGATAAACTTTAGAAAAATTTGAGAAGGATGGGTTGGGTGGTGATGTTGAGAAGTTGAGAGTCATGTTTAGTTCAGGGTCTACTGACAATTCCCCCAGATGAGATTTCTCAAGGGTGTAGAATTGTAGAAGATGAGGCATGGAGTGATAGTGTTGAGAAGAAGAAAATACTTGATTTGAATGTTGCATCTAGCGATATGGTTAAAACTAAGATCTTGGAAAATCTAGTACGGAGCCAATGAAAGCACTGATATTTTTAGGTGGATGGAAGAGAGTGGGTTTTTGAAGCATGATCAACAGACTTCCTCATGCTATGGCAAGGGTTGTTAGAAGGGAAGATTGTAAGAGACCAGTTTTGGAAAGTTGTTGATGAAATAGAAGCAACGGGTATGAACTGGAGTTGGAGACATATGTGAAGGTTTTCACAGATTTGCAATAGGAAAATGATTAAGGATGCTGTGGACTTGTATGAGTTTGCACTGACTGGTGCAAATGAACCTCTGGTGCATTGTTGTTCCTTTCTGCTGGGGAAATAGCGGGTGGTAACAGGCTGATGGTCTGTTTAGGTCTGGGCTTTTACAAGAGATGGGAATGTGTTGACAGATTCAATGCTCAATGCAGTCCTTAAGGCTATTGAACAGTGTTGTGATTCAACATCGGAGAGTGCAATAAGGTTTGAGAAGCAGATGGAGGAAGGTGGGCTTGTAGCTCGTGGTAGTCCAGAGTAAGTACCATTCCCGACTTAGTAGTGCTGGCAAAAAGGAGCAATTGGAGTGAATTATTAACAATATGGAAGCTTCTGGGCGCAGTTCAGATTACAAGATATGGGCGTCCTTAATTGAGGGTCATTGTGTAGCTGGTAATCTCAACAATTGCTTCCAATTGTTTCCAAAAGATGCTTGAAAAAGAGAGCCGCCTGTGCTGGTTTTGCTTTTCTGAATTATTGGTAAATGCGTATTGCAGAAAGAACGGGCAAAAGATGCATACAAGTTACTCACGATTCAGTCAATGAAAGGCAGCTCAAGCCATGGCATCTTCTGCACATCCCGAATTGTTATCGTAAGTTATTGAGCTCAGGGTTCAATTAAAGATATCTCAAATATTATAGATTAATGAAAATGATGGGTTTCCTCCTTTTGATCCTTTTCATGGGGTGTGTGAGGAAGTACTAGAACAGGTGGTGATGCTATAGCTTTTCTGAAGCGAAATGACTCAAATAGATTTTCCGTCTACCTCTGTGTTTCTCAGTGTCTTGAGACCTATTAGAGGCTGGACGCATATGGGGCAGAAACTTTCCTTCAAAATGCCCGGATTCATTTGTAACCATGCTGATGTTTGGATTTTCTCCCTTGCGCTCAATCCGGGAGAAAGTGCTCTCCCTGCGTCTGCGGTTGCTACCCCTGTGGTTTGGCCGCTTGGGGTTTCAGATTGCTCTATTGTACTGTATTTCACAAGGTTAATGTAGCAGAGAATTTGCTTCAAAATTTTGGTTGAAGATATTTGCTCCTGATTGATATTAATGATTATTGGGAGTATTTTCAACTCTTTGGTGAGAAGAGAAAATCAAAACTCTATAGTCTTGGAGTTACAGATGCTCTTTAAATTTTTCTTATCTTTTCTTATGATATGAGCATGGCTGTGGCATTTCAAGTTCTTATTGAATGACAGGATTGCTGATGATATCACATGGATCTAATGTGCCTCAGTGGTCTATGGCTCAGCACTTTTTGGGTCAAGTTATGTTGTGTGTATTAAGTCTAGTCGTTATGGTTGTGTTTTGTGGGTTTCAGTTGTCTGGATTAGGTTTAAAGTTGTTCATCTCTGTCAAATGCTTACCTCTTGCAAAAGCTCTTTAGCCAAGATCACAATACTTTACAAAGAGAAGTTAAAATGACAATGACAAGTTCAGGATGCAGGAGAAAGGTTACAGACTTACCGTCTAGATTTTTTATAAGTAAGATGCCAAATTCCTACTAACCTGGTTAGTTTCTACTCAGTTGTTAGAGACTTATGGAAGTTGTTTACAAGCTGTCTATATATGTGGGAAAAGAAATCAACAATTAAAGTCAAGTTGGGACATCTGCATTTTTAACTGCACACGCATGTAATCTTGATATGCCTTTCTTATTGGTACTGCAACAGTTCCTGTCCTGCTGCCTTTTTTACTTGTCTTAATCTTTTGTCATTTCAAGAACCATTGCAATTTATTTTTCTTTCTGTTCCGGTTTCGTCTCGAGATGTTAAATCTGCTCTATTTTCCTTCTTCCTTTTTTGTATTCTATAAGATCTTTCAGTTAAAGACGGCATTGCCAATCTATTGGTAGCCAAATCAATTGAAAAGACTTTTCAGTGAGCAAAACGTGATGACTGTGCGACTGAACATCCATTCAGTGGATTCTTTGGAGTTTTGTCTCAGTTTGCACGTTGTCAATGGTACACTCGAGCTATTTTCGTCGAACGAACATTTTTGTTGAGGTTTTATCTGAACTCTTCAACCAGGAAATAAACAAAGACAACTAATATACGTACACCAATGTGACAAATACCATCTTCTTGTGATCTACAACAAGTTGTGTGCAGTGAAGGACCAAGATGTGGACAATTGAGCCTGCTTTTTTATCTTTTCTGGAATTGTTTGAGCCACAACTTGGTGCTCCCTTGTTCTGCTGACTGCAGAGACGTGCCATATCTTCTAGTCGAGGTGCAAAGCACAAAGCTTCCACATCAAATGCAATGCAGAGCAGTTTTGCTGTTTATCCACACAACACCGCATCTATTTTAGGCCCATTAACTCAGCAGATAACGGCTGTAAGCTTCAACTACTTTGATACAGGGAAATCTGGGGGAAGGAATCAAGCAGGATAGATGGGGATGGATGGTTAATAGACTTGAGTTCCAAGCCACCGTCCCATGACTTATTAAAGTGCCAGTAACTATTTGGAGGCAAATTACCACCCAAAAGAAAAAGAAGCCATAGTCAGAATGGAGTGAACCAACATTATTATTCGAACAGTTTTTAACAGAGATAAAGATAAGAGAGACGCATGGGCTACATGAGCAGAATCATTTGGTAAAAGCAAAAAAAAAAAAAAAAAAAAAAGTGGGATGATCAGATCACTGATGAATACTCAGGTTCTTAAAGATGTAAATCACCATCCATCACAAAAAACACAAAGTGGAAAAAGATAAAGGAGCATCATGTTCCTGAACTCCCAACTTTATCTAAGCTATTTTGTACCATGAATGCTTTCATCTTGTAAACATTTAATCATTTTACGTTTCTTGTGAACGACCCCACTTCAAATAACTTCCGGAAATCACACTTCTAGAGCTTTGGTTTGAGTTTCATAAGGCCATCTGATTCAATCAGTGAGAAAACCAGATGACAATAAAGAATATTCGTCTCGATACGACAAGGTGCAATGCTGTCGTTGTAACGTATATCTCAATTTTATAATATACGTATAATACCAAAGTAGTGCATGTTGAAGGATAATGTTTTCTTTTCATAGCGTGAGTCTCTTATGTTGTAGACACTGAATAGTTGACCATCTATATTCAACATGCTGGACTGATATACCTTCATGATAAGAATAAAGGGGGGTGTATTAGGGTCTCTTGTTTGCTCTAGAGTTGGAAATTTAGGAAGAGATTTGGTTTTCTTCAACATCAAACCATTCCTTAGCAGAAACGAGAGTGGAAAAAGGGGGGAGAAAAAGAAAAAGCTTATCGCAATTTGAAACAATTGTTAATAGGAATCATTATTGTAATGAGGGGGAGAGCAAGAGGCTAGCTCTTTTTTTTAAATTAGCGATTGATACAAAATATCAGAAGGACTGGACCTGGGGATCGAACAAGGGCTCACTCTTAAGCAAAAGATGCCATTTGTCCCTCAGAAAAGCACTTTTAATACCTTCACACAGCATGATTGCTAGTCTTCTGGGATGTACAGACTCTCTAGAGATGTTAATAGCACTTCTGATTATCAGCCACTGATTATACGTTAGGGCTCATTAAATTGTGATCCTGTCAATGAAGCATGAGCATTGCCATCATTAGTTTGCTCTTGGATTCTATAGCTTTAGACACAAAAATGAAATCATGAACCCACAATTTTCTTTTTGGTGACCATTTGTCCATGGCATCAGATTTTCTATGCATGAGTACAAAGCTTGTGATATATAGGAGACATTCCATATAGGTCTAAATTTTTTCTGAACCCTAGCTTGTTTGCTCTGTAATTTCGCCATACTGGATGGCATTAGCCGGAAGAGTCACTAAAGCAAGAATGTGGGCTTGTCTTTTGCTTGGAGATCAAAAGGGTTCTTCTTCTTCCGTGAATTTGTCAAACCTCACCAACTGACAATTCCTATTCATTGGCTGATGCACTTTGTTTCACTCTCTCTGTTGCAAAACACCAAGCCACATAAAAACAAAAGATACAATATTTAAACATTTTCCATATCAAAATATTATAATTCTTGTTTGAAAACTACATGGGTTTAGTTTATGAATAAGGAATTAAAAGAATGACCAATTTTTTTAATGATTTTCCAGAATTTTTCTTCCGTGGGCATAGAAACAGTAAACAATGACAGTTGGACTTTGTTTTGACTCCAAAATCATGGAACACGTTAATTTTCGTAATGTCTTGGACTAGATGATGCGTTAAAGAAAAAAATGGGGGTTGCTGCTAATGATATTGTAAAACACTTGCGGAGTGCATAAGCAAACAAAGTAGGCACAACAAGACAGCTTGCCCACAATTTAAAGGGGACCCTCCCCCTCAGTAAATAAGTCTTATTACGAGAATCTTGCTAAGTTAGATAAGCTACTTCACCAAAAATCGTAAATGATAGATTATTAAAACAAATAAACAATAAGCACTGAACACGAATAATTAGATTTTTGCACAGAATATTTGGTTAACTTGGCCGATGATCATTTAAATTCATCATTTTAGTTTTTAGTTGTGGAGAAGTTCATCAAATTCAATTTTCATGAAAGGTATTCAGATGCCTAAACCTAACTAGGTCACAAACACTGAAAATAGGCTAATTGCCTTTATCATGCAGATATACATATCTTCTTCAATCAGCGTTCACACAACTAAATGCCCATTCATGCCCAAAGTTATTCAACTATGTTGTAGTCCCATGACTATGCTTATGGAATTGCAATTGCTAATTGTGATTAGCCTCCATTTGCTAGACTAGCAGCCAGATCACCCTTTCTGTGCACTTGTCCTGTTTCTGTCAGCTGTTCTTTCGTGCATCATAGAGCACCCGCATTGTATCATTGTCTAAATGTTTCAATTTTCTGAAAGGAAAAATAAAGGGAGAGAGGGATACAATGCAAGAACAAAGATATCAGGTTAAAATTTTATCTTGAGGTATTTGGATTCAAAATCTAAGGTTCTGTAACCTGGGCAATGAGAATCTCTCCTAGTGGGTTTGCCTTTGGGGGGTGGTGGTGATGTGAGAGAAGGGACAATAATGCCTCACTGCCCTGCCCATATTATTAATTTACTCTGTTCCTTTCTTCTGCTTGGTCAATTTCATTTCCTGTTGTTGCTTTCCGATATTTGGCTATTTGGTTAATAGATTCCTGACCCTAGAATATACAGATTAAAAAAATAAAAAATTCCCAATTCATTAGTCAAAAAAAACTAGATGTAATCGCTTATTATATATAATTACAAGTGTGTATATTATTTTCATGTATATTGCAAGATGACGCAGACAATAATTTTTCTTATCTGGAAGTTGAGCCCTTAACTATACATGGTTTTGGCTTGTCATGGTTCTTTATCAGTACTCCATGAGAGATTGTTGACATAGGAAGAGTGATTGATTTCCCGCAATTGTACAAAATATGATTTGGATAGGTGCAAAAGATTAACACTTCTTGGAGAGCTTGAAATTTGAAATAGTATCATCATTTTGCTGTGATATCACTATAATTTTAGAGGGAGAGAAGTGTCCTGGAGAAAAAGCATTTTTGATGGCAGCTTTTGCTTTTCAAACTTTTTCTCTTTTTGAACAAATTTTGGGGAATGACTGTCTGCTGAAGGGCAGAGAGAGTGAAAGCATGTGTGATTTGTTAGCTGATAGTGGTTTGTGAAATCTATAAAGCACGTCCAACATTTCCAGCACAAAGAAACCAAATTATGATTAAAAAAACGGCCATAAAAAGTAATATTTAAGCTATCCAACAAATAATATTATTTGTGTGTGTGCTGTGTACATTAAAAAACTCAAAAACAAAAATTCTAACAAAGATCCTCTGATGGTCATGGGTCATCAGTGGTGCATACGTAATAACAAATCCATTATCAGCCATTCAGTCCCCTCGAGATTCTCACATTCTCATTTCCTTGAAAGAAAAGACGATGTTTTTGTAACTTTACTGAATGGCCAGACTCGCAAAATATGGTTCCCTCACAGTCTCAAGCAAGGCATTTCCAGTTTCACATACAAATACAGACTGAACATTTTTGTGACCAACTTTTGAGAAACTTAAATCCAATAAAATACAAACACACACTTATAATAATAAGTAACGACACCATTATCTAGGTAAATGATATATATGACTCAAAACTGGCTACCTAACTAACAAAAACGAAATTTTGTCCATTATTGGAGAGATGTAAAAAATACTAATCTGCATTTCATTTTCTGTTTTT
>CM031919.1:33832864-33981129 GCA_018703695.1 Prunus fruticosa
AATGTTTTATAGAAACCATGCTCAATCTACCACAATAATTTTAGAAAAGATAAAATGAGTTTGATAACTATGGTGAACACATCACCTCCTATCCCTGAACTTTTTAACTTAAAAAAGGTGCAAAGAACATTAAGAGCAGGATGCTACGCCTGTGTCCAACGACCTTGGACATTTGCCAGGTTTAGAGTTCTTCAATCAGACGAAGAAGCATGTTAAAGAATAAAACTAAATGAATTTTACAAATTCTATGACGAGGATATCAAGTGAACAGAAGATATCCATACCATTCACGCGCCCTTATGATGTTATCAGACAGGTTGTATCTATTCCCCTTTCAACATTTTACCTAAAAATTGAAACAAAATCACCACCTAAGAGTGCAGAAAGTTCCTACATATCAAAAGATGACATGAACAATTTGAAAATCGACCTAGGTTTGAAAGCCATAAAAAATGATAACCCAAATTCATGTAAGATAAGAAGCCATCCCCCCGAAGTGACTCTCTTTGTTCTTGCCCGGAATTTTAATTCAGAGTTACTAATTTTATATTATTCAAGCTACTAATTAACAAGAATATTCAATTGAATTTCTTCAAGACCGTTAGGATAGGATAGGAAAGGAAACATAACCTCAACTTCATCAAGAAATTGGCATGCACAAATCAAGCAAGCTTTCCCCATCATTTTCATACCGGATGAAATAATTAATTGTTCAGTTGATTTCACTTTTTCTTAAAACCAACACTTTGAATACCTCTCATGATGACAGCATTTCAGCCAACCTAGTAATCAAAATTTACAAGTACGGCAGCCATGAGTTCTACAAATAGACAATAAGTTGCATTAGTCCAAAAAACAGCAACAATATAGTAAGCATTTCACCAGTGCAATGATCAAATAGACAACATGCACAAGACAATCTTTGGATGGCGAGTACCCCTTTCAACTACCTAACAAAAATCCATCACCCCATACCCCTGTTGTTTCCGTGACTTGAGACCCACATATCTACTCTACAAAACAAACATTTCCGTTCAATTCACATGGGAATGTTATGCTTTTAAAACAATGCAAAATAAGGAAAAGTCACCAAATTAAATGACTTATCAAAGAAAAGGGAAGAAAGGCAACAGGATAAAACTAACCTTACCAGAGACAAGCCTTCCAAGACATCAAGTTGTTCGTCTATAGGAATCGGAACAAAACTTTCTGGTATATCTGGATTACTCGATTTCTCCGAACATGGAACATTGCTACAAAACAACCACACCTAATCAGGTTAAGTCTTATTAACATTGATTGTGTAGGCACAAAGTGGAAAAGCAAACAAGCTGGGTGAAGGCAACCAAATCACGGCGGTGTAAACATATATGGTTGGGAAAATCACAACATAGTGTAGACAAAATCACAACATAGTTAGCAGTAGAGGCAACTAAATTATGGTGGTGTAAACATATATGGTTGGGGAAATCACAACATAGTCTAGACAAATCACAGACAATAGAGAAAATCAGCTACCAAGAGAGCCAATCCTTTGAATCAAAATTAAGAAAATTAGGGTTTAGAGATATCACCTCAAGAGACAGAAATTCCGAGAGAGGGAGCGTTTAGAGAGAGCGGAGTGACTGAGAGAGTGAGATCGAGCGATTGAGAGAGCGAGAGAGCGTGAGCAACTAAGAGAGAGTGAGAGCGATGAGAAATCTGGAAAAAGCTGGCGGCGGATTTGGGAGAAGTGAGGTCGAAGAGTGAGAGGAGTGAAGAGGCTTAGATGGAACACAAAAAAATGAAGCCCCAAATGTTTTAAGGTTTCGCCCGAATTCGAGTGTGGCAAGGTACATGAATGTCATAAATCACGAACGATCTGCCATACACTTGTATTAATTATTTTTTAAATAATATAATTAAAATATTCGGGTTAATCGGGTTCCGCCTCGGATATAATTAAACCGGTCCAACCTGTTTAGACCTTCGGCGGTCTTTTTTCACCAATTTTAGATTTTTCAGTACAAAAACCGAACCAAACCACCTAAAACGGTCCCATTCCTACGCTTCGGTCTGGTTTCCCTTATAATGCTCACCCCTACACATTACACTCTCTTCTCTCTTTTGTCTTCTTCTTTTATGGAGTGTTTACGTGACGAGGACGGGTATGGGAGGAAGGGGAATGATTTCCATTCCTGAATCCCGCGTTTACTTGCAATCAGGAATGAAAAAAATAAATGGGCCCCACGTCAAAATCCGCAACACATTCCCTTACGGTTGTATTCAATAATCACCTGGGGGTAGTCGATACGATTCTCATTTGCTTCTCTTAATAACTTCCAAATATACATTTATTACTTTACCATAATTCCAAAACACCCCAACCCCTAAAAAAAATAAAAACTCATGACAAGAAGTTTCAAGACGTTTCCAACTTCTTTTTCACGTTATCGTTGTAGACACAACCTCCCAGCAGAAGTAGCAGCAACGCCTTGTGCTATGTAAATCATTTATCTATCTATCTTCGTCTTCACATTCATCACAAAACATAATATGGTCATAGATAAAGACTTTTTGTATTGATAAAGACTTTTTGTGAAGATTATATATCTCTTTTTTTGGTAGAATGAGATTTATAGGTCATTATTATTTGATTGTTTACTAATTATGTAGGTGAAAGAATATATTTATTGGAGTTTATTTTTTAGTTTGAAATTGACTCTTTACAAAGCTGTTATTAACATTATCATTGAACGGACCTCTTGTTGTTCATCTTGTTCAACATATTGATTCCTCATGCGTATACGTGACCAGTTTGCTACCGAAGAAGTTTGGTCTCCTTAGCCAATTTGAGAATTATATATGTGTTGTGGTGAAAATGTGCAGGGCATTTTAGTAATCAAATTAATTTGGATTCTCATTCATGAAAATTAGTAAACAATAACAATGGGAATCAACCCCATTCCTTTTCTAATTCCATATGTTTAGTAAACAACTTAATGTGATGATTCTTCCCATACCGATTCAGGCGTACTCTTTACTCCTAAATTCTCTCATTCCTTACTTTCTTCATTATTGATATGGGAACATGCCCTTATTGTTAAAGGATTGAAACATTTCATTAGAAATCACAAGATACTATCTTTTCTTTATATAATTCATAAAACATTCAAACAAAAATGTATGCATCAAACAAAGTTAATATAAGGATGGTTGTATTTGAACGAAATATATATATATATATATATATATATATATATAGGGACGGAAATTGTGTGGCACCATGTTTTTTACACAAGTTTTGACACAAATTTTGAACCATTAGATTTAAGTACTATTAATGGCTCAGAATAAATCTCACAACTAATTTATTATTATCTCTAAAAAATAATAGTTATTTTAAATTATTATTATTTTAATATAAAAATTATGAATTGACAGGCATCTCAAAATTTCTCCATCTCCCTTCCTCCATGCCTAGCGTTGGTAATCTCCTCCATAGCTTCGATGTGCCAAAAATCTCTATTTGCCTACTGTAGTTATATGCAATTGATACTATCTCATTTTGATAGTTTATACGTATGCCAAATTTCACTTTCCGCAACACTACATATGCATCGGCGAAATGAAATACCGATGCTGTTAGTATATTAGGCATCGATTTTATAAATAATAGGACTAAAAGTATTTAAAGGCATCAACACAAATTTTTGGTTTTTCCTAACGATGCTATTGATTATATTTAGCATCTATGATAGAAATATACTTGAATGACCTAGCGTTATTCTGACCGCTACAATTTTTCCCTAAAATTTTTTGGTCCTTGTGAATATTTCAATTTCCCCTCTCACCAAAAATTTCCCTCTCTTCTCAATGCCCACGGACAATCACTCCTGAGCTTTCATCCTTCTCACCTTCAAACTCCCTTTTCTTCTCTCTTCGCGATCCCAGTCCCCTAAACCCTCCTCGCGCTATACCCACAGTCACAGTCCACTCTCGCTGCCTCCTTCGTTTTCGAGTCTCTGCTTCCGGTCGTCTCCTTCCTTCCTCTCCGAGGCCTTTCTCCTTTCAGTGAGGGTTCGTAACTCCAATCCTTTACCGGTACGTGCAATTGCTTTCACGAGTCCGAGACTATCGTTTTGTACACTTTATGCTGCATTTTAAGCTGATTTTATATCGTTTTTACTTGGACCTAGGTGTTGTTTGGGTGCTCAGAAATAACGAGAAAGGCATAGGGCGAAATTTATTTTCGCTTTCAGTTTATCTTTTTTTTATATTTCGTTTCTGGGTTATTGAATCTACAAAGACGAAAGCTAAAAATCAAATAGCTTCAATTAAGAAATTTAGGAATTGGGTTTAGCAGTGGATTAAATTTCTGGTTTTTTCTTGCAGAAAATCCAGGATTTTGTAGGAATATCAATAATGATTAATCGACCCTTTTCTTATCCGTTTTTTCCCTTTTCCAATCTTTTCTTTGTGTAATGAAGGGGTGAAAGTGACAAAGGTTCAGTTAACTACAATCGCGGAAAACCCATTTCAGGCGGTAATTTGGAAAGCCAAAATCATCCACATTGAGAAGAGCAATGGTGAAGAACAAGAAGAGAAGTTATGCTAGTTCTATTTAGAGTTATGCTCAGTTTCAACTCCTTGGTATTATTTCCTCTGCTTTTCTTTTGGTAGGGAGTTTTTTAATCTCCATCAAATATTGGAACCCAAATGTATGATATGGTAATGTTGTGGTTTCGATACCAACCTGCAAAGACAAAATGTCAAACTAACTATAAGTAGATTTTAGCACGATAACTTGTCCAAGTTTCTTAACAGAAATATGAGTTCCTTTTGTTGGACAATAGACATTGAATTGGTTGCTTTTGTTGATATTTGTTTGATTAACATTTTGTTGTTTTCTTACACTCTCTAGAGGAAAGTTTCTACATGGGATTTGTCCTTGAACACTCTCAATTGGCACTCTCTCAACCAACATGAGCTGGAAAGGCTTTGGCATCCAATTATATTGGTGGTGGATATTTTTTGGTGTACACAACACAACCAACAATCTTAAAGGTCCAGATTCTATTTAAATAAATCTTCATTACAATTCACAGGCTTGTTCGAATTATAAAAGTACAAAATTAAACTAATCGCAATTTTTCATTTTTTTTATCGCAAATCAACCAAATTACTTTTAATAGTGTATATTTAATGATTAAATAACACAAGAGAGGCTACACTTTGGAAAACTGTTTGCTACAAAACTTTATCTCAACTGTTGGTCCGCAAGAGTCAAGACCATTTCAGTTTCTCCTTGCCCACTTTGGAAGGCCATAAGCTCTGTTTTCTAGGTACCCATATGCTTATTTGTTGTTTGGTCTTGAAAATTGGATGGTTTTGGTTGTATCATTTTCTAATGTGTGAGTTTGTTCAATTTTAATTTCAAAAAAAACTTGCCTTTTTGGAGTGTTTACCGTACTTTGTTTTTCTTTAGCTTATTGTTAAAGATTTTATATAGTTTTTCTTAATCTTATATGGTCTTTTCATTTAATTTCAGTATGCGAGAAGTGGGAAAAAGAAGGCATTTTACACCCAAATGGAAATTGGATGAGGTTCAAAATTAATGGGCAAGTCATGTGCTAGAGTGGATTTGAGTTTGAACATTCTCCTTGTTTTGGTAGTATTTTTCTTATTTATGTATGGATTATGTATGGATTTTGGTTTACTGGAGAACTCATAAGTTTACATATATAGGAATGTTTTTTGATGTTGCAATGGCAATATATATGAGTGTGGTTCTTGGGTTAACTCTGTTTTTGTGTGCCATGTTTGTAACATTTGAGCTAGTTTGCTTGCCCGGCGAATGGAAACTCTGTTTATTTTTTTTCAGCTATTTAATTGGACTCACATATTGTACGATGAGAGTAGCTTGTTTTGGGGAACTTAACCTTTCATTTTCACATTGTCTTTGGTGGTTGAGATTATGTTACAAGATTTATATGTTGTTTGTGTTGATAGTGGAATTGTTCAGTGGTAGGTTGGTTTTTCCTCCTATCTCTCTTCTTTTTTGTCAAAAGATTAAGTGGAAATTGAGAGATTCGAGCTTTTGCGGCACATACGATTTTCTCTTAGGTATGTTCTTTTCTAGAACTTATCTTTGTTCAAATTCCTGTTACTTGCTCCCAGTTTCTTCTTTGTATTTCCAAAATGAGACTTAGTACAAATCGTGAATGTGGAGAACTAGGATTAATTGAGAGAGTAATGTGGAGACCAAGTACAAGTACAAATTTTGTAATTATAGGTTAATGCTATGGATGTGGTATTTTTATGGATATAGTAGAATCAAGATTGGTAAACAATGTAATTACTTTTGAATCTTCAAGTTTTATGGTATAAACTATTATGGTTGTTTTTCTAGTTAAAATCGTTGTTGAAAAGTAAAAAAAAAACGAAGGGTCAATATTATTTTATTTATAGAAAGTCAAACCATTTGTAGGCTTTCCATATCAACATAAATACAAAAAACGAAGGCGTAGACCATAATTTGCAACAGTAGTGGCATCTTTTCTAAAGTGGTAAGTTAGAACACGCTTCGAGTATAATCAAAACCCTCGATGCTATAATGAGTATTTAGCATAAGTTTATATATTTTCTGATGCTATTAAAGGTTTAGGCATCGAAGGTCAACGCTCTCTTTGGCATATGGTAACACCTTATGCATCGGCGATTATGGAAGAGCGAAGTTGTAACTCATCTTTAGCGACGGGGAATGTCCGAGCGTATCACTATATCTTTTGCATCGGTTTCCAATACATCGGTTGTTGGGTACCTTTAGCAACGGTATTTCCCCGACGACGAAAAGTCAATTTTGGCATAGTACCCAGATTGGAAATAAAGAAATGCATATGAAGTTTGAGAAAATACCCAAGGGACATGGGATCGTGAGGATAAAAAACACATAACTTTCTCTCCACTTCAAGAATCAAAACGGATTTGGGGACTCCCTGGAAGGGCAGGGTAATCATGCTCTTAGTTTCTTGAAATTTCATTGGGGATGATCAATGAATCTCAATCAATTTCTTTTCCCCCCTTTATCAGTAATCTCAATTTTATTTCAATATGTAATAAGTTAGCAACTAATTGACTAAGAAAGCAGCAACCATGGCTCCTTTCATTTTATTTTGGTTAACTGGAAATTCTCCATGTAATTAAAATCTAGAAATTTAGTCATATATATTCCCTATGCTTGATCCTTTTTTGTTTTTCTCAGCAAGGGGAAATAGAAGTTCTAATTTAGCAGCACCAGGAAAAAAAACAAAAACACAGAGATCAACCTTCCTTCTCCGTACGTCAATCTTTTTTACTACTTGGGTATTTGATTTTGCTATATGGGTTGGGTTCGTTGTTTCTTGTTATGGAGGAAAATGGTGTGTGGACTTTGATGTTATTTCAAAGGCAAAAAGAAGACTGAAGAGAGAAAAAAATGGAAAGTCATGAAAAAAGAAGAAGATGTCGTGAGAGCGAATGTTGATGCTTTTAGGAAGATGTGAAAATATAAATGAGAGAGAAAATTGAATAGCAAAGTTAATTAAATTAAATTTTAATTAAAGAATTAGTTTGTTTAATCTTAGCCATTTATTGTAGTCTAATTTAATGGTTTAAAATTTGTGTCAAAACTTGTGTTAAAAATATGGTACCATGGACCCGACTGTATATATATATATATATATATATATATTGTGTTTTCGTTACATGTTTCTTAAAAACTTCTTAAAAGTGACAAAGCCAAAGACAAACATTCATATGACATCATAAGACAAATATCACGCTGCATAATCAGGATTTTATTCCCAGGCAATGCATTTCTTGTCAAATATTCCTCTTTCATAGGTAAACATGAAAATATCAAGAAAGATAGAGGATAATGCTAGGAAAAGATGCCGAATTTCAGTCACAAGCACTCCCTTAGAAGCTAAACACTCTTCCTTCTTTGATAGCAACTGCACTGCAATCAGGGAGTCAGATTCAACTACCAAGGGCAAAAGCAATGCATCTAAGGCAAAAGAGAGACCCACTTAGAGAGTGTAAACCTCGGTAATAGCCAACACAAACAGGAGACTAGATGCCCTCATCCACCGCACCTATAAGAACGCGTGCGAATCTCAAACAATCAGACCTACCCCCGAAGACCATCCTGCAAATCCAAAGCACCATAGACATTATATTGAGCTTAGAGATAACCAACCTAAGGAGGACGCCAATGTCAGTCTGAAATGGGCAAAGCAATACACCTATGAAGTAGTAACTGAGATTGATGATATTCTACAACATAATTCTTTGGACAGAAAAGGAGATGCTCCATAAACATTGGATAATAACCAAAAAGGACAACATTCTAGATCATTCCACAATAGCCGCACAGTAACAAAAAAACATTTACTTTTTTTTTTTGCATGCAACATTTTATGGCAAAAAAAGGGCTTGTCCAATATAGATCCATACATTTTCTATTTCCTAGACATATACCCATCACTCTATAAATCTATATGTAAAACCCAATTTCAAATTTAAATGACCGGTGGGATATAAGAGGTCGTAGGGATTCCTATGTTTTTACATCATTGCCACCAAACTTCATATTTTATTTATAATTTATTTCAAGCATTTTATTAACTGTCATAATTGTAATTAACACTCCTATTAATCATATCAATCACCCTATTTCTTTTGGTTGTCCATTCCCTCTCACATACCGCCCCCTAAAATTGCAAACCAAAAAAAATCTGTAAATTACATATCCTATAATGTACCTATGAAAAATATAAATATAAATATATTCTTGAAAATAAAATATAGGCATATTATTTACCAAAATTTAAAAAAAAAAAACTAAGTCAGTTACTTTGTAATTGAAATTTCCGTACATTTTTCATAAATTAAAAATAGGTACACAATAATTTAGAGAAAATATAGGTACATTATTACCCATAGGTAAATTATTTTACAATATACCTATAAATGTGTATAGGTACATTATTTGGAGAGGAAAAATAGGTTCATTTAAAAAATATGTACATTATTAGAGGAAAAAAATAGGTACATTATTTGGAGAGAAAATAGGTTCATTTAAAAAAAAAAATTGTTTTCCATAAAACAAATAATAGGTGCTTTATTAGAGAAAAAAGGGGTACATTATTTTGAGAAAAAAAATAGGTACATTATTTAGAGAAGAAATAGGTTCATTTGAAAAAAATGTTTTTCATAAAACAAACAATAAATAGATTATTAAAATATTTTTCAACATAATTAGAATGTACACTATTATTCATAAAACTATAATAAAATAGATTACTAGTAGTATAATTCATAAAAGGAAAACAACAACAAAAAAATTTAAATAAATCAAAACGTTTTTTTTTTGGGTCATAAAACAAACAAAAAGGTTTCTAATACTTTAATGTTGAATTTAATATTTAATTTCAAATAAGTTTCTAAATTATTTTCCTACATCCATTACAACCATTTGAAGATCTTTCCAAATTCAACGTGTGTCATTAGTCACACCTCACATAACACGTTAACTTGTAAATAGGGGTAGCTTTGAATTTGAAATATAATAATCATATTTTAAGCTAGATTATGCAACTTGCTTACTTGGATCATAGTCATCGGGTTTTATTTGGAAAAAAATTGGGTATTTTAAATAGAAAAATAAAGGAAAGGGTTGTAGGTGATTGTAATGAATTTTATGGGTCTAAGCTCAATTTACTACAAAAAAAAAAAGTATGAGATATAACTTTGGTAAATAGAATGAGATCTCAGTTGCTCATCTACAACAAAAGTGATATTCTTGTTTTTGGGGCGTGAAATTGTGGGGCTTCATCTTCGTGAAATGAAAGAAGGGGTTTTATTTGGATTTTAATTTTTTTGTTTATTTTTAAAAGGAATGACTATTGTAATAATTTGTGGACCAAATTGCCCCTCCCCAAGTATAGAAGTTAAAAAAGTTTGTCAAAAATTGAAGATTGTCCTCTGAATTGCTTCAAATTGAAATTACAGGATCCTCACATATTTCATCGATATTTCCGGTATTTTTGAACCCCTATATTTTCGAAAACCCCGATATTTAAGACATTAATTGAAACCAACAACAAAAGAAGACATACAACACCCACTGAGATAGAAAGAGACCAAACCACAGGCAGCGAGGTTATTCGTTTTCTTCTATACCTCAGCCATAGTTCTTAACGAACACTCAAAACTGAATCCCATTTCTCATAATTCAGGCAAGCCCATGTCCACCTTGTTCTTAATCTTATTCCATCTTCTCTCACGGCCCTTTGCGTTTTGCAAACTCTCGAAGTCCTTAATTTAGCTGAAGAAATCCCAAATTTAATATATCGACATGGAGGTATCAATAACATATCTAAATCTACAACATAACAAAAGACTAATATATATATATATATATATATGGGTTAGCATAATGTTAGAATTATGTTGGACCCTCATAAGTTACGAATCATGCGACAAATGTGTTAGTTGATGGGCTATAATTTGGATGGTAGGTTGCCTCTTAAAGTACTCAAATGCAAATTTATTTAGTACAATTAATACCGATAATGCAATTTATGAGATAAATCCCAAATCCATTGATAATCCTATGTTAATTCAATATAGGGTTTGACCGAAATGGTCCTGGACTATTGCTCCAATATAATTTTGGTCCACCAACTAAATAGCATTTGAATTATAGCTACAAAAGAAAATTATTTTTATAATGAAATAAAAATGAAAAGTATCAATAAAATAACAAAAGAACGTATAAATGAAATGATGTTTTAGGGACCATTGATAAAAACCACTCTCATTATTCTGAACAATAAAAATAAATGATGTTTTGGGATTTCACTAATAAACCCATTTTAGCATGACATAAGCCTAGTTGGAGTGAAAAACCCAAAACTATCTAATTGGCTCTTATAAAAATTTAGCACACGAATATGACATAAACCAGAAATTTATGCGGTCCTTTCAAATCTTATAAATCTTGTAATAGAAATCTTTAAACTCCATAAGTAAAAAATCTTGATTATAGAAATTCATTATAAAAAAAACCTATAAGTAATTATATTATGCTTAAATCCGCAAGGCTTTTTAATCCCTAAATAGTCTTTTAAAATCTCAATTGAATATGCCCCCCTAATAAGAAACAATTTGAAAATGACAAGTGACTAGTTTTAGGCTTTTCTCTAGACTCTATATGAGCGTTGTACAATATTCCGCACAGGAAGAAGGGGACTCTCTCTCCAAATTAGATGCAACGTCTTGAAAAATACTTGAAAAATTCAAGATCTTTTCAACCCAACCTGCCTGATTTCCAGATAACTAGTTGACCACTCATGTGCTTATTTTTTGTTGCTTTGCCATCTTCATGGTATGATTTTCTTTTAAAAACAATAAGTTTGAATTCATGTACTTATCCGACTAGATAGAAAATCTCCAGTCCTTCGTTGTTCTGTAATTTATATTTTGAACCAATTAAATATAGTGATCAAGAACTCTTATATTTATTTCCTCAAGTTAAACTAGAATAAAAGGAGATTGCAGAACTTGTTTTAACTGTTTCATTAAGCATTTGTCATTTAATTGCTTTTATATATGCGTGCTATAAATGTTTAGATATAATTTAGAATTAATTCCCGCTTTCGTATTTTGAAATTCATTATTTGGACCCGAAAGAAGGGTCTTGGCCCGAACAAGGCTGTATTCGATCCAAAAGATAGTAAGTTGATCTGGGCCCGAAAATTGCACTATTGGGCCCAAATTTACTGTTGCTCCAACTTGAGGGCTATTTGAATTCAAACCAGGTTGCTAAACCCAAGCAGGGTACTACTAACCATGATCTTGGTTTTTCCCTTACTTGATCAGGTATCGCTCATACTTTATCAAGCTGACACACACAAATGAAAGAATATTGAAATCCTCCTAGTTGAGGCATAGAAAAAACTAATCCGGGCCGTACCCCCCTTGAAGCACAATGGCTTGAAACAGAGGTCCAGAAAGAGCGCGAACATCACCAAATCAATTCACTACACTCACCCACACTAGGTCTATTGGGCTGGTCACATACCCATGGCACGCCTCCGAAGTAGATACACAAATCAAAGTCAGAAGGAATTGAAAGAGCAGGGCCCAAACCGAACTCGCTCGAATTCTGCTAACATGATTCAACTTTCAATTTTGTCGGAAAATTGAGAGAACCCTCTCCGTGAGCCAAGAAGCATCAATTGGGGGATTAGTGTTGGTTCAACAACCTCTCCGCTCCTCCTCAAGCAAGTCGACCCCGCATCCGGCAGAAGGAGCGCTGCTGACGGAAAAAAGGACCAACAATATTCCTATACAAAGCATCCATTGAAAATTTGTTATGTGAATAGAAATTAGAGTACAAATCTAGAAGTAAATAGAACTTAGAAAAATATTTGTTATGTCCAACGTTTTGATGCACTTACAGTGAAATTTATAAGCTCCAACCTTTTGAAGATTTCCCAATTCAGTTTTCCAGGTAGTGTAATACTTTGGTGTTTTGTTGTTGTTGTGCTTATTTTATCTTGGTTGTGTTTATTTCTGTGTTTTTCCACACATGATGACATGACACACAGAACATTTATAGAGAATAAACTCAAAATATAGCTTATAGAAAATAAACTCAAAATATTTTATCAAATTGAAAACAAATTAAACAGAAAATAAGGGCCAAAATGATTTTCATGAATGCTTTTATGTCCCAACAAATCACAAATTGAATCATATCTAAACAAACATCAAGCACGACATACTTTCATCCTAAGCTACTTTCAGCAAGCCAAAGAAATTAGTCTAAGTTATTCATGTTAGGTTTTTTGCTATCTAGCTAGCTCATATAGTTCTCCAACAACTGGAGGACCTAACTTAATTTTATATGGTTTAATTTTTAAAAAGGGTTCATTTCAGTTTTCAAGAAACAAAAAAAAAAAAAAAAAAAAAACCCAAGCGTCTAGAGGTGTCAACGGGTTGTGCCGAGCCGGCTTGTTCCATTTAAACTCGTGCTTTTAACATTTTCCGTGTTGAGCCGGGCCAACCCATTTAATTTATCGGGCCGTGCCATGCTGCCCATTTAGTAAAATCATTGATCCCAGGCCCGGCCAAGTCCATGTCCACATTGAAATGGGCTAGGGCGGGCTTGTGTCTGTGTCCGTGCTTCGTTCCATATTCAGGCCCAAGAACCAACCCATTTAATTTGAATTTTGTTCACTTGATTTTTTTTTTCCACTAGATAATTCAAATTATAAACATTTAAAATATAATTAAAGGCAAAAAATGATGAACTATTTGAAAATATTAATCATTTCAAACATCCAAACAATATGAAAGGGCGAAGGGCAAAAAGTGTCCAACTCCACAAAGTCCACTTCAATTTTTCATCTTTAAACAACTTATTATTTTATACGTGAAGAAATGTATTGCTTTGATTATAAGAAAAGAGTATATGTCATATGTACTGATTAGATATCAAGTCAAATGTTTTTAATTAATATATAGTTGATATGTTTAATTAATTAAGGACCCAAGTAATTTTCTTTAAATGAAAGACATCAAATATATATTTATGATTTTAAAAAAAAACCCATATAAATAATGACATTAGATGTCAAATTTTGCATTTTGACTTTTTGAGGGAAAAAAAAGGAAGTTAAGTGGGTCACGCTTGGGCCGTGCTTGAAGCGGGCTCGGGCTCAGGCTCGGGCCGTGCTGAAGCGGACTTGTGCCAAGCCCGGCCCATGTCGGGCACCATGGGCCTGCCTTCCACTGGACCTCATGTTTTGATAATTGTCCATTAATATTCATGCTCGTGTCGTGGTATGTCTCATTAAAACGGAATGGGCTCGTGCCGTGTTGGGCCGGCCTGTCCCGTTCACACCCCTACAAGCATCTCATGCGGTCTCCTTGTGCACTAGAGGTGGATAATTTTGTAGGCACGTTTGTACATGCAATATTGATACAAAATACCACCCCTAGCCTATATTTATATTGAATATATTTTCTATGAAGTACGTACATTAATACAAGCCCCTCGGCACATGGGTGAGTGAGTGTCAATGGGTTTTTTTTTCTTTCTTTTTTTAGAATTTAAAAAGATAATGGGCAGTTGTATTCCATAAAAATAAGACTCATTAACTGATTTTGTTTTTAATTTTAATTATTTTTTAATATGAAAATGTGTGAATTTATCATATTATCCTCATTTAATTAATAATTTCAATTCTTAATGTTTGTATTAATCAAGTGCATTTTCTAGTATTTTGAATGTTTCAACATTCTCTGGCTTTTGCTTTATATATATATATATATATATATATATATATATTAGTCTCTCCGCACACACTTCTACGCCTCAGAGGGTTTTTTTTTTAAATTTAAATTTTATTTTAGAATGAAAAAATATAATGGGTAGTTGTATTTCATAAAAATATGATCCATTATCTTATTTTTCTTTTAATTTTAATTTTTTTAAATATGAAAAAGTGTGAATTTACCATATTATCTTCATTTAATTAATAATTTCAATTCTTAATGTTTGCATTAACCAATGACATTTTCTAGTATTTTTAATATTTTACTATTCTCATTTTGCTTTATATATATATATATATGAGGGAAAAACACCTATACTCCCTTACGAAATTTTTTTAAATGATCCAAACCATTTATTTTTTATGTCTACATTCATATCATCCTTGCAAAAAATTAGACAAATCAGAAATCATTTTGATATCCAATTATGTCATACAAAATCAATGAACACGGTGCTTCAAGAAAGCATTCAATTGAGTGGTCAAATGATATCGGATTCAAGTGATTTTTGTAGAGATGATATTTCAATGAATATCTACAAAATAGACGGTTTGGATTAGTGAAATACAATACGGAGTGAACCCTACAAGGGTGTGATCTCTCAATTGAAGCTCCCTATATATAGTTAAAAGTCATATGAACATGGGCGATAATTTGAAATTAATTTGGATTTGAATTGTTAGAACATAATCCCTAAAATTGAGGATATAATTATTCAGAGTTAAATTCAAAAAATAGCATTATGGATATGCTAGAAATTAGGAACTTTTATTATGAAAAAAAAAAATGTAACATTAGTTCACAAAACATGAATGTGCATGTGGCATAGATTGTATTTTGGTGTGTAATATTAGGATAAATATTATCTTACATGGCAACTTATTTTTAATTTGAGTTTATGTCCGGAATATATTAGTTGTATGGGACTTTTAAGGCATTCTCCAACCATGGGGGCTAAACCTAAAAAATCCCAAATTTTGGCCCATTTTCATCCCCAACGCATTATACAGGGAGGGGGGGAATTTTGTGCAGATTGGTTTTTTGGGGGGTATTTGGCCCAGCTTTCCAGTCCGAGGAGAAAATTTTGTAGGCCCCAAATTGAAGGCAACTTGCAGCACATGGAGGAAAGCAAGAGAAACTGAGGAGGTGGGCCATCCATGTCGGCTACTTGAAGGGAAAGTTTCTGACACGTGGCGTAAGATGGGTTTGTAGTCGTTGCCATCTAATGGTTGCAATTCAAACAGTCAAATTGATTTTTTATTTATTTCAAATGTAATGGCTAGTTTAAACCAACGGCTGTGATTAAAAAAGTGACTTGATCAACAAAAAAACAAATTATCCAACGGCTAAAATTAAAATCCAACAACTAAAATAAATAAATGAAATATTATAAATCAAATCTAACCCCAAAACAAATCTTCAGAAAATTAATTCACGAAGGTTGAAACAAAAATAATGTCAAGAAAAATTAACGAGAAAACAAAAATTAGAGGTTAACTTTTTTTAAACAATTTAATAAAGTTGCTGACTGTGGAGGAAAAAACTATTTGAGTCCAGACAATATATGAATAGTTGTATTTTGAATGGGAGAAATTTGGGTTTAGCCCCATTTGGGTTGGAGATGGACTGAGAAACCCTAAACCCTAAAGTGTTGTCGAACCCTCTTTAGCAATTCTCAACTCCAGAGAATTTGTTTAGTTCAAAATATATATGCTTTATTTTCCCCATCTGGATATATATACAAGTGATGCAACTACACAATTTGCACATTATTTTTTAGTTAAAACTTTGTAGCCACCAATTACATCTTAAACAAACTCACCAAAAAACTCTGAACAAATGAATAATATCCATTGAATACCAACTTAGATTAATCATCAAATCTATGAATCTGACTTTAATTCAATCTCCTGTCTTTTGAAATCATGAGCTTCGTCTCCTCAGCTGATCTCATACCCTCCATCTTCAACATCTCCAGCAAGAAATCACTCCAAGTGTCAATGGGTCCCGGCAAGCACCAATGCACACAGTCATTATACAAAGTCACATTTTCATGTGGCCAGTGGCCATATCTACTAGGATGACCATCTGGCCTTAACAATGTGGCCTGTGTTGTGTCCAATAACCTATATTTCAACCCCTTTTTTCTCCCTTCTTTTTCAGCGTTTCTAAACTCCTCAATTTGGATCATGTAAAGCTCCAAATTGGCACCCTCCAATTGTGTCTCGTTGCTCCGAAATGGCGTGGTTCTCAAACAGTTCCCTCCTTGGTTCCACAACCCGTTTTCAAAATGTGACGGTGCAAAAGTCCTAACATAGGTTATGCCCTTATAATTTTGTAAGCTGTTTATGGCCTTAAAAGCTGACCTAAAAGCCTTTCTGTATCCATAGAAAATGCCTACATCAGGCACATTGTCTAGGAGGCAATAGTGGCACCCTGAAATCTTTTGATTTTCATAGTAAACCATCGAACGGAAGAACCAATGGCCCGCAGAAAGTATAATGTAGTCGAATTCCTCTACTTGGGTTGTCCATGCCTCATCAAATTCATCGAGGTAGAGCTCGAAAAGGCCGGTCTTCGTCGGTCCGTTCGTGTAGGTTGCTTCTTTGGATTTGATCAAATGTGGCGTCCAAAATGTTGCCATGGTGAAGTTGTAGGACATGTATTTCCAGCGTATGAATTTCTGAGTCGGATCTGGTGTGGTTGAAACATCTATTGGATACTCCACCTGAAATTGAACACCAAAATCAAAATTTATTTGATTTGTACAGATTTGTGATTTGTGATTTAGTTAAGTTTGTCTGACCAACAACTTTATTTCTTAGAGAAGTGAGGGGTTAATTATTTTATGTCACATATTGGCAGGTCCAGCCAGACCCATGTGAAAGATATTATACATGTAATGAACAAAGCACAAGGTTTCAGATAACTAATCTATATAATAATTGTTAATTAAATATTTAACAGACAAGAACACATGGAGAAGAAGGGGTTGGAGGGCTTCAGCAACTTGATCTGTTTGGACGACAGTTGTCTCGACAAGGATGTCTGTTATTCGATCGAATGTATGTCAAGGGGCCCCATAGAAAAATTAGGTATTGCCCATCTTGGATTCTGTGAAGCCTTTTTGTTTTTTGTTTTTTGTTTTTTTGTTTTTGATTTCAATCTCAACGTTTTTTTAATATAGAACAGATGAGATTCGAATTTGAGATAATGTAAATTTTGGTGTTAGCTTATTTTCTTAGATCCCAATTTCAGTGATTTATTTATGTATTAATATAAATAATAGTCTAAATTATAAGGGTTAGAGAATTTCGCACACATATATACACACACTATCAAGGTCTAATGGAAAAATTCAAACTTTGAGACTTCCGATCTATAACTGAAAATCTTTTATCACTGAACTAGAATGAAATTTTAATGACATTATAAATAAAGTGAAACAATATTGCAAGACATACTCATGGCACAAAGGGGGGTGGCAAAGATTCCTATCATGCTAGCTAGCTAGCTAGCTACTGTACAAGATATTGCAATTAATAATTGAAAAGGGCGTACTGTTTTTACCTAATCCCCTTTATCCTTCAATTATAAAGGCTTAGGTCAACTAAATCTTGTGAAGATCTGAATCTCATGCATGTCAGGACAAAATTAGTTTATTACTAAACGAGAAATGACATGTTTCGATATGTCCAATCCACAATTTTAAAATTTTCGCTTTTAGTTTCCAGAATTTCAAGTCAATAATTAATTACCATGCCTGTTCATGGCAGGGGCCACAAAAAGCTATTATCACAACAAATAATATAGAATCTTCAATGTGAGAAAGATATAATTAGGTTTACACATCATTAGATCATACAACAAAATAAATTTCTGTAATGATATCGTGTTTGTAATCAAAACAACCTGGTTATAAGTTAGCATTGTCATAAAAATTTGTTCGGTTTCATCAATAATTACTATCGCTTTAATTATTATTTTTTAATTTAAAAAAAACAAGAACAAAATTATAAGTAGAGGGTCCAAACAAAAACAAGTCATTATAACATGCAAGATTTTTGTTGGTTAATATTATCGTGACATTAAATAATAACTAGGAAAAAATAGATGGTAGAGGATAATACGTACCCTAGAAAGGAGGCATATCAAGGACTGCATTTGATTTCTGCCCACAGAGTCTCCAACAAAGGCCAAGGACTTGCCTCTAAGCAATTCTAGGAACTGGGCCGGGTTAAAAATAGGAAGCTCACACCCATCTGGCTTCCACCTCCATTTCATGAACTCTGTGTCTGGTCTTCCATACTTCATGCAGTTTTGATGTTCGTGGATTGCTCAACACGTTTTGTTTGTGTAATAGGGAGCATCTGGATTTGGAACCCATTCTCCAGTAAATATGTCACACTTTAAATTGCTAGTTATGGATGGAAAATCATCCTCCTCATGAACATGATCTTGTGATGACGATGATAAGGAGGGCACGAGTGGGTTTGAGTTAACAGTTTCCGACACAAATAAGGAGTGGCTTATTGAAGGGTAATAGAGAGGGATGATAGTGAGAAGAAGCAGAGTCGGCCCATAGCATGTGCGGGCTGTGCGACTGCACAGGGCCCCAAAATTCAGGGCCCCCAAATGTTTTTAGAAGCCCAGCAATATATTATGTATTTTTTATTCCAAAAATATTATTATTATTTCCTAACTGTCAGATATTTGTTCCTTCTTGATTCTGCCGTGTTGTGTGCATTATCTCTGCTCTCCAGTCTCTCTCTCTCTCTCTCTCTCCTCTGTTGAGAGTTAACTTAAACCAAGTCCACCGAATTCAAAGCCACATTTAATATTCTATTCACTTTGTAAAAGCATGCCCATGCTTTATGTAGGATATGTTTTGTTTATTGGCTCAAGGAGTGATGCTACTGTGGCTAATTTTGTATTAGGCATGCTGTCGGCAGTGTGCTCTCTTGTCTCTAGAATGTTTTTATTGTTTCTGCTGAAAGGTCTCTCTCTCTCAAAGAGGCGTTGCCTCTATTTGTATTTTGTGCTGTTGTTGTTGTTTGAATTCATAGTACGAAGCTTATGAGTTTTAGCTTGAGTCTTCTTCCTTTTATTCTCTTTCGTGTCTATGTGAGTGAGTGTTTTCTTGCTTGAATTTCTTTGGGTTTCATCTGCGTGCTTGCTGTGGTGGTTGGTTTGTTTGTCTGTGAGTTTGCTGGTGTTGGTTTGTTTGTCTATGAGTTTGCTGGTGTTGGTTTTTAGTTTTTCTACATCCTCCATTAAAATAAAGCCCTACCCAAGCTTTAGCCCTTTCCCCAAAATCACTGTTCTTTTCTCCCTCCCTCATTCACATGAGAATTCACCAACCATTGAAATTGGAAAATCAATTTATCAGCTCTGTGATTTGGAAGAGGGACTAAAGAAATATTTCTGGGAAGCTCCTTCTGAAGGTGTTCTTCCCGTGTCAGGAAATTTTGTTTCTATATGGATTTTTTTTTTCTACTTGTATACGTAGGGCCTCGACATCCATATTTGCACAGGGCCTCCAAAATCAATGGACCGGCTCTGAGAAGAAGTAGGGCGAAGACTAGAAGCACCACTTTTTTGGTGCCTTTTGTGGTGCTTGGCATATTTTCCCAAAGGGAAGCTCAACGTCTTGGTGCTTCATTCAGAGAGAGAGAGAGAGAGAGAGAGAGAGAGAGAGAGAGTTTTGATTTTCTAAGGGCAAGGGGAAATAATAAGAGAGTTAGATAGGTAGCTATAGGCTGAAACATATGGGTGTGGAACAGTGGAAAGTTTCAAAGATCACAAGGAGGGAGGGTGGTTAGTGATTATTATATATAATTATATTATATTATATGGTTTTGTGGTTGTGTTGCAATGTGCATGATGCTACCTCTCTAACCAGATCTCTTCCATTATCCACTAGCTACCACTTTCATTTGTTGTATATGACCCTAGAACGTTTCACATCTTTGAGAATCGAGTGAAGGATTTAGTTGTAATTTAGTGGGATATACAAGTTAATTATTAGTTCCAATCCAAGTGAGACCGATGAGTGTGGTTTATTGAAAAGTTTGCTAATTATGCATGGGAAATTACTTCGCATCAAACTTAGCATCATTTAAATAATAAAAAATTATATGTGTTCATTCATTGAATTCAAGCAAAATAATTGAATTCAAGCAAAATAATTGATTGGCAAAATAATTATAGGTTATATGTTGATTGAGTGCTTAAACAAAATACAAGAAAAGACACCTATAATCTGTCACCACCTACACATTACATCAGTTGGTATTACATTACCATCATATACTTAATCCGACCCTTCTGTATTACATTACCATCATATGTACTTAATGCGACACTGCCCTCTATTTATTTTTATTTATTTTTACAAATGCAGCTATAAATTAATTTATGATATATGTATGGCATTATTGGTGTGCTTAAGCTGAAAAATTAGGTCATAACCACCGTGATATCATCTTCTGCAGACTCAGATTATTGATACATGTACTCCTCTTTAATTTATTAAGTCTTTATTTCTGTTTGCTCATCAGCATCATCATTCATACACATCCTTCTAATCTAATCTCTTCCCCTTTTTTTCTTAATTTTTTTTAAAGTGGTTGTTACATATCTGCCATCATCAATGTTGACTGAGTATGATTGGGATGTTTAGCTAACTATATCATTCTTGTATTTGACATCCCCCAACCCAAAAAAATAAAATAAAATAAAACTTGTATGATTGTGAACTTGAAACTACATTAGATTGTAGGCATGGCAAATGACATGTGCTTCAAGGTATTGAAACTTATTGGTATCACATATTTTATCTTCTTGATTGGGCCTAATTTCAACGGTTATTTAGAAGCAAGTTAAGCCCACTAGAACTATTGCCCACAAGCCCAACTTAGTTTCAAAAGGCCAAAGATGGATTTCTATATGTCGCTTGCTCTACTAGTTGTAGGCTTGTAGCCACAACAACTTTTTTTTTGTGTGTGGAAACAGTAGCAATTCAATTGAAGAAATATGGCACAAACCCAGATTACATCAATAAGAACACAGCCCTGGAAGGAGGTTCTTCCAATACAGATTGTAACAACAATACCAACTAAGCTCAAGTATTACAAGATAGTTAGAAAACAAATATACAACTTTAAACCCAGCTAACAAACAGTTACAGATGATGAGGATCCTATTTCTGCAGCAACTAGTGCTCAAGAGAAATCAAGACAGAGAATAAACTCTCAAACTTCAATACCCCAAGAGTGGAGGGCATTACCGCTCAACTTCCACCACGATATTCCGAAGAATATCACAACATCTCCTAATCCCCCATGATCCCCAAGCATAATAAAAGTAGATCCACCAAAATTAGCAGCTCCACCTCCAAAATAGAGAGATCGACACTAGATCTACCACACAAGTAGCAAATGTAGCCACAACAACTTATTGATCAATTATGGCGATGTGACTACAAAAAGGTCGGTAACCAAATAAATTATTGGTTGAGCCCAAAAGAAGGCTCCTCCCCCATAAATTATTGGTTGTGGGAGCAAATAAATCTGATGTCTAATTAGAAGGCCCTACTTGGAAAAGAAGCTAATTTGAGAAATATATTATTTAAACTAATAAATTAGGTTTAATAATATATTTAGGGTTATTTACTCAAATGGTCCTTAAACTTATACCCGATTTACATTTTGGCCCCTTAACTAAATTATTAGTTCAAAGGTAAGGGTAAAACCGTCCATAACCGTCGACAAGTCTACTCTAAAATGACAAATGCTTCATTTTTATCCACCTTACTTCTTCGTCCTATGTTCCCTAAATTGAAACCTAAGTGTAAAACTACACAAAATCAACAAAGGATGCAATATCTCAAAGTTCAACGGATTCAACCTGATCCAATTGGTATTGCTTTTGTGGGATGAAGATTAAACGGCGCACTTCATGGATTGATCTTAACTCGGGAAGAAGGTTTGAGGCTTGTGACCAAAATCGGGTAAGATAGAGTAAGGGTTTTGTTATGTTTAAGTGAATAAATTAATGGTGTGCTGGGCTCTGATTGTGTGTAACAAATGATGTGCAAAATAGCCAAACAAGACATCATTTCTTTGAATGGCTGGATAATGAAATATGTCCAAGAGGAAAGGAAGTGCTTCCTAGATTGCTTAGAAGACTCAAAGGTACGGAAGAAGAAATTAGAGCAAGTGAGATTAGTGGAAGAAGAGAAGAAAAAATTAGAAGAAGATAAGAAAAAATTGGAAGAGAAAGTGGGTGTTATTCTTGAAGGAAAAAAGGAATTGGAATGGAGTACACAGAGACAATTGAAACTGGGGTTTGCTTTGATCCTTTCATGGTGTTTGTTTGTAATTATGGTGATGAGTAGTAGGAAGATTTAGCTATGAATGTTAGGTCTGTAATCGCCTTTTGAGGTATGAAAAAGATGCATATACCCTTTCAAGTATGAAAAAGATGGTATACCCATCCTATATCCCATCACTGGTGTTGACTTAACTAAAACTCACAGAAAATGTAACGGTAGGACCAAATGAACCGAATAATATAGAGTTGATGGACCATTTGAAAGATTAATTTAGTTGAGGGACCAAAATCTAAACCCTAAACCCTATCTCTCCTAGAGAAACATCTCTCGCATCTTTCAAAATACCCCGTGTTATTACTGACTTAGGCATCGAAGGGCCCTTGGCCACCACATTGGTGGTTTTCCAATTTATTTTATCTTGCAAGGAATCTAGAAGGAGGGATGAACAAGGAGAGAAGAATAATCTGCAAATATTCTCCAATGAGAAATTTGCACAAACAATGGTTATTGACCGATTGTATACAATTATATTCCTACTCTCAATCATCACGTGATATCTAACGTGATTATATACGAATGGTTACAACTAAAACTCTCTCTTTTCTCTTTCTAAAACCATATTCGAACACATTATAACGAAGTTAATATATATGGGTTAGGGTTAATATACCATGATATTTTGAACTTTTGTTGTCCTTGGAATGAAACAAAAGTGTCCATATAGAATATGAAATCCAAGAGGCATAAAGTACACGAAAAAAAGCTCTGGTTGTGTGACATTAATGTTCTAGATTTTATGAGGATTCACTCAACTTGCAATATGTGGGTTAGGGTTGATGATTGAGATGCATAAGAAACACAAGATAATTGAAGTTATTGACTATCATATGACCTATCTGATGACATCTGTCATTTGATATTAAATTTTCCGTGTAGGCAAGAATGCTAGTTTTATATATGCAATGCAACCATTCCACTTCAAGTTTAACTCTAGTGCTTTTCAAAGGGAGATTTTCCAATTCTAAGGAAAGTGGCTTATTTGGATGGGGATAGATAGATATGCATGGCTAATATCCATGTGTGTGTGTGTGGCTGCACGGCTATCTCAAAATTTGAGGCTCACTTGGCACTGCGTGTCCACTTCTAGGCTCCATATGTGTAGTATCATTCTCTCACAAAACAAATAATTAAAGAAAATTCTTCCACCTCACACTTTTTGTCACCATCCATTGGCTAAGTGAGCAATCAGCTTGTTTCTCATTCTTTAAGGACGGACGCAAACCACTCCATTTTGTGTTGTTTGGCCAACAAAAGATGTTTCAGATGAATTCTATTTTCCATTATTTATTTATTTATGGTAATTTCATCATTTCAAGGGAAGGATTTGAGTAATTAATAGATTTCAAAGTGATTAAATGCATAAAATTATGGCTGCTTTTATGGCCTTATCTTGTCACCAATTATTGTTAATTGATGGAGCATATTATTTATTAGTAACTGACTAACAAATCCAATTTATATATATATTTCTTGGAAGATACAAATTTTCCCTTTTATGTTTTCTGGCATCTTCAAAATTATCATACATATGATATTGCTCATAGATAAATACAGATAACTTTAATAGGAAAATGGTATCGCATTGGATGAAATGCAATCGCCCTTGTCAAGACTGAAAAGGACACAATAGCAAAAATCTACAATTATGATTGTCTTCCTTCTAATTTTTTTTTCTTTCTAAAAAATAAAGAAAAATGAGAAAAATGACCCTTGGATATTACAGAGAATCAAGTCATTCTTGTAAACACTAAAAAACTTGAATCCAGTTACTGCCCAAATTATACTCTAAACACACATAATCCTAGCTCAAGCTACTTAAAAACCACTCAAATACGGAGAAAGTCTTAAATTTCACGTGATGAGAAAGATAGACACATAAAATTATATAGAAACCAGCATAGAGGAAAGTGTTTCTCCAAAAAGTGGGCATTAAAGAGAAGTCAGAGAGGGTGGTGGGCTATATAAGGCTCGTAAGTACTGCGTGGTAAGCCTTCCAAGTTCTATAAACGCTTACATTGTGAGCTCCCACTCCTCCAACCGTTTTGATTCATTCATATTACCTCTCCCACTTTGTTCTTTCCAAACTCCCTTCATCTCCATGATCTCTCCCTAGCTCTCTCTCTCTCTCTCTCTCTCTCTCTCTCTCTCTCTCTCTCTCTCTCTCATATTAGCTAGACCAAGTATTTTTCACTCTCAAATCTCAACCTTTCAATCTCAAACTTTGTTTTGCCAAAAACACAGGTAATATGTTATTTTCTGTCTCAAATCTCATTTCCCTTTGGTGGGTTGTAGCCAGAATTGGGTTTTGGTTTTCTTATTCATTTCTCAATCTGCAGGTTTGGTAGAGTTGAAATGATGATGCTGGGATTGGAGAGGTTGGTGTTGAATTTGAAATCCAAGTTGAGGTCTTTGAAGGTGAACAAGAAGCCTTATGACAAGATTGAAAAGAGTGAGAGCATGAGAGTTGAAATAAGGAGCAAGAAGGCCAGAAGGCTCATTGAAAAGACTTTGAAAGTAGCAGATTCTCCCAAGTCCAAAACCTTCGCTTTTTGATGATTGAATTTGTATAAGTCATCAAAACATAGAAAGCTAATGCTTTCTTTCTCCCCTCTCTTTTGGGTAGTTTACTTTACCCTCATGCAATAGAATAAGGTGATTAAGGAGGGTCTTCCTCCCCTGTTTTGGATAATTTGCCTCCCTAACTTTGATTCTCTCTCTCTCTCTCTCTCTCTCATACACAAACAATCACTGATAGAATCATATTATTCATAACATTCTCATATCAAGAAAACAAGGTGTGAATTTTTCCAAGATTACAATCTTTATGGAGAGAGGTTATTAATTTCCCTCCATGTTTTTGTTCTCCTTTGTATATATGCGTAAGCAGCTAAGCATCTAGCTAGCTAGAATATGAATATGCCCCAAAACTACTTTCTTTCTAGCCCAAGCTTCTGGATCCTTTGAAGCATAGAATTTGGAACTGTAATGAAATCCCAAATACCACAAAGATGCAAAAAAGAAGAAGCAAGAACCCATGTGAATACATATATTTGCACCGTTTTCTTATCCCCTCTCAACTTTAGTGTGTGGACATAAAATATGAAAGGTGGTTAAAATTTGGAAATTAAGGGCCCGTCTGGTAACGTTTTCGGAGAGTGTTTTCAGAGAATATTTTAGAGAATGAAAACAAGAAAAGATTTGCATTTTCAGGAAATGAAAATGCGTCTGGAGATTAATTAGAAAACATCTTCAGAAAACAAAAACAATGAAAACGTGTCTGGTAGTACAATTGTTTTTCAGGTGTATTTTTTATAATTCTGATATTTGTAGAGGCTAAAATTATTATAAACAATGAAAAAAATTAAAGCTAAAAAACTATCTTATCTCCTTTCTTTTTTTCTTCTTTTTCTCCTTTTCTCTCTTTCCTCCTCTTTCTTCTTCTTTTCCTTTGCACGGCTGTTTCTCTCTTTCTTCATCTTTTCTTCTTTCTTCCTCATTTCTTCTTCCTTTCCTTCCCAAGGCCATTTCTTTTTTCTCATTTTCTTCCTCTTTTCTTCTTCCTTTCCTTCCCAGTCCGCACCCACTCCTCCTTCCTTCCATGGCATGAATCCCATACACCCACCCATCTCTCTCTCTGTTTGTCTCTGTCTCTCTCTAGTTCCACTAATTAATGGTTGTGGTGGTTTGATTGGGTGATGATGGTGGTTGAGCTGGGTATATGGTGGTTCTTCTTCTTGTCTCTGTTTTTTTTTTTTTTTTTCTTTCTTCCTCTGTATTTTTTTTTCTTAGTTTGCAGATTTGTGTTATTTTGGGTCAGAGAAGATGAGTGTTGTTCCTGTGGGTAGAGAGGAGTGAGCCAAGCCAGAGAGAAGAGTGGTCAAGAAAGGGGGAGAGAAGAGAAGGGTGAGCGAGGAGAGAAGAATTTTGATTTTTGGTCTGATAGGGAGAGAAGATTGAGCGAGAGAGTGTTTTGAGCGTTTGTTTTCTAGGAGAACAAAAACAGCTTTTTTTTGTTTTGGCCAAGTAAACGTGAAATTGGTTTCATTTTATGAAAACATTTTCAATGTTTTCTGTTTTTGCCCACCAAACACGTTTTTGCTTTGTTTTTGTTTTTTGAAAATGAAAATAAGCCTCTAAAACGTAAACGAACGGGTGCTAAGCAATTTCCGTCAGGTTGTCGGTCATGCATTTTTGTTTTCATGCATCTTCTACTTTCCGACCTAATGTGGAAGAAATCCCATCTCATCAAGATAAATAAACATATACATCATCTGCAAACATGGGACCGCTTGATAAAAAGCTCTATTGTGTATTAACAAAAATGTTCCATTTGATCGAAGTGATTGAGATAAACGCAATAAAATTAGGTCATAGAATGAGATATGGAGGACAGAAGACAAGAGACAGAGAGTTCACTCGTCATTTCAAAGGCTTACATTATTATTTCCTGAAAAGCAACTCCACATTCATTTTCCACTACATTTAGGTCTAAGGTTGTCCACATATTAAACTGAAAAAGGTTTCAAAAAGAGTTTTTTATCTTCTTCTTTTTTCGCAAAAGGGTGAACGAATGAGTCATAGGACCGCGAGTCAATATAAATGGATAAAAGTGATAGAAAACAGAAGAAAGTGATAGAAAGCACACTCTAGAAAATGTTTTATTAAGTTTGTTATCTTTATTTTGGTTTTAGTATCAATCATTCTATATGAGAAAATGCTACGAAATATAGTGATTTGTTAGTTACCAAATTATATATGTACGTATGTATTTTTAAAAATATTTTTCGTTTTTCATACATATCTTAACGACTCGATAAAATAAACATTTTTAAAAATCAAATGTAAAATACAAATATTATATACATACATAGTATTCTTCATGTTTAATACACGTATATTTATAAATTTTTCAATAATACGTATAAAATTCACATATTATACATATATTTTTTCACATATTATTGAAAAATTAAAAAATTAAATTAAATATTATTGAGTGGCCTAACTTTTCATTTGTATTTTGCAAAAAATTATCAAATAAAACACGTACTATTTTATTTGTACTTTTCCCATTTTGTATTTTACTGCCTATAGGCCAGATACTTTATAGATACGGAAAAGCCAAAGGTCAATTAGTAGCGTAAATTTGATTATAAAAGAGCTAGCAGAGAAAGGGATACGAGAGTGACGTAAGAAATGGTCGAAAAGAAGAGCAGAATACATGAAATAATATTTTGAATATATAACGAAATACTATTGCAAAAATAGACGAAAACAAAAGTAATAGGAATTGACCAACCTTCCTCAAATGAAATTATATTTATATGTGAAATCAACAACAGTTTCAAATGTTTTGAAGAATTTGTCTGCATTAAAACACAATCTGGACAATCAGATCTAAGATATATTTAGAAACATTTGTTGATCAAAATGCCTTGTGGTTTCATCTCAAGCTTGAGAAGATAATACCATCTTTATGCAAGAGAGTATGGACTATAAGAATGGTAGAGCTAAAGGACCGCATTCATTGCCAGTGCTCATGACTTCTTAACCCCTTGAAGATACTTGGTACAAACACGATATCAGCATTTCCATTACTCTAAGAAGGATTGAGGCATTCTTGATGTTTTTCGGCGATGTATATCAATGGTTGAGAAGGTAGACCAGTCGGAGATCCTTGCAGTGAATGCACGTCCATGGAAATAAAGGAGGGTCCAGGCAGTAGGAATGGATGCACCGGCTGTGGCAGAGATTGCAAGCGACCAGAAGTTCTTCGGTCTCCCGACCACTACATGCAACACAAACAGTTCCTGATGGGGACTGTTTAACCCCAGAGGACAATAAAAGAAAAACAACAATTAGCCACAGAGCCTACCAAAACAGCAAAAGATTTTAAAATCATACAATCTTCAATATCCTGTACTTGATATAATAGCACATAAGTATTTGGTTAAACAGCCAAAGATTTTAATCAGCAATCCTATACTTAATATAACAGCACAGGAGTGTTTAGCTAATACCGCAGATTACTGATTTTCAGTTGGAAAGACAACTAATACATTCAACTCCTAACAAAAGTAAGCAGTCATGAAACAGGAGTGATGTCACACAAAAAAAGATTTGCCTACCGACATATTGCCAAGTGATGTACCAAGAGAGGTTTAAAACGAAGTTTACCTAGCACCAAGCTTACCAACACTCAGATGAGATCTAACACCAAGTCTAACAACAAGAAGGGGAGTTTGCATACCTGAGCACCAAAATTGGTTATTCCTCGGTAAGTAGGAACTGGTATGTCCATTTTTGGGGCTGATGGAATGGTTTGGGAGTATATTTTCTGATCAATCATGTCAGCATCATCAACCTTGGCAATGCTTGTAAAACTAGCCTAGCATAAAGGGCATGTTGAATTCTTGCTCTTCGAACCCTACATGTAAACCATCACCCAATATGAATTGTGAATTGTGTACCCTTAGACGGTCAACAACAATTGGAACCAGAATGAAAATTTGTTTCAGAATTTAGGTAAACGCTGAGAAAATTTAAAAAGCTTGCACAACCAACAACTATACAACTATAAAGTGAAGGAGAGTATATTTTTTTTACCATATGACCAGCCCAGCTTTCAATGCATGAATAACAGAACTGATGACCGCATGGCAAAATTCCTCTGGTTGAACTAAATTCTGTCCAGCATATTACACATGATAACTCCAGCGAAGGAGGAATTCTGGTGGCATCTTCAGTCCCAAACCGGTTTTTGAATTCCTCTTTCAAGTTCTCAACTTCAAAGCATCCATCTTGTGGAGTTCCCTCCAGAGAAGTTGGTGCATCCTCAACATATATATTTGGATCCTTGGAAGGGGATAGGTGATTCTCATCAACCTCCACAACACTTTCAGACCCCGATTTCTGATTCATCTTCGGATATGCAAACCATTGTCAGTTTTCCTTTTGTTCCCAATATATTACCATTTCTTTCTTCACCTGAATCGTCAGAAAGGACTGTGACAACGTTATTATGCATATTCTGAAATCTGATTGGGTGGCACTCTTGATCAGAGTATGAGAGTGCTGATTCTTTCACGATGGCGATGGCTTGTTGTATGAGTTGATGGTCGTGGGAATGAATATCCCTACATGTGTTAAGAGGGAATTAAAATTAGGAGCAACATAAGGTGCTAGGAGCCAGTGTGGAGTACTTAACTAAGATTAAAGTCGAACTGTAAAGTGCATCTCTTGGCATTAAGGAAGCAACTAAGGACGTGGAAATGAAGTACTTACTTTGTCATTAGCCGAACAGGCCTAGCAATGTTTAAGGAGTGTCCCAATCTAAAAGGCTATCCAAACCACCAAATAAAGGACAATGTTATAATCAATGCCACATTAATTCACTACTACATTTTAGCCCTTGCGCGACGGCCTTTTCCGCGACGGAGGGTAATTCGTCCCACATAGACGTTTTGCGCGACGGGAAAAATAACTCGTAGCGCAAAATTGTGCGACAAAATTAATCGTCGCGCAAAAAAGTATTTTGGGCGACGAAAACAAAGCGCGTCGCACAAGTAGCTGGGAAAACGGGCGGGAAAATTTATTTGGCGGTGAACTTTGCGCGACAGTAATTCTCGTCGCGCCAAGTTATTTTGAGTGACAAGTAAAACCATTCGTCGCAAACAAAGGCGCGAAGAACGTGCTACTGCGATAGCATTTCGCGCCAACAAATTGCGCGACAAAATATTGCGCGACAGAATTTTGTCGCACATTGTTCGTGCGACGGATTATATTGCGACGTTGGATATAAATTCATCGTCGCAAAAAATCGATGTCAACAGTGCCTTGCGCGACTTGGAAATAACGTTTGCGCGACGGTGACGTGGGTTGCGCGAGAAGTTGAACTAATTATTCGTCGTGCAAAAGGAAGAATCTTGCGCGACGACATACTTATCCGTCGCGCAAACTCGTCGCCTCTACACTAAGCTGAGCACGTCCATGGCAGAGGCAAACTGTAGAAAAAATTTCAGTTTGCCTCTGCTGTTGCTGCATCTTTCTCAAGAGGTTTCGGCATACAAAACGCGTCATTTTCATTTCGTTTATGAGTTGAGCTACTTCTACCTCTGAGACGGTCATTAGGTATGCATTTTTTATCGTTAGTGTAAAAATTTTACTGTAAATTCATACTAACACCCTTAACTTCTTTGTATATAGGAATATTATATGTGATTAGCGATTGGAGGAGAACGATTTAGAAGGTATTTTCGTTGTTTTATAATATAAAATGTATTACATTATATTTATATTGATTTATGAAATTATGTTTATAATATGATGTTAAATTATGAATGTACGTTAATGTACGAAGTTAATTGAAATTAACTTTGTACATTTTTTTTTATAAAGCTTAGTTCCCGTTCGAGGTTAGTTGGACCGCGCATGGGTGGGTAAACCACGACTACGGTCCAATTAATTCTTGAATTGTCCCATTTTTTGGACAGTTTGGAAATGCATAGTTATGTCACATAGTTTACAGTTACAGGATTAGGTTTCGATTGTGGAGATTTCGGTGTCGCCTCTGGTACGTTCTTCGGGTGGTACGTAGGTATTTTATATCTACGGTACACCTCAAGAACTGTACCTAGATGCTGCAGAAATTTATCCACGTCGAAATCTAATCTCATGTAGCTGTAAATTACATGACATGGCTATGCATTTCCGAATGGGATAGGGCCCTTACCGGAGGCATAAGGAAAGATTTGGTACGAATACAACATGATTGTTGTATTGTGATTGTGGTTCCAGGAAAGATGAGCAGGAGGTGGATACAGAATCCGGATAGGTGCGCAGGCGAATACTTGGATGGAATCGAGGATTTTATTGACTTTGCACGGACACACAACCCAAGTGCAACTAGAATCCGGTGTCCTTGCAGGAGGTGTAACAACATGTTGTGGGAGACAATTGAACATGTTCGATTTCATTTAGTAAGAAATGGAATGATTGAGACATACAACACTTGGAACCATCACGGGGAACAAGTAGACATCGCTTCGTCTTCAGGGGCCACAAGAATGGACAATGTTGAACCTATTGTGGATCATAATGAACAAGTCAGGGATATTATACATGATGCTTTTCCATTTGCATCGACCAGCAGCACTCAGGAATGAGAAGATGATGTGCCTACACCAATGGACAGTGCAGAGTTCGAACAGGATGAAAACCTGTTAAGAAATGCCAACCAGGAGTTATACCCGGGTGCGAGCGCTTTTCCGTTCTGACGGCGATTGTGGAGCTAATGCACGGGAAAATAAAGTATCGTATGTCGAACTTGTGTTTCGATTACTTTTGGGGGTTTTCAAAAAATGCTTCCAACAGACAATTGTTTGCCGAAAGATCACAGGGCAGGCATAGAAGATGTTGAGTGGTCTTGGATTGGGTTATGAAAAGATCCACGCTTGCAAAAATAATTGCATGTTATTCTATAAAGAGTATGAAACGTTGGATACATGCCCTGTATGCAATGAATCGAGGTTCAAACAGACATCTCAGAATAGAATTAGTAAGATTCCACAAAAAGTCATGCGTTATCTGCCCTGAAACCAAGGTTGCAGCGATTGTATATGTCGACGCATACTGCCACAGACATGAGATGGCATAAGAAAAAACGGGATAACGACGATGTGATGCGGCATCCTGCAGATGGGGAGGCATGGAAAGATTTCGATCGAACGTTCCCCAGTTTGCTGCTGATCCCCGAAATGTGAGGTTGGGACTTGCGACTGACGGATTCAATCCGTACGGGGTTCTAAACCAACACCACAGCACTTGGCCGATTTTCGTATTTCCATATAATTTGCCCCCTTGGAAATGCATGAGAAAAGAGTACATGATGATGACTGTTTTGATAACTGAGGATCCTGGAGGTCAATCGATGTGTACTTAAGGCCGTTGGTTGATGAGCTCAAAGATTTATGGACAAACGGGGTGCGCACGTACGATAAATCTACTGGGAAGATGTTCACTTTGCGGGCGGCAGTTATGTGGACTGTGAATGATTTTCCCGCATATGCAATGGTTTCGGGGTGGAGCACAAAGGGTTATATGGCATGCCCTGTATGCAAGGAAGATGTAACTTCCGGTTGGCACGCTGGAAAAGTGTGTTACCTTGGGCATCGAAGATGGTTGCCATGGGACCACGAGTGGCGGGAGAAGGATATAGAGTTCGACGGGAACAAAGAGCGTCGCGCAAAACCTAGAGAATGGTCCGGTGATCAGATCTTGGAACAGCTTAACCATTTGGATTTTGCTCCGTTTGGGAAAAGCGTTAGTCGACCAGACCTGCTACACATATGAACTGGACGCACAAGTCTATGTTTTTTGAGCTCCCATATTGGTCGAAACTAAAATTGAGGCACAATCTCGACGTTATGCATGTTGAGAAAAATGTGTTTGACACATTGATGGGAACGATTCTAGATATCAAGGGCAAGACAAAGGACACTCCGAAAGCGCGTCTTGATTTGGAAAGAATGGGCATACGAAAGGGTTTATGGCTGAAAAGGGGCAGTGATAAAGCTATACGGGATCTTGCATTTTTTTCCATGAAACCGAATGACAACAAAGAGTTTCTACAGTTCGTATCGTCTGTAAAGTTTCCTGACGGGTATGCTTCTAATATCGCACGTTGCGTGAGGGTTGACGGGGGTAAATTTACTGGACTCAAGAGTCACGACTGTCATGTGTTTATGCAACGCTTACTTCCTGTGGGGATTCGACACCTATTGCCGGAAGATGTAGTCAAGCCAATCATATTGTTGTCCAGATTTTTTTCCCAACTGACGGCAAAAACGTTGCGAAAGACAGACATTGATCAGTTGCGCCAAGACATTGTCCAAGTCTTATGCAAGTTTGAGATGATATTCCCTTCGGCTTTCTTCACGAGTATGAATCACGTGATGGTTCACTTACCAGAAGAGGCATTGCTTGCTGGTCCAGTCAACTATCGCTGGATGTATCCAATAGAAAGGTATATAATCATCATCATTTGTGTATGCATCATTATCTCATGCTTACTACTTGCTAATTTCGTTTTATTTTGGCAGGCTGCTACTCCTAGAGCTGAAAAAAAGCATACGCAACGAGCGAAGCCCGAAGGATCAATTGTAGAGGCTTGGGTTCAATATGAGGCGCTTACTTTCTGTGGAATGTATTTAAAGGATGTGGACACGGCTTTCAATCGACCTCAGCGCAATAATGACGGAGGTCTGAGAAATGAGCAACTTTCTGTTTTTGCCCAAAGCGCACGACCCTTTGGAGATCCTGGACAAGGAGAATCGTTTTCCAGAAATGACATGGACGTAGCTCATTGGTTCGTGTTGAACAATTGTGATGAGATATTGGCATACTTAGATGAACATGAATAGATGATGAAGCGAGAACATCCATCACATTTGTATTCCAAGAAACACCGTGAATTGTTTCCACAATGGTTTTTGGAATATGTAAGTTATAAGTGTTTTCTAATTCATATATATATTGTGCTATTACATTTTTCCAAACTAACATATGAATGTTTTTTTTTATAATATTAGGTGAATAAGTTGAAATCAGAGAATTCCTCCACTTACAGTGAAGAGTTATATAACTTGGCATTCGGCCCACTCCGAGCAGAATTGTTCTCAGGTTGCCATGTTAACGGCGTCGAAGTTTTTAGGTCATGCACGAGATGACAAGTTGTGTACGCAAAACAGCGGTGTCCATGTTCCAGGTGGAGGGGAAAGTACAGACATTGATTTCTATGGCAAACTCACAACTGTCGTGCAATTGCTTTACAAAGACCGATACCAAGTGATCATGTTTAAGTGTCGATGGTTTGATACGAACCCAAATAGGCAGGGAAGTATTAAAATCGATCATGGGTTACTATCTGTGAACATCACCGACGCTACTTCCAGCGGACCAGGTAAAGATTTCCTTCAACTACATATGTTTCGTACCAATATTTTAGTCAAATTTGTTAACTAACATTAATTTCATATTTCTTTGCAGCCAAGAAGAACACCCGGGACCGTGTCGCCAGTTGGCTACATCGAAGGTCACCCGGGTGAACAACTCTCGTATCAACATCAGATACGACGATCGTCATCGGGCTGCTGCCCCAACAGCAGACCAACATAGCTCATTGGCGCACGATGTTGGTGCAGTCGTTTCGGACCTATTGTCCGATGAAATGGAAGTCTTGGAAGGCCATGCCTGATGCAATGCATAACGAGATGCATGGACACCTGTCGGTATGTATCTTACATTTTAATTGTTTTTCCTTCCAATTTTATATATTTTAAATATTTAATGTATGTAATTATTTTATTGTAGATGAACTACAATTTAGAGAATGTCAACGATGAGTTGTTGGGGTACATCAACAGAGACTCTTCGCTGATAGGTACAAGCAGTGGAAGAGCGACCTGCACCACCACTTTCAGGCATTTGATGATCTGCAGGCTGCTCTTCAGGAGGGTTGCCCGAAGGAGCTTGAGGGGGGGAGGATAGTTGGCAGTGGCTCTGTTGTCATTTTCAGGAGGCTGATTATGTGGTATTTTTTATATTAAGTTCAAAATTATTACATGTTTCTTACTAATGTTTATTTCATTTTTTAATATTTCATTTCAATTTCAAATAATACGTTTTAATTTTTGTATAACAGAAGATGGCTAAAGCAAATAAGGGCAATAGGGAGAAGAAGATTCTTCTCCATCATTCAGGTTCCAGGCCCTTCTCCTATAAGATGGATGCGCGACGTCGGGTAATAATAAGTTGTTTTTATTTACTTTTTAATATGTCATTAATGTTAATTTTTTTTTTTTGGTACTAACATTTTTATACTCTTGTTCAATTTAGGAGGGGTCCAAATTCCCAGAGATTGACGTCTTCGCGACGTTTATGTTCGACTTGGGAATGAGTTGGCGGAATCCCTTCATGTAAGTAGTCTTTAATTTTAATGATTATTTTACGCGTTCAAGTTTCATAGTTATTATATAAATGTTTTTATTTATATTTTATGTTATGTTAAACAGACGACCATGATTGAGAAGAGCCAGTCGGTTCTTCAGGAGTCCGCCTCCAGCTTCCTCCCGATACGCCGCTCGAGTCTGTGGCTCCTCCACAGGATGCGGGGTTTCAGATCTTGACGGACACCTTGGATCAGACTCTAGGGAGGCGGCCAGGGACATACTGCGAGGGATGGGGAATGCCCGGCGGCGGGAACCTAGATCCCGTTCATTGTCGCAGTCAAATAGTGTTTTGACAGCAAAGGTGGCCCAGCTTGAAACCCAGATGGCACAGATGACTCAGATTATACAGTCCATGGCCCAGTCCGGCGTTCCCGTACCATCTTTTGTTCCCCCGTCCACCTCTGCACATGGCCACCAAACCTCTGCCCCTCCCCAATGTCCACACCTCCGAGCCGCATTTGCCAGACGAGGAAGTAGATTTAGATACATTGTTTAATTAGTTTTTTACTTTCTTAATTACATTTTAAAATATCTCTTGTATATTATACACTTATTTTATGTTTTAAAAAACTATTTTCTCTTCATTACATTTTTCAATTGCAATTTGATTTAATTATAAAAATAAAATAAATCAAAATTCTTTTTTTCAAGTAAATTTAAAAAAAAAAATTAATTACTAATATTTGCGCGACGAATAAATTACCCGTCGCGCAAATCTCGTTTTAAAAAATAAAAAAACCATAAAAATATATCGTAAACGAAAATAATCCTCGGTTTGCGCGACGGATGTATTTGTCCCCTAAAGAAAATGCGACAAATAAATAATTGTCGCGCAAGAGTTTGAGTCACGATCCTTGTTCGTCGCACAAAGTACTTGCAACGGAAATATTGTCGCGCAAATATTTTTCGCGACGGGGAAATATCGTCGCATTATGTTCATGCAACGTCTTTGTGTTCGTCGCGCAAACAATAGTACGACGCACATAAGTCGTCGCTTATAGTTCTTGCAACGCCTGTGTTCGTCGCAAAAATGTTGAGCGACGGAATGTTTGTCGTCTCTGAACTATTGGCGCAATGAAGTGTAATGCGCGACGATATTTCATATTTGTGTTGCGCAAGGACTTGCGTGACGGTATTTGCGCGACTTTTTTGCGACGATTTATCTGTCACTCTATTGTTTTCGCGACAGATTATTTCTTTGCGCGACGAATTTGGATTCGTCGCGCAAACGCTAAAATGTAGTAGTGATTAAAGAGGTATATGTCCAATATGGTTTTAGGAAGCTCACATTTTCTTATCAACAATTGTTGGAAATGAATAACACATCTATCATGGTGTGGGACAGCTTCCCGAAAGCTGAGTTTGAAGTGTTGAAACACCATTTTCATCCCCCAGTTGGTTAGGTAAATGATGTTTTCTTATTAATTATGATTTCAGTTCTCTTAGCTTAATAGGATTGTTCTGTGTTGTTAATCCTGATAGAGGACTTGGGAAATACGGCTATGGATGAGGTTCAGCATTAGGAGTATGCTCAAGAGAAAAGATTCCCAATAGTTGTGTGATTATCTAGGCCCCAAATTAACAGAAATCTAATATATATTTGTTGTTCTAAAAGGAATTGAGTATATAGGTCATATACAAATGGGAAACAATTTCATTGCAACTTCTGCGAGTCGCATTATTCCTCGGAGGAGCTAGAGGAACATCCTCGTGAGAAATGTTGTGTTCATTTTACACATGATTTATTATGTTATTCACCCAATATTTTGAGTTAGTTCTTGACATTTTATAGCTTTTTACTTCATTTTTGTGTTTTCATATGTTTTACCTTGGTTAGAATGAAAAATGAGCCAAAAATTAGTATTAAATTTTCCAAGACTTTGGGCACATGCCTATATTTTGATAACATTTCCCAAATGTGAAAGCTCAACTTCCCTAACACAAATTGCCAAACCATCACTAGGTAATTGCAAACACAACATGCAATTGCCATCACAATTTGCGAAAACCAATTATCTATTTGTCAAGGGAGGAATTGGATTGATGTTTTGTTCATTTTCGTAGGTCAACTTCTTGGCCTTGGATCAGCATGCCTAAATGCTCGGATGAGGTAAAGATCTTCATGAAACTTATTCCAATGGATGTTGGCTACAACATATCCGAATTTGAGCTTCATTGAACAAGTATAGCCTATCTAACTGATCTAGCATGTTACCATAGCTCTAGAGATTTGTCTTGGGCCAGTTTTTACCTCAATGATGTCATCTAGATTCTTCTTGTTACCATACCATTTGGTAACAAGAACTTACTTGGGCCAGTTTTTACCTCCATGATGTCATCTAGATTCTTCTTGTTACCATACCATTTGGTAACAAGAACTTACTTTGATGGAGTGCAATTTTCTGAGACAAAGAGCATCTTTGTGAAGACAAAAACTAAAAATCCCATCATGACATAAGAAAAGAATGAATATGTTATTGATGGGTGAGTTGGAAAGGAGGAAAGAGAAGGATGAGCAAAGAAGAAAGGAGGCATCATCCATGCTTTGATTTATTCCTTTTGCGGAGATTTGAGAAGAGAATTGGAGCCAGAGAGCTAGAGGAGGAAGATAAGGTGCAGCCAAGCAAGAAGTGGAAGAAGATTTCCACCATTGAAGACCTCGAGCTTCCATCACTTTCACAAAATCTGTAAACTCTTTCAAGTTATTTTTTGAATTTGTGTTTGAAATAAGTATGAGGAACTAAACTCCATAGCTAGGGCTTAGGTTGAAGCCCTGAACATGAATACTATATTGTTTTGATGTTTGAGTGTATGAATTTCTAGATATTGTTGATGAATTCTCATTCACTAAAATAATCTATCCTTGATGTATGTTTTTCTTTAATTGATCACCTTTGAAAGCATGCTTCTTGAGGTTGTTGGGATTATATGTACACTTATGTCTTCCTAAGCAGCAAATGAATGAAGTAAAGATCATTCATGTGAATTGGTTTCTTGAATGCCTAATGTAAACATCCTACTATTAGGGTTCTTGTGATGTGCATATTCTCTTTGAACTTAATAGGTCTTTCTTGTAATAAATCGAAGTACTAAGCACACCTAGATTGATTATAGGGAAGGCACAAGAATTGTAGCACTAGCCCCGCACTTTACTTATATTAGAGAGAATCAATGCGTCTTGAGCCACTAGACCCGGTCGTGTTTTGCGAACATCTTCATCAACACATTTAGAGTTCATTAGTTGAGTGTCCATGAACATCGGTAGAATTGTTGAGGGGTGGATTCCGAAAATTAATGTGGATTCCGAAAACCCTAGTGTTTGTTACATTTTATTTTCATACTTTGATTTTCATCTCTGTCAATCTTGTTAAAATTAAAGTTTGATTACATTCAAGCATTAGAATTAGGTCACTTGAATCAATTCAAACACAACCCCCCTCCCCCAAATTCGAGTCTGTGTGTATTTGTTTGAAACATTGTGTGTTTTCTTCACTGAATTATGTTCACTTCCTTATCTGTTTTTTAGTTTTGATTTGCAATGAGTTCTTTATTTTTCTGTGCTGAATCCAACCATATAAAGAACATGAAATTTGGACAAACGGTTGGAAAGTTATAGGTCAAAAACTAGACAGGGGTCAAAAACCAGCAGCATAGTAACGTATAAGGGTCCTCCTTTACGGATCTCATCAACACGCATCCGTTGGCCACAGATTTTGCAACCATATCATAAATGTCAGTAGTGACAAGGGATGGACAAATATGAGGAACAGAAGCAACAACCGCAACATGAAGATCTTCCAACCTGAGATTGGAACTAAGTTGAAAATAAATTATTAGAAAACATGATGAGAGAGAGAGAGAGAGAGAGAGCAAGCAGTATGTGTGTTTTGATGGATGTAATGCAACAACAAGTATCTCATCAAGGGAATTTTCATATCAAAATGACAAACTAACTAACAACTTTTGCTGCCTTCCTCTTGCTTTCCTTTCATTGTCCACACTCTCAAATCACTCTCTCTCAATTATACAAATATATTATGTCTTTTAACTTTGACATAATCTACTAATAGTACTACTCTTCGTCTAGTACTTATGCTTAATCTACTGTTTTTCTTCATTTCTTTAATTTTACCGAGTACACTATTCAGGACCTAAACCCTAAACCCGAACCCACGAAAATACAATAGCTGATCAGCCATGTGAGACTCTTATTTCCCTCCACCCCCACCTCCACCGGGACGAGACCTGTGCTGAATGGTTTGTGCTACGAAGACATCCTCATAAAATGCCACTGCCTCCTTGGCTCATGGTGGTGGTGATGGGAAGATAATGACTGAAATCAGATTGGGGTGAGAAGAAGGATGTGGTGACTTGGTGAACATGAGATTGGGGGAGACGGAAGCAGTGGTTACGGTTGCGGGAAGAGGAGGTAGTTACGGTTGCGGGAAGGAGGAGGTGGTTACGGTTGGGAGGAATGAGGCATGAAGAAAAGAGGCAGAGATGAAATGCTAGGGTTAAAACGCGGACAGGGTTTACATATAGACCAAAAGAAAAGACCATAATAACACAATGATATATATTAAACGAAACAATAATATTACAAGAAGCCGCGATGAGAGAGTGGGGTTAAGAGAGATTGTCTCAGTCCAGGTTCGATCCAAATTGTTGGGCAATTCAACACCTACAGTGAAGTTCCAGGATATGCCAATGGAGCGGGCACAGCTCGGAAGTATGAGACAATATGACCTTTTGATTCCGTTGTGGTGTTCTCGGACTCCATGGACTCGGTAATTAATCTAATTTGGATAACTATTTAGTGCTAACTATTTAGTTTATTGATTTCATTTTGAGATCTACTGTTTGCTACAATTAGTTTCATCTTTTTTCATACTGTTATATGATTGTTATAAGATTATTACATTGTTAATGCACTACTAGTTATCAAACTGTTATTACATTGTTAGGGCTTTGTTATCTGGACTGTTATTATACTGTCAGCACACTGTAATTGTACTATTATTACTCTATTGTGAGATTGGTATTGTATTGTTTATGTTTACTAAGCCATTGAATTTCTTATAGCTAAGTGCTCAATTTTTGCATTAATGAATTGGGAAGTTTTTGTGGAATTGTGAAATTTCTGGAATTGTAGAATTGTGAAGTTTTTTCAAGATCCCAATTATGATGTTGTCGGTTCCCTTCCTCCGGTTATATTAGGCTATTAGGATTCTTCTGCCTTTTATTTTGGCTTGCTTCTTGTTATGAGGCAGTTGTGCGTTTTCTGTTCGATGTTTTTCCGGTTTGTTAGGGTTGGTGGGGATGCTTTATCCACCTTTTGTTCTCTTTGGTTTCTTATTAATGACATTTTTTCTTTTAAAAAGAAAAGGTTATTGATTTTCGTTCTTTGTTTTTTTTGTTTTTTTGTTTACTGGTAGCTTACCCCTGGCTTCCGCCATATGATGGAGAAGAAAGGTTCCAGTTTGATTGTTATGTGCAAGAAATGAGCTGTAAAAGATGTTGCCAGTAGCATAGTGACGTATAAGGGTCCTCCTTTACGGATCCCATCAACACGCATCTGTTGGCCATAGATTTTGCAACCATATCATAAATGTCAGTGGTGACAAGGGATGGACAAATATGAGGAACATAAGCAACAACTGCAACATGAAGATCTTCCAACCTGAGATTGGAACCAAGTTGAAATAGATTATTAGAAAACATGATGAGGGAGAGAGAGAGAGAGAGAGAGAGAGAGAGAGAGAGAGAGAGAGAGAGAGAGAGAGCAAGCAATATGTGTGTTTTAATGGATGCAATGCAACAACAAGTATCTCATCAAGGGAATTTTCATATCAAAATGACAAACTAACTAACAACTTTTGCTGCCTTCCTCTTGCTTTCCTTTCATTGTCCACACTCTCAAATCACTCTCTCTCAATTATACAAATATATTATGTCTTTTAACTTTGACATAATCTACTAATAGTACTACTTTTCGTCTAGTACTTATGCTTAATCTACTGTTTTTCTTCATTTCTTTAATTTTACCGAGTACACTATTCAGGACCTAAACCCTAAACCCGAAGCACTCTCTGTTTGTAATTGAGATAGTTCACTTATCGGTCACTCACGATTATGTGAGTTGAACCCACGAAAATACAATAGCTGCTCAGTCATGTGAGACTTTTATTTCCCTCCATCCTCACCGCCACCGGACGAGAGCTGTGCTGAATGGTTTGTGCTCCGAAGACACCCTCATAAAATGCCACTGCCTCCTTGGCTTGTGGTGGTGGTGATGGGATGATAATGGCTGAAATCATATTGAGGTGAGAAGAAGGCGGTGGTGACTTGGCGGACATGAGATTGGGGGGAGACGGAAGCAGTGGTTACGATTGGGGGAATGAGGCGGTGGTTACGGTTGGGGAGGAAGGAGGCACGAAGAAAAGAAGCGAGAGATGAAATGCTAGGGTTAAAACGAGGACAGGGTTTACATATGGACCAAAAAAAAGAACAAAATAACACAAGGATATATATTAAACGAAACAATAATATTACAAGAAGCCGCGATGCGAGAGTGGGGTTAAGAGAGATTGTCTCAATCAGGTTTCGATCCAAATTGTTGGGCAATGCAACACCTGCAGTGAAGTTCCATTATGCCAATGGAGCGGGCGCAGCTCGGAAGTATGAGACAACATGACCTTTTGATTTCGTTGTGGTGTTCTCGAACTCCATGGACTCGGTAATTCATCTAATTTGGATAACTATTTAGTGCTAACTATTTAGTTTATTGATTTCATTTTGAGATCTACTGTTTGCTACAATTAGTTTCATCTTTTCAGGATCTCAAGACTCACGAGACTATTGGGCATGGTAAACGGATATGGGGTTATATTATTTGACATTGCCTTCTGCACCAGTTCGTGATCGTGACATTGCCTTATATTATTTGACATTGCCTTCTGCACCAGTTTGCTCTACCCCATAAGAACGTGACAGTGATACTAGTGACTCTTGTGTAGATGAGATCGATACAAGACCCCCCTCTGCCCTGTCATTGGCCCAGTCAAATCATGATACTGAGTCAAGTAAGGTAATGTCTGATAATCTGTTTGTGTCTACTTATCAATTATCCCCACGAACTACTCGTGGGAAACCCAAAGTACAATATTCTCCTAATATACATGCCAAATCTAAATATCCCATTAGCCATTGTGTGACAACTCATCGTTTATCTGAGTCATATGTATCATATTTGTGTCAATTATCTAGTGTATGTGTGCCAACTAAGCTGCAGGATGCTCTATCTAATCCCAAATGGACGGATGCCATGAATGTGGAAATGGATGCCTTGAACAAGAATAAGACGTGGGATTTAGTTCCTTTGCCACAAGGGAAGAAAGGTTGGATGCAGATAGGTGTTTACTTTGAAGCATAAGGCTAATGGTTCTATTGATCGTTACAAGGCTAGATTGGTAGCCAAGGGGTATACTCAGACATATGGAGTGGATTATCTGGAGACATTTGCCCCAGTGGCAAAGCTCAACACTGTGCGTGTGCTTTTATCTCTTGCTGCTAACCACGATTGGCCCTTATTGCAGTTTGATGTCAAAATGTTTTTCTACATGGTGACCTCCATGAAGAAATTTATATGGATCTTCCTCCCGGTATTCCTGTGACCTCTAAGGAGGGTGTTGTATGTCGACTTGCGGAAGTCATTGTATGGATTAAAGCAGTCTCCAAGAGCATGGTTTGGAAGATTTGTTGAATCCATGAAAATGTTTGGGTATGTGTAAAGTAACTCTTATCATACTTTGTTTCTGAAGCGTCATAAAGATAAATTGACGGCTTTAATTATTTATGTTGATGATATGATTGTGACTGGAGATGATCATGTATAAATACAGAGTCTTCAGAAGTATCTGGCTTCCAAGTTCGAGATGAAATCATTGGGTGATTTAAAGTAATTTCTTGGGATTGAAGTTGCCATGTCTAAACATGGTATTTTTCTATCCCAAAGAAAGTATGTTTTGGATTTACTTGCAGAGACTGAGATGTTGGATTGTAAACCGATTGATACTCCTAGTGAGCAAAATCATAAGTTAGGGTTATATCCTGATCAAGTTCTTATTGATAAAGAACGTTATCAACGACTTGTGGGGAAGTTGATTTATTTAGCTCATACCCGCCCGGACATTGCATATGTTGTAAATCTAGTGAGTCAGTTTATGCACTCTCCTAGTATAGATCATATGGGGTTGTGACTCGTATTTTAAGGTATCTGAAAGTAACTTCTGGCAAGGGATTGTTGTTTTCCAAATATGGTCATACATATGTGGAAGGGTATACTGATGTTGATTGGGCTGGTTCAACTACTGATAGTCGTTCTACGTCTGGGTATTTCATGTTTGTTGGTGGTAACCTTGTTACTTCGAGAAGTAAGAAATAAAAAGTGGTGTCTTGATCTAGTGCTCAGGCCGAGTATCGTGGGATGGCTCACGGTGTATGTGAGTTACTATGGTTGAGGAGATTGTTGAGAGATCTTGGTTTTGGGTCGTAGAAGTCCATGGATTTATATTGTGACAGTAAGGCTGCAATTGCAATTGCACATAACCCGGTGCAACATGATCGTACAAAGCATGTGAAGGTTGATCGAAATTTCATTAAAGAGAAGTTGGATGCGAAGATTGTTTCCTTCCCATTCATCAACTCTGAGTATCAATTAGTCGACGTCCTTACAAAAGCTGTCTCTTCCAATATCTTCCTCAACTCGCTTGACAAGTTAGGCATATGCGACATCTTTGCTCCAACTTAAGGGGGAGTGTTAGCAAGATCCTAGTGTAATTAGGAGATTTATTTCCTAGTATATTAGGATTTTATTTATTTCCTTTTTTTGTATAGATATTATGTAATTAGGAATTTAGCTTATTTCCTATTATAACCCTACTAGGGTTTGTAACCATGTATTATAAATACCCATTTTTGGAGAATGAAATATACCTGAAAATATTCTACCTCACTTTATTCGACACATATTACACTGAAAAAGGTTTCAAAAAGAGTTTTTTATCTTCTTTTTTCGCAAAAGGGTGAGCGAATGAGTCATAGGACCACGAATCAATATGAATGGATAAAAGTGATAGAAAACAGAAGAAAGTGATAGAAAGCACACTCTAGAAAATGTTTTATTAAGTTTGTTCTCTTTATTTTGGTTTCAGTATCAATCATTCTATATGAGAAAATGTTACGAAATATAGTGATTTATTCGTTACCAAATTATATATGTACATATGTATTTTTTAAAATATTTTCATTTTTCGTACGTATGTTAAAGACTCGATAAAATAAATATTTTTAAAAATCAAATGTAAAATACACATATTATACACGTACATATTATTCTTCATGTTTAATACACGTATATTTATAAAATTTTCAATAATACATATAAAATTCACATATTATTGAATAAAAATAATATATATTAAAAAAAATAAAAAATTATATTAAATATTATTGAGTGGCCCAACTTTTCATTTGTATTTGGCAAACAATTTATCAAATAAAACGCATACGTACTTTATTCATACTTTTCCCATTTCGTATTTTACTACCTATAAGCCAGATACTTTATAGATATTGAAATGCCAAAGGTCAATTAGTAGCGTAAATTTGATTATAAAAGAGCTAGCAGAGAAAGGGATACGAGAGTGACGTAAGAAATGGTCGAAAAGAAGAGCAGAATACATGAAATAATATTTTGAATATATAACGAAATACTACTGCAAAAATAGACGAAAACAAGTAATAGGAATTGACCAATGACCAACCTTCCTCAAATGAAGTTATATTTATATGTGAAATCAAAAACAGTTTCAAATGTTTTAAGAATTTGTCTGCATTAAAACACAATCTGGACAATCAGATCTAAGATATATTTAGAAACATTTGTTGATCAAAGTGCCTTGGTTTCATCTCAAGCTTAAGAAGAAAATACCATCTTTCTGCAAGAGGGAATGGACTATAAGAATGGTAGAGCTAAAGGAGCGCATTCATTGCCAGTGCTCATGACTTCTTAACCCCTTGAAGATACTTGGTACAAACACGATATCAGCATTTCCGTATACTCTATGAAGGATTGAGGCATTCTTGATGTTTTTTCGGCGATGTATATCAATGGTTGAGAAGGTAGACCAGTCGGAGATCCTTGCAGTGAATGCACGTCCATGGAAATAAAGGAGGGTCCAGGCAGTAGGAATGGATGCACCGGCTGTGGCAGAGATTGCAAGCGACCAAAAGTTCTTCGGGTTCCCGACCACTACATGCAACACAAACAGTTCCTGATGGGGACTGTTTAACCCCAGAGGACAATAAAAGAAAAAAAACAATTAGCCACAGAGACTACCAAAACAGCAAAAGATTTTAAAATCATACAATCTTCAATATCCTGTACTTAATATAATAGCACATAAGTATTTGGTTAAACAGCAAAAGCTTTTAATCAGCAATCCTATACTTAATATAACAGCACAGGAGTGTTTAGCTAATACCGCAGATTACTGATTTTCAGTTGGAAAGACAACTAATACATTCAACTCCTAACAAAAGTAAGCAAGCAGTCATGAAGCTGGAGTTAGATGTAACACAAAAAAGATTTCCCTACTGACATATTGCCAAATAATGTACCAAGAGAGGTTTGAAACGAAGTTTACCTAGCACCAAGCTTACCAACACTCAGATGAGATCTAACACCAAGTCTAATAACAAGAAGGGGAGTTTGCATACCTGAGCACCAAAATTGGGTATTCCTCGGTAAGTAGGAACTGGTATGTCCATTTTTGGGGCTGATGGAATGGTTTGAGAGTATATTTTCTGATCAATCATGTCAGCATCATCAACCTTGGTAATGCTTGTAAAACTAGCCTTGCATAAAGGGCATGTTGAATTCTTGCTCTTCGAACCCTACATGTAAACCATCACCCAATATGAATGTGAATTGTGTACCCCAATGATTGGAACCAGAACGAAAATTTGTTTCAGAATTTAGGTAAACGCTGAGAAAATTTAAAAAGCTTGCACAACCAACAACGATACAATTATAAAGTGAAGGAGAGCATAATTTTTTTACCATATGACCAGCCCAGCTTTCAATGCATGAATAACAGAACCGATGACCACATGGCAAAATTCCTCTGGTTGAACTAAATTCTGTCCAGCATATTACGCATGATAACTCCATCGAAGGAGGAATTCTGGTGGCATCTTCAGTCCCAAACCTGTTTTTGAATTCCTCTTTCGAGTTCTCAACTTCAAAGCATCCATCTTGGGGAATTCCCTCCAGAGAAGTTGGTGCATCCTCAACATATATATTCGGATCCTTGGACGGAGACAGGTGATTCTCATCAACCTCCACAACACCTTTCAGACCCCGATTTCTGATTCGTCTTCGGATATGCAAACCATTGTCAGTTTTTCCTTCAGTTCCCAATATATTACCATTTCTTTCTTCACCTGAATCGTCAGAAAGGACTGTGACAACATCATTATGCATGTTCTGAAATCTGATTGGGTGGTACTCTTGATCAGAGTCTGAGAGTGCTGATTCTTTCATATCTCTACCGATATTCCGTTTTGCAAGTCTCCTTCCTTTTCGTGAAGTTTCAGCCATGCTGCTTCCATTTCCATTGGAAATATTTCTTTTAGCTCTTGCCAAATGTGTGGAAGACTCTTGAAGCTTCCCACCAAGAAAAAGAAAAAGAAAAGAAAAAGGAAAAGGGGTGTTAAGATTGCATAATGGTAGTGATTAATCTTAATTATCTGATATTGAAAATTGAAGGCCATACATTCATTTTGACTTGATCATAGAGCTATCAGGCCTTATAGAACATTTCGTAGAAATGTGAAGCTTAATTCCATAAACTTCTTTTGCTTGACAATTACATAAACACTTATCCATTAAAAAATAGGAAAAAAGCTTATAGGGGTCGCAACCCAAGTCAACAAACAATATACAAGAGAAGACCGCCAGAGGCAAAAGAAGAACGAAAAAAAAAGGAAAAAAAAAGATGCATAAATAAGAGAGCGCATAAAAGTTAGTTGAATTTATTACCTCCATTCTAAGTGATCTAGTTAAAGGAGGATCTTGAAAACAGGGTCTGCTACATGATCGCAGTTCTTGCTTTGAATTCCTTCTAACATATTTCTGCTTTGACTTAAGAGAACTGTTGTTTTCTTTAAATTTAGGAAACAAATCCTACAGTAAATTCACATGAATAAGTATTATCAGATCATTCTGAACCAAACAAGCCTGTCAAAATGAGACATACAGAAATGCTTCAACGAAGGAATTCTACAGAAAACATGCACGATGAAATTAGTTGTGGAAGATAGATTTTTACTGAAGCTACCTCATTTAAAAGACATGAGTCAGTCAAAAAAGAACGGCGAGAAGTTCCACACCCCAAATCGATAATTTGTTCAGAATCATCACAAACATTTGATTTGTCAGAAAGCACATTCCAGTTCTTAGTTCAGACACCCACCTTAGCAACAGGTGGAGGTTCTAGCAATAAGGGTCCGACTTCCTGTCCACTGCAAAGAATTGAAACCCAAAAGGCATCAATCCCTGATCAAAAAAATTATTTTGCAAGTAAAACACACAAATTAAGCAGCAGCAACAAGATTAAACTAGTGGAAGTAACAGCTCACTTATGCTAACATCTATATCCCCTATCAAATCACTTATTGGTTATTGCTAAAAACTTAGATCCCAAACCAAGGAATATGGCACCTAGTTAGCTCGCTGAAGGTAGCATCTTTAATCTTAAGTAAAGTTAAGTAAAATCAAAGAAGTGAACAGCCGGCAAATGATGTGGGCAATTTAGAGTCTCAATTCCCAAAAAAGCAGTCATTTTTGCATTTTAAACAGGAAAATACTAACCACCCAGATGTAATCTAAAACACCATTTTGTACAGAAATGGGAAACTAAGCAATTTAGGCATACCATTGCAGAATATAAGGACGCTCAGGAACTCGTTTTCCTTGCTTTATGCAATCCTCAATCCACCGATGGTTGAGAACTATCGTATTGAACTTGTCAGCCAGTTCATATTTCTTTCCTTCGAACTTCCAACACACCTAATCACCCCATCCAAACAACGCACCCATGAAAACAAATTTAATCACCTTGCCTAATTAGAACAGATAATACATAAAAATGAGTTCTCAAACCAACCAAGTGAGTGGTGGATCGGGACAGCGCACCGACATAACTCGCGCCGGCATGAGAGATGAGCTTGATAAGGTTGAAGCGGTCCGAGCCGTGGTACCCACTCACGGTTGCGATCACCGATTCCATGCCTTGAATTGGAGACCCCATAGCCTCTGCAAATATACGAACACTTCAGCAATTGGATCTTTGTAAAATCACAGAGTTCACGAACCAAATCGATGGGTATATACAAATGCAATAAATAAAATATTAAAATCTTACTCTGTTAACGCACAAAGAGAAAATTAAATAAACATTTAAAATTGCTAGATCAGGAAACTTCAGAGCAACCCTAATGGCCTAATCGTACAGAATATGCTTCGAATCGAGCTTAGTAAGGGTTTTGGGAGAGAGAGAGAGAGAGTTTCACCGTGATATTGGGTGCGGCGAAGCGGGTGGTGTTGCTCAGCCATAAAAAATGATTTGGCGGGAAATTCGAAAATTTTGAAATCTTCCAGAGACGAAGGAGAGGGCTAATATCTTCATTAATGCCGCGGATCTGGGCCCTACCCGAAACCACTATATACACACCCAATAGCGATATTTTGACACCCAACACCCAACTTTTTGTCTAATTTGCCCCAACAACTTACTTGGTTAAAAAAAAAAATTAGCATAACAAAATAAAATTTTATTTTTTATAAAAAGAATAAAAGATACCTATAAAAATTAAAAAAACTTGAATGTAACGTCGCCGGTCGCCAGTCACCGGTAGCTAGCCGGAGGCGCAGTATACGACTTATAATTTTAGAAATACTAAATTTTACTTGAGAGTCTTAATGTGCATATGGTTCTACGTAGCCTCAATGCTCTCCTTCGCTTCGGGATCCAATTTGATCATCTCTGAAACACTAATGATTGTGGAAGGAGCGACCGCAAACCATATTCCTCTCATTTGAATTCCATAACAAACCACGTCCGTTGCCCACAGCACAACTGGTTACAGAGTACCTGTTGTTTTTTTCCCCCATACAAGATTCATGAATGAAGAAAGAAGCTGAAAACCATAAATAAAGAATGTTATTCAGGTAGCCGACTCAGGCAAAAAACACAACGTAACAGGCGATCAGGCGATCGGAGATTTAGTGGAGTGGATATCCTAACAACTACACTATTTCTTAGACAATTTCATTGATAATTTGGGTAATGGCTTGAGCTCATCTTCGAACGGGGTTGCCCCCTCCCCCTCCTCGTGGTGGTGGTGCCTCATACCCACTTCCACCACGAGCAGGTGGTGTTGCGGAACCATAAGGCGCATTGCTTGTAGGCATATGTCCTTGAGGACCAGCAGTACCTCTAGACTGTGCATCATAGTTGACACCCCGGGATGGATCGTAACCGGGTCCTCTTTGCACTTCATAATTTGGTCTTTGTACATCATATCCAGGTCTCTGTGCATCATAGGGAGCCCCTCTTTGTGCATCATAACCAGGTCCTCTCTGTGCATCATAACCAGATCCTCCAGAGGCATCATAACCAGGCCCTCTTGGTGCATCGTAACCAGTCCTTCCAGGTGGTCCAGGTTGAGCTCCCACTAATGGAGGAGTTCCAGCTGCTGTAGCACCACCACCACCACCACCTGCAGCAGCAGCAGCAGGAGGGAAGGGGGCACGTCCCTGTTATACAAAATACAGAGTAAAAGTGCGTAAGCTTTCATTTGAATCACTCTGGAGGCAGTGAAGATATTATTGTTTAATTGAAAGAAAAAAAAATGAAAAGCAAGATCGCAAAACAAATTCTTAAGAGGTTATCAGCAATCATATTCTACCAGGTCTTACATAACTGAAAGTTAATACTTGGTTTTTGCGACTGAATTGAAGTTGTTTTAGTGTTCCAGTAATAAGGTGTGATAAAACACTGTATGGTTGTCACCTGCACATTATTTTCCCGCAAATACCTTCTGACTCCAATTTCACTGTCTGGCAATGAAAAATAAAAGATTTTTGACAACCGCTGATACAATTTCTAGCCTCCATTTAGTCATGATTCTTAAAATGAAAATTTGAGCTTCAAGTATTTTCAATAAGGCTTCATTCTGATGAGCATGGTGGTATTGACATGACGATAATCTATTTTGATAAGTATTCAAGCAATAGTCTTGTATCAGAGTGTGTGGATGGATAAGCCATTGCTTTCACCAAGACATACTATGTTATTGCAAACAGCCAATCCCAGCTCACACAATAAGGACTTAAACAACCTGGCATAGTACCATAATTTTGGAATTTGAAGGAGAAAAGTAAAAGAATAAGATAAAAACTAACAAAAGTCAAGATGTGCAAGATGACATACCTGGGGAACACCATAGCTATCTTCATAAGCATTTTGTCCTATTGCATGCCCGGCAGCCTCATTTTCATTATTTCCAGGAGTTCCATAATAAGGAGCGCCTACATTTCATTGCCCCAGAGAAGCCATCCACAATGTATTAAAGATCAAGGTAAAGAGTATCCAAACGACCTCAAATAAAACGAATTAAGTTTACCAGTTCTTCTATCAACATTAGAATTATTCAGCAACTCTGCTCGGAGCTTTTCCACCTCCCTAGCCATGGTAACATAGTTCTTCTCCATGACCTGAAGCGATTCAAGGTGGTCATTGTATAATTTCTTTTCGTAGTCATAAGTCGCCCTGCACAGTTCAAAACAATAGAAAATGACGATGGGTTTTGCATAAGTGAAAAACCAAACTGACCCAAGTAAAAAGCTTACAGGCGTTGAAGGTTGAAGATATGAAAAATAGAACATAAAACACAAACCTGCAATGCTGATATTCCTGCCTCAGGCTATCAAGCTGTGATACCAACGCAGGAATCTGCTGCACATCTGTATGAGCCCTCTGAAGATCCTGACTGAGTTGTTGCACTTTGGCAATGAGTTCTTGCCTTGACACAACCAAGTTTTGGGCTTCAGCTCCAGCCTGCTGTAGCTCCACCTTAACAGGCTCTGCTGACTTCAGCTCAGCTTCCATCTTGGCTATTTTATCCACAAGGCCCCTCATCTGCTGTTCTCTCTCGGACTTGATAGCACCTATCTGGGCATGCAATATCTGCAACTCATGTTGAGCACCTGCCAGTTCTTGTCTCAAGGTTCCATGGGTGGCAGCAAGTCTCTGGTTCTCAGTTACAAGCCTTTCCATCTCGACATGTTGTGCAGCCAACTTCTGCTCCATAACTTGTGGGGGAGGCAACATATCAAATGGAGGATAGGCACCATGGGGCGGGCGTATGCCTGGACCAAACGGGTCGGGTCCGGGAAGTGGTCGACGAAGATGAGCAGGTGGAATTCGACCTTTGCTTCCCATTTTCACCAATTCACTCAAACCCTCCTAACAATTGACAAATTTTCCTGCATAATCAAAACTACATTATAAGAATCCAAGCAATCTTGCAAACATTTTTCTTTGGATTTCTAATATTGGATTGCTTTCTAGAATCACAGCACGTGGGTGTCTTCGAATCGACGGGCAAACTTTATACCAACATGTCAAGCACAATGAGAGGAGTGTTTTTGATTCTTAGACCCCGGCCAAAAAGTGGCCGGAGTGGGCTTAATCAAGGCCAACCCGTGAGGGTTTTGGCAGGAGCTTCCCGAGCTCAGGCCGGCGGCTATAGCCGTCAACTGCGTCGATTAAGATAGGGGGAAGATATATGGAGGATAGGGCTACCTTTTACAAGTGGTGGCGTGGCCTGAGGTGACCGGAATCGGCGCCGGCGATGGTGACAGTGGCTGGGCAGTTTTCCAGTCAAAAATCCGGCACGATATCGAGTTGTTGACGTCGATCAATGGGTGCGTTAGGTAGAGGAGGAAGAGAGGAAGAGGTTGGGGTGATGGTGCCGGTCGCCGTGACGGAACGGCGATGAATCACCGGTCTGAAAGTGAGACAGCGCGGGTAGAGAGAGAGATGAGAGAGAGAGTCGCGTCTGAGTAAAGAGCTAGATGTTTTAAAAAAAAATAGCCACCTTGTGCCAATTAGTTTTTTTTTTTTTTTATAAAAAAAATTTTAAAATTAAAAAAGATAATGGATAGTTGTATTTATGAAAATAGGATTTATTGCCAATGGGTCTTTAGCATGATGGTAAGGTGGTTGGCCTCCAGCCCAAAGGGCTGAGGTTCCCCTGGCCCAATTAGTAGGTTTGTTGTAATCCCCCCTTCCCATATTGATAAAACTCAAAAAAAAAAAAAAAATTATTATCTAATTTTATTTTAAATTTAAAAAAATTAGTATAAAAAATATGAATTTACTATATTATCTTTATTTAATTAATAATTTCAATTCTCTATCTTTTGCTTTATATATATAGATAGATAGATAAATAATTCTACAAAATTACCTTTTGTGTCCTTTTCGTTTTTAGATCACAACTCTCTCGTTTTAACTTCGAAACTCAGCGTACCATCTGTCCACGAACTCGTGTCATCGAACTCTAAGCAACGGTACCACTCAAATTCCCAAACAAAAAAGTGACCAAAATGTTCCTATGCCCAAAGGCAAATTTGTAATTCCACCCTTATAAATTTAAAAAAATATATCGATTTTAGGACGGAATGTTACAACCTTCCTCCCTTAGAGCCCCTCCAGCCATGCATCAAAACCGGGCAAAAGGCCCCTCGGGGCTAGCCCATTGCAGCTCCAGCGGAAGAAAAGAAGCCCTAGCAAGTGGTGGGTCCCACGAACCTAGGCAAGCCCACGGAGACTCTTGCTTGGGCTGAAGCCCGAAGGCGCTGACGTCATGCGTGACGTCGCCCTCGCCAATTCAATTTTTTTTTGCCGTTGGCGCGTGAATTTCACGCGCCAATAGTAAAAAAATTTCACTTCCGCTCGCTGACGTCGCGCCTGGAGGTCCCAACAGGCAAAAGCCACGTGGCGATTCCCCAGCTCTCCGATCATTTTTTTTGCAGAAATTCGACGATCCTCATTTTTTCCGCCAAAAAATCGAAAAAAATTCAATTTTTTTTAAAAAAAATACCAAAAAATTCTGTATTTTTTCCCTATAAATACCTATCAATTTAACTCACCTTAATTTATTGCAAACAACACATAAAACAAACCATACATAAGAGCATAATTCCAAAAAACACCACATACAAAATAAAGCATAATTCCAAACAAAGCACTAATATTGTCTTCATCCATTGTGATTGCCTTTCATCTCCCACAAGTGCTCGATCAAGTCAATATGACGCCTCTCATGAACATACGAAGATTGCATTTCTTGGTAACGATCAATCATGGGGTTGTTGAATCGACCATCTCGAACTAACGGTTCGTGCTCCAATGGATGTCCATTTGGTCCCATCGGCCTTTCATAAATTCTTGTCAAGGCCGTGTTCATGGGATCCGGTTCGTGCTCCTCTCTGGAGCTTCATAATCATACTCATCCTCCACAATCATGTTATGGAGGATGATGCAAGTCATCATAATGCTTCGCAGCACCTCTTCATCATACATCCGAGAGCGCCCCTAATAATAGCCCAACGAGCTTGCAAGATACTGAAACACCTTTCCACATCTTTCCTGTAACCTTATTGAAAGGCAGCAAAGCTTTTTTCCTTCTGGGATGGAGGATTCGGAATTGTTTTCACGAATGTCGTCCACCTAGGATAAATTCCGTCGGCAAGTTAGTACGCACCAGAGTATATAGTGTTGTTGATTTGGTACGTGATCTGGGGAGAATGACCTCACAATACATCATTAAACACTGGGGATTGACCAAGCACATTGAGATCATTTTGAGATCCGGCCACTCCGAAGAAGGCATGCCAAACCCAAGTGTCGAATGAAGCTACGGCTTCCAGAATTATACTTTTTTGGCCCTTTCGATTCCCATAATCTCCTTGCCAAGTTGTTGGGCAATTCTTCCACTGCCAATGCATGCAATCGATGCTTCCAATCATTCCTGGGAAACCTTGAGTCTCAGCTTTTTGTAAAAGCCTTTGGAGGTCCCTTGGAGAAGGTTTGCGAAGGTACTCCCTTGTGTAGAGATTTTCTACTACATCACAAAATCTCACCAAGCACTCTAAGATAGTTGATTTTCCCATCCTTGCAATCTCATCCACCTGCTCCCAGATGCCCCATAAGCAAACATCCGCAAAGCAACTGTAAGTTTTTGCTCCAGGAGAAGACCCAAAACTCCACAAGCATCATTCTTTTGAATGAAGTATGTGTCGTAATTACAAATATCATGCATGATTTTTTGGACACAAATGTGGCTGCATTCTATATCTCTCTCGAAACTTAGAAACAGGATATAAGGAATTTGTGATAAAGTAATCTTCCATGAGATTCTTACCCCGAGATTGCCTGCGTCTATCCACATTATGGGCACGATGACGGTGGTGTTGCCTTGATTCATTAAGCATAGCAAAGGTTACAAGCATTTCCTCCTCTTCTTCATCGGCCTCCTGATCTTCCTCAGCACGTCTCCGCCGGATTTCTTCCTCTTCTCTCTCTTGCCTCTCCAACAACCTCCTCAAGTTTGACATTGAGAGTAAAATATGTATTGTAAAATCTGAGAATTGAAGGAAAAGAGAAGATGTGGTGTGAGATGTATGAGTTGATGATGTAGTTATATAGAAGGATTGAGAAGATAGAGATGACATGTGGCGCAATTTTATAGGGTGAAAATCTTATCTGAAATATGACATTATGATTTTTTTTAAAAAAATTTGAAAACCTTATCTGACATGGGACACGTGGCGCAATTTTAGAGGGTGAAAATCTTATCTGAAATATGAGATTATAATTTTTAAATAAATATGAAAATCTTATCTGACATGGGACACATGGCGTAATTTTATAGGGTCAAAATCTCATCTGAAATATGAGATTATAATATTTTATAAAAAAAAATCTTAAAATCTTATCTGACATGGACACGTGGCAACCAAATATATTATCCGAAAATTTTATCTGAAAATGTTATCTGAAATTTGAGGTGATAATTTTATAATAAATAGTGACACGTGGCAACCGAAAATATTATCTGACAAAATTAATTAATGGTTTAAAGTATAAAAAAAATTGAAAATAAAGTACAATAAATAGTATTTGCCCTTGCCCTAGCCTTCAATTGGTGGAACCAACTAAGGCAAGGCTGATACTATTCACATGAATAGTGGCAGCCCTTGCCTTGCCTTAGCCTTGCCTTTGCCTTCATGGGTGGACTTGCTCTTAGGAAATTTCATCCCTGAAATTTCAAACGAGTCCCTGAGAAGTAGTGACAACTATACGTATTTAAGTCTCCCAAAAGTTAAACTTCCAAATTTAGGCTGAAAAGTTTCTCCACAATAGTCTCGTCAGTAAACTGACACTAGTTCCTCTTGACCAAGATTCCCAACAACCGATCCTTTTATCCACTGAAACTTTCTTACATAAAATTGTATAGTTTGATTGTAAGGTTTACTGTATGCAAAATAATCTTGAACCAATTTAGCACTTAAACCACACCTTAATAGAAATTTGACAATTAAACAATAGAACGATTAGAGATAAGACTTACTTGACTTAGCCATAATCAAATATACAAGATGATCTTCTCCTCTCAGTATTCCAAAATGTCAAGGCTTTCAATAGGACAAGCATACAGAATCTAAACGTGTGAATATGAGAGCAGAGACCAAGCCTTTTAATACCAGTTGCTTTACAATTGACTCTCCTATTAAGAGACAACTGCTAGCCAAAACGTGGAGATAATGGATGATATCCACTTCCTGAAAAGTTATTCCATTTAATCATTATCTGAATAAAAGTCTCATAATATCTTAATTTAAATATAACTCTATTTATTATTTATATGACACCTCATAATAATGAAAAGGCAAACTCACAAAATACATGGAAAAACTTACATTCTCCCACATGAGTGTAGCCAATTCATCAAACAAAAAGTATCATATTGAATAATCAACAGTGATCACTGAGTTATATGAAATTATAGATGACTTTTGACAACCAACCATATTGATATAAAGAGCTGAACTTTAGAAAACTTGACATACTTAAATTGTACCAGCACTCTAAAATCACAAACTCATCATATCATAATGTAAATGTTGTAGACATGGAATAAGAAGTATGAGTCTAGGTACCATGGGACTCCCAAATTTCGTTGGTCTTAAGATGTCATGAACATAATTCAATTTCAACATAACTTTGCAAAGACTTCATAAACACAAGAGTAGAATCAGAAAATATTAAAATATTCAAAGGTGAAGAATTACCTTACTCCCACATTCAAAACAGATCAATCGAAGCTTGCAGACCCATTTTTGGCACTAGTCTTTGAAATGCAGTCACATGCAAAGCTTTTGTTAAAGGATCTGCTATCATATGTAAAGTGCCAAGATGCTTAATATCAATAACTCCATCTCTGACCTTGTCCTGAAGCGTCAAGTACTTGATATCCAACAACCTTGATGCATCAGACCTTTTATTGTTTTTGGCAAAGAACACAGCTGAACTATTATCACAATATAACTTCAATGGCCTTTCTATACTCTTGACAATTCTCATACTGTGAATCAAATTCTTTAACCAAACACATTGCCTTGCAGCTTCAAAGCATCCAATATATTCAGATTCCATTGTAGACACTGATCTGGTAGTTTGTTTCTTACTTCTCCATGAAACTGCACCACCAGCTAAGATAAACATATAGCCACTTGTTGACATTCTGTCATCAACACAGCCTCCCAAATCAGCATCTGAATAGAAAACTAAATTAAGTGAATCCACATAATGATAACACAACACATATGATTTAGTCTTTTGCAAATATCTTAGAACCTTTTTGCTTGCATTCCAATGAGCAATACCAGGATTTGATTGAAACCTTCCTAGTACACTTAGTGCAAATGCCAAGTCTGGTCTAGTACAAACTTGAGCATACATAACACTACCTGCCAAGGAAGCATAAGGCTTATCTTTCATAGCCTCAATTTCAAAATCTGTCACAGGACATTGACGAGTAGAAAATTTATCACCCTTACCAATTGGAACATCACCACCACTACAATTTTCCATGTTAAACCTCTTAAGAACTCTGTCAATATAATTTTTTTGAGATAACCCCAAAACTCTTTTTGACCTGTCTCTAACAATCTCAATGCCCAAAACAAAGTGAGCCTCACCTAAATCCTTCATATCAAAACTACTAGAGAGCATACTCTTAGTATCTTGAAGCATTTGAACATTTGAACTTGCCAAGAGTATATCATCTACATAAAGAACCAGAAAAATAAAATTGGACTTCACCATTTTCATGTAGATGCAGTTATCAAATCTGTTTTCAACAAAGCCAAATGAAGTCACAACCTGATCAAACCTTAAATACCACTGTCGAGAAGCTTGTTTAAGTCCATAGATGGATTTATTTAACTTACACACAAAGTTCTCTTTCCCCCTTTCAATAAATCCTGGTGGCTGCTTCATGAAAATATCTTCTTTGAGAAAACCATTGAGGAAAACAGTCTTCACATCCATTTGGTGTAATTCAAGATTGAAGTGTGCTGTGAGAGCCATGATAATTCTAAAAGAATCTTTGGTTGACACAGGAGAGAAAGTTTCAGAGTAATCTAAACCTTCTCTTTGTGTAACCCCTTTGCAACTAGCCTTGCCTTCAACCTTTCAACTCTTCCTTGAGAATACCTTTTAGTCTTGTAAATCCATTTACAGCCTATTGGTTTGACACCAGCAGTAGGCTTAATCAAAGTCCAGACACCATTCTTGTCCATAGAAGCTAATTCTTCTTCCATAGCAGCTTGCCAAAGAGTTGACTGAGAACTGTCCATGGCTTCTCTATAAGAAACAGGGTCATCATGATCTCCAATGTTGAATTCAACTTCCTGTAAATACACCATATAATCACTAGGAATTGCAGATCTCCTTTGTCTTTGAGATCTTCGAAGTGCAAGCTCAGAATTAGCTGGTTCTGCTTGTACTTCCTGGTTCCTGAATAGGCAATACATTTGCTCCCTCAACTGGTTCTTCAAATACTTGTGGCTGTGGGACATTATTTGTGACTATCTCAGATGTTGAACATGGAATTGGCACTGGAATTGACATGAGTTTCCAGAAGATGCAACTGAAGTTTTATCAATTTCTTCAAAAATATAAGAATTTTTGGATTGTGAGGAAGATGTGCTGAAATCCTCAATAAACTTAGCATTATTAGTCTATGCAATTCTTGTATGTGAAGTAGGACAATAAAACTTAAATCCTTTAGACTTCTCAGAATAACCAACAAAGTAACAACTGGTGGTTCTCATATCAAGCTTCTTTTCTGTTGGATGATAAAGCCTAGCTTCGGATCTCCAGCCCCATGTATGAAAATGATTGAAGCTTGGTTTCCTACCTGTCCAAATCTCAAATGGTGTGGAAGGAATTGACTTACTTGGTACTCTATTTAATATGTAATTAGTTGTCTTTATGGCTTCACCCCACAAAAATTCTAGTAACTGAGAATGAGATAACATGCTTCTAACCATATCCTTCAGTGTCCTATTTCTCCTCTCTGTCACTCCATTTTGATGTGGAGTTCCAGGTGTTGTATACCTGAGCTACAATTCCTTGCTCTTGAAGAAAAATAGCAAAAGGACCCTTTTGTTGTCCAGCCTCTGATGCCTGCCAAAATATTCTCCACCACGATCTGATCTTACAACTTTAATGGTTTGGTCCAACTGATTTTCAACTTCTAATTTGAAAACTTTGAAACAATTTAACACTTGTGATTTTTCAGAAATCAAGTACAAATATGAATATCTAGAAAAATCATCTATAAAGAGAACAAAATAGAAATTTCCACATATTGTCCTTGTTGGAAATGGACCACAAACATCTGTATGTATTATCTCTAACAAGTTACTACTTCTAGTTGAGTTTAATTTCCTTGTGCTTGTGGTTTTGCCTTTAAAACAATCAATACAAGTTTCAAAATCATTGAAATCCAAGTCTGGCAATATTTGTCTTTTCATTAATCGTTCCATTCTATCCTTTGATATATGCCCTAATCTTCTATGCCAAAGCATAGAAGATTTGTCATTATTGAGCATTCTCTTAGAAACAGAATCAACAATATGGAAACATTCATGAAAATAAGTACACTGAAGCTGCCATATAAGTCACCATTAAGAAAAGCATAACCAAGTAATTTATCAAACTGATTTTTGTGAAAAATACGAATACTTTCGTCATCACCAATATAAGAAAAACCATCCTTAACAAGCTTTGAAACTGAAAGTAAATTCCTTCTCATCGAAGGTACATAAAGAACATTGTTCAAGACTAAAATAAAACCAGATGACAATTCTAACTTAACACTACCAACAGACTCTACTTCTACTTTTGTTCCATTTCCAACAAAGACTTTGTAGATCTCTCTATTTTGGTCCTTCTGGCTTTTGAATCCCTGCAAGGAATTAGTGATATGAACAGTGCAACCAGTGTCAAACCACCATGAGTTTTGTGGAATAAAAACCAAATTTGTTTCAACAGTAACAAAAACATCAACAATTTGAATACCTTTCTTAATGAGCCATGCCTTAAAACCAGGGCAATCTTTTCTCACATGCTCAGCAGATTTGCAAAAGAAACATTTCTTGAAAATATCTTTGTTAGGTTTAAGACCAGAACTAGTGGTGGCAGGAGAGTTTTGAGCAGGCACAACAGAGAGTTATTAGCATGTTTCTTTGAATTGAAATATGAACCTGTTTTAGGTGCACTAGTCTTCTGATTGGGATTTCCAGATTTATTGACTGTAATTGCTTTCTTTCCTTTCCCAGCATGAACTAAATTGACAACTTCAGCTTTGCCCTTTTTCAATCTCTCCTCCTCTTGACAGCAAATAGCAATAAGTTCATTGACAGTCCAAGTCTCTTTTTGAGTATTGTAGTTGATCTTCACTTGCTCATAATCGGAAGACAAGGAATTGAGAGCCATATGAACAAGGAATTGATCAGTAATCTGCAAGTCCAGATTGTTGAGCTTGTTTGCCACATTAACAAGTTTGAGGAGATGCTCTCTCATGCTCCCAGTTCCATCAAACTTGGTTGAAGTGAGTGTAGTAAGATAGGAACTAGATTCAGCCTTGTCAGACCTCTTAAACTTCTCCACCACAGCTTCCATATAATCCTTGGCAAGATCACATCCTGGAATGCCACCTCTAATGTGCTCTTCCATTGAATTTTGTATTATAAGCAAAGACATATCATTTGCTCTCTCCCACTTCTTAAAAGCATCCTTTTCTTCTTGGCTGCTGACATCAGTCAGGCTGCTGGCTTAGGCTCCTTAAAAGCTATGGTGAACTCAAGTAATCCCAAATTCATATCAATCTGTTGCTTCCATGTCTTGAAGTTGGTCCCATTCAGTTTCTCAATGTTAATAAGGTTTAACATATTGAAACCTGCCATTAAATATAGTAACAGAACATAAGTTTTGAAGTTCACAACAATGGTGACTAAAACTGAATCGAAATGCTTTAGTCATACTTAAGTTATAGAAACTGATCACACCTTTAGGCAAGAAATCACTCTATAAACGCAATGAACTATCAAAACAAAAATTTGCATAGCCAAGCATAAAGCACAAGAATTAGTACAAATTCAACACCTTTGGGTGAGATGAAATATGACTAACCAAGTTTTCCATGACTCACTAGACATTAGTTTATATCCAAACCCAGGAGACAACTTCTTTGGAAGAAAATCTACCTATTAATGTTTATAAACTACAAACTGAGCATCAAAATTGATTTTAAATAGTAAAGGATCAAATAAACCACTTTGGCAGTTTACCCATCCAATCCCAAAATCAACCCAGTATAATAATCTTGTTAATTGAATTAAATCAACAAAATTCATCAAAAAACCATTAGACAAATCAATTGAGACTGAATTTGATTCCTAATGTTTACTGATCGAATTAAATAATTAGCAATAGCAGCACAAGTGCATCGAAATATAACGATATAAAATTCATAAGGATAATCATTAACGCAGCGGAAAAAGACAAGAGACAAGGATAATCAAAAATGATACAATTTTGATTAACTTTAACCAACGTAGATGAGTTTAAGGCTTAATTGAAGGCTCTGATACCACATGTAAGGTTTACTGTATGCAAAATAATTTGGAACCAATTTAGCACTTAAACCACACCTTAATAGAAATTTGACAATTAAACAATAGAACGATTAGAGATAAGACTTACTTGAATTAGCCATAATCAAATATACAAGATGATCTTCTCCTCTCAGTATTCCAAAATGTCAAGGCTTTCAATAGGACAAGCATACAGAATCTGAACGTGTGAATATGATAGCAGAGACCAAGCCTTTTAATACCAGTTGCTTTACAATTGACTCTCCTATTAAGAGACAACTGCTAGCCAAAACGTGGAGATAATGGATGATATCCACTTCCTGAAACAGTTATTCCATTTAATCATTATCTGAATAAAAGTCTCATAATATCTTAATTTAAATATAACTCTATTTATTATTTATATGACACCTCATAATAATGAAAAGGCAAACTCACAAAATACATGGAAAAACTTACATTGATCTCTGAGTTATTCCTCACTCAAAGGAAATTTCCCCAAAATCTTTAAATTGTGTACTTGCTCTACTGAGTGTTTCCTTAGTCAATAAAATTCTCCAGCAACAAAAGTACAAATTTAACTCTGCGTGGTCCATAACACAAAACACTCGTTTGATATATTCTTTGTTTCAAATACTGAAAGTATATAATGAAATTACTCATTTACAATGATATATTCTTTTTTTGGTATGATGCAAATAATAAAAATTAATAATGTGTGTATAAATACATATATTATATAAAAATAATGTATAAGGTTTGCTTGATCAAGCATTCCTCCATAGCTTCTTCTCATCAAGGTGGCCTGTACCCTGTCTTCAACATATACAGCAAGATCTCATTCCACGCATCAATGGGACCTGGCAAGCACCAGTGAACACAGTAGGCAAGAGTCATGTTCCTATGAGGTGAGTGTCCATAGAGTTGGGTGCCATCAGGCCTCAGCAACATAGCTTCTGTTGTGTCCATCAACCTAAACTGCAGGCCTCTCTCAGGCCTTGCTCTTCTGCCGCTTTTAGCTCCTCCACTTGAGCCAAGTACATTTCCAAAACATACCCATCTAGCTTCGTTTCTTCTTTGGTAAAAGGCCTTGTCCTCACACAGTTCCCTCCCTCATTCCATGCCCCATTTTCAAAGTGTGATGGAGAAAACGTCCTTAGAAATGTCACCCCCTTGTAGTTTCTAAGGCTTCGAAGAGTTCTAAACACCGTTCGAAAGGCCTTTCTGTATCCGTAGGAGGTGACAAAAGACGTCATGTTTGTTGTGCGGAAGCGTCAACCAAATATGAGTGAAAAATAAACAACAACTGCCAGGAGATAAATAGAACACAAAACAACACCAACAAGAACACCAAGATTTATACTGGTTCGGCAATGCCTACATCCAGTTTGGAGACGACGGAGTAATTCACTATAATCAAAGAGAGTATACAAAGTGTTTATCACTCAAGAAAACCCAAAGCCCCAAATACACCCAAGTCTCACTCTCACAACAATTGAAGAGAAAACAATGATACAAAGCAAAGAACAATTAGAGAGAAATGTTTCTCTCTTTGACAAGATGCCTTTCTTGCTATTTTTCTCTTCTACTCAACACTTGGTGGGATGCTTCAAATGAAACCATTTGCTTCCAATTTATAGCCAAAGATGCATGAGTGTGAATGCAAGCTTCAACTATTCATTTGTTGGCTACCAACCTTACCAATGGATGGCTACCAAACAATCCACCCTTTTTGACCTCATAGTAACCCAACATTTACTCACATGGGCAACTAACTTTGACTAACATGGGTAACTCCAAAATTCTTCTACATTTGAGCCAATTTCCAACAATCTCCACCTTGGCTCAACATGTAACAAACTCTCATAGTAACACTCCCAATGGTCGTCTCCTAATCCCCCAAGGGGCAATCAACAAATTTTACAAATTCCAAGCAACGCTTAAACTTGAACAACGAAACTGGCTTCTCCAACCTATCAAATTGCTGTGCCATTGTCTTGGAGACTGCTTCAAGCCATACAATGATTTCTGCAATTTGCAAACCCAATTTTCCTTTCCAGCAACACTAAAACCTTCTGGCTTAGACATATAGATCTCCAAATCACCATGTAAGAAAGCAGTCTTAACATCAAGTTGAGCCAACTCCAGGTCAAACTGCGCAACCAAAGCCAACAAAATACGAATAGAATAATGTTTTACTACCGGAGAAAATACCTCATTGTAGTCAATGCCTTCCTTCTGAGCATAGCCTTTAGCTACCAATCTGGCTTCGAAATCTTACATTATTCTTTTCCAAGGATTCCATCTTCTTGGCATACACCCAATTTTGTTGCTGTGGAGGCTCTTGGGTAGGTGCCTCCTCTTCATCATCTTTGTCCTCTTCATCAGACCTTACCTGGAACAACTGGAGTCTTTAGTAACTCCACCTGCTTTGAACTACTCATGGTCTTGGTAGCTTCAATTTCATCTTCATGCTTGTTCTGATTAACCATAGCAGTCTCATCAAAAGTCACATATCTGCTTACAACAAATTTCTTCTCATCTGGACACCAAGTCGATATCCCTTCATGCCAGTGCTAAAGCCCATAAACAGAGCTTTCTTTGCTCTTGGATCCAACTTGCTTTCCCTGACATGGTAGTAAGCAGAACAACCAATTATGTGTAACAACTTGTAATCAGTACAAGGTTTACCAGACCATACCTCCATGGGCGTTTTGCCCTCGTTCGCAGCAGCCGGCAACCGATTAATGAGATGACTTGCATAACTAATTGCCTCAGCCCATAACGCCTTGCCTAATCCAGCATTAGACAACATACACCAAACTTTCTCAAGCAAAGTACGGTTCATGCGCTCTGCCACCCCATTTTGTTGCAGTGTCTCCCTAACCGTGAAGTGCCTCACAATACCCTCATCTTGACAACCTTTCAAGAAAGGATCAGACCTATATTCACCACCATTGTCTGATCTCTAGAGTCTTGATCTTTCGATCGCTTTGCGTTTCAATCATCTTTTTACACTTCAGGAATATCTTCAAGACTTCATCTTCACGCTTCATGGTGTACACCCATACTCTTCTAGAGAAGTCATCAATAACGGAGACCAAATAATGGCAACCTCCCCAAGGTGCATTCTTGGAAGGTCCCCAAACATCAGTGTGAACATAATCTAGAGTGCCATTAGTGTGGTGAATAACGGTATCAAATTTCACTCTAGTTTGCTTACCAAGCACATAGTGTTCACAAAATTCCAATTTGCATGCCTTTGCACCCTTCAATAAGCCTTGCTTCACCAATCCTTGCAACGCTTTTTCACCAGCATGCCCAAGACGCATATGCCATAACCTCGTGGTGTCTGTGCTATCTGCGTCGCGCGCTTCGGTGACAGCCTCCCACCAATAATTGTACTCCCCTGCAAGAAATACAAGTTATTTCATCTTGTACCTTTCATCACCACCAGTGCCCCGTACACAGCTTTAAGAACTCCACCGTCCATGGTGATCTTGAGACCATTGGATTCCAAAGCGCCCAATGAGATGAGATTCTTTTTCATATTCGGTACATACCGAACATCACTCAATTCTGACTGTTCCATCATGCATCTTCAAACAGATTTTGCCTATACCTTGTGTTTTGCAAGCATTATTATTGCCCATCAAAACAACTCCACCATCCAGCTCCTCGAAGCTAGAAAACCATTCCCGAATGGGACACATATGATAGGTGCAACCTGAATCCAAAATCCACTCATCGGAGTGACCATCAGCAAATGAACTAGCCAAAGCAAACTCAAAATCATCATCTCCAGATTTTGCAACATTTGCTTCAAAATCCGCTTTCTCCTTCTCTTTGTTCTTCAATTTGGGGCAGTCTTTCTTCCAATGACCCTTTTGGCGACAAAAAGCACATTCATCTATGGCAGGAAACTTTCCCCGCTTCCCAGATTTTCTTTCCTCTGTTCGACTCCTTGCAACTAGTGCCTCAGTTTGTGAATTGTGAGTCATCTGGTCCTTCTTACGACACTCATGATTCACCAATGCCGCTGACACCTCATCAAGTTTCACCTTGGATTTTCCATACAACAAAGTAGTTGTCAAATGATCATAATCATCAGGCAATGAATTTAACAAACATAGTGCCTTATCCTCGTCAGGAATTTTCACATCAAGGTTTGCTAAATCAGCAAGTATTTTATTATAATCATTGAGGTGTTCGTGCATAGAAATACCTGAACGATATTGAAATTGGAAGAGTCGCTTCTTCAAGAAGAGCCGATTTTCTGCGCTCTTGGTCATATACTTCTCCTCCAATTTCGTCCACAACTCCTTAGCAGAAGTTTCCTTCATATACGGGTATTTCAACTCCTTATCAAGGAACGATCGAATAGAGCCACAAGCATGAAGATTAAGTCTCTTCCACTGCTTATCATCAATTTCTTTGGGTTTACCCTCCAAAACAATATCCAACTCTTGTTGATACAACACATCCATAACTTCACATTGCCACATACCAAAATTATTAGAGCCATTGAATTTATCAACCTCTAACCTTGTAGTAGCGATTGGATGTCTATTGGATGTCGACGAAGACGATGTCGACTCCTTCTCCTTCACGAGTTCATCTTTATCTCCAGCCATCTACTCCGGCACTGTTCACAAATACAGCACTGTTCACACTGGAGCAGTTCACTGTTCACAGAGACTGTAGCACCAGCACTATTCACGCAACTGTAGCTCCAACGAATTTTTCACTCCTACAAAACCCCAGTTGGAAAAAATGGAGCTCTGATACCACTTGTTGTGCGGAAGCGTCAACCAAATATGAGTGAAAAATAAACAACAACTGCCAGGAGATAAATAGAACACAAAACAACACCAACAAGAACACCAAGATTTATCCTGGTTCGGCAATGCCTACATCCAGTTTGGAGACGACGGAGTAATTCACTATAATCAAAGAGAGTATACAAAGTGTTTATCACTCAAGAAAACCCAAAGCCCCAAATACACCCAAGTCTCACTCTCACAACAATTGAAGAGAAAACAATGATACAAAGCAAAGAACAATTAGAGAGAAATGTTTCTCTCTTTGACAAGATGCCTTTCTTGCTATTTTTCTCTTCTACTCAACACTTGGTGGGATGCTTCAAATGAAACCATTTGCTTCCAATTTATAGCCAAAGATGCATGAGTGTGAATGCAAGCTTCAACTATTCATTTGTTGGCTACCAACCTTACCAATGGATGGCTACCAAACAATCCACCCTTTTTGACCTCATAGTAACCCAACATTTACTCACATGGGCAACTAACTTTGACTCACATGGGCAACTCCAAAATTCCTCTACATTTGAGCCAATTTCCAACAATGTTGTCTTGGTCGCACTTGTGACACCCGAATAACGCGACCATTTTCGTGGTATATCAGTGGCCGAAGAACCATTGTCCTGCCTGAGACGATCACATAGTCGAATTGTTCGACCTGAGTTAGCCATGCCTCGTCCGGCTCATCTAAGTAGAGGCTCATTTGGCTGTTAAAGTCATGTCCACTCTGATCTACGTCTCTAGATTTAACAAAGTAGGGGACCAGAGATTTGCTATGGTGAAATTGTAATCATTGTAGACATAGCGCTTGAAGTAATCTGTGTTTGAAGAATATTTGTGAGAAATGTCCTCAGGATAAGTCACCTGAAAGAAAAACAAAAAACACACAATCTTGTAAATCTTGAATTGTTTCAAATCTTTGTAGGCTAGTTTGAATGCTTCCAGTGGCTAAGAGGCAAAGCAATGACTGCATTTGATTTCTTCCCACGGAGTCACCAAGGAAAGCCAATGACTTGCCTCTAACAAGCTCCAAGAACTGAGCTGCATCAAACAAGGGCAACTCACAAGCATCAGGCTTCCACCTCCATGTCATGAACTCAGGATCAGGTCTCCCAAACTTCATGCAGTTTTGCTGATCAATGATCAGATTGCAAGTTTCATTTGTGTAATAAGCAGGTCCATCAGGATATGGAACCCAGTTCCCACTAAATATCTGGCATTGATCTTCTTTTTCGATGCTTTTCCAACTGCGGCATTGCTCTTAGGAGACAGCAATGGGGAATTTGAGATGTTGTTTAGACAGAGAGGGATTGTAATCAGCAAAACTAAGGTAATGGCAAGTAGAAAAAGATTTTTGTGGGTGTTGTTGGGTTGTGTATATTTTCCATTAGGGAGATCAATGGCATGAAATTTCATGGTGGAGAAGAGAACTGTGAAGCAAGATAGATTCAAGCAATATACATATATACATATACACATATATATGGGTCCAATAATAATGTGATTAGTTGAAGCTTATGGCTTTGGATAATTTAGCAAAACTAACAGTCATATTTTTTCAAAGCAACTAGTTGGCGAGGCATCATGTTCATGCCCTTCACTGTTAACACTGTCCATCTTTGGTTTGATAATGGAATGAATTAATGCAGTTTGACTACATGTCTGGAATAATAAAGCAGAACTAACGCCATTAGAAAAGAGAAAAAAGAAAAGAAAGAAAAAGGTGGTAACTCTCAGTCTTCAATGACCGAAAGATGACTTTAAAGATTGAGTAATTGCCACCATTTCCAAGCAGTTGCTTGGTTGCTATCATAGTACTTTGGAAAATGACAGTCATTCGGTGCTTTGCAAGTTCCAAAGATTGTTAGCAATAGTCAATAAATGAGGATTAGTTTGGTTGCCTAACTAGGTTGGTTGCCTAACTAGGTTGGTTGCCTAACTTGGTTGGTTGCCTAACTAGGTTGGTTGCCTAACTTGGTTGGTTGCCTAACTAGGTTGGTTGCCTAATTAGGTTGGTTGCCTAACTTGGTTGGTTGCCTAATTAGGTTGGTTGCCTAACTTGGTTGGTTGCCTAACTAGGTTGGTTGCCTAACTTGGTTGGTTGCCTAACTTGGGGGGCTTGACTAATGTCTTAGGAACTTGTATATATATGTGTTGATTGTAAGTAATGAAACATAAGTGAAAATCAGAAAATATTCTACAACTCTCATTCTCTCTACACTTTCCACTCACTTCTCTCAATATTCTCTATGTTTTGACATGGTATCGAGCAGCGATCTTGCTGACTCTAGTCTTGAATTGTTGTTTCCATCATGGGAGAAGATGATTTTTCCGCTCTTGGAAGTAGCACCACCGACCCTACTACTTTCACCGAATTTGCTGCTCAAATGGCTGAGTTGATGAAGATACAAACATCAACATCAAATACGACCCCGACCCCGACTATTACCTACGAAACCTCTTCTGCACAAATTGGCATTAAGTTGGATGGCTCCAACTATGCTTTATGGTCTCAAGTTATTGAGATGTATGTTGCTGGCAAAGACAAGCTGGGATATCTCACTGGTGAACTCCCAGCACCTTCTTAGACGGACTGGACATTCAACCGATGGCGAACAGAAAATGCAATCGTGAAAGGGTGGCTAATCAACTCCATGGAGCTAAGGTTAATTGGCAACTTCATTAGATTCTCAACAGCCAAAGGAGTTTGGGATGCAATAGCCACAACTTACTTTGACGGCACTGACACCTCCCAGGTGTATGATCTTAAAAGGCGAATCTCCCGTATGCGACAAGGAGGAGGTTCGATTGAAGCTTACTACAATGATCTCCAAGGCTTATGGCGAGAAATCGATTTTCGTCGTCCAAATGAGATGAAGTGCGAGTTGGATATCAAAAAATACTATGATATCATCCAAGAAGATCGAGTTTATATTTTCTTGGATGGTTTGGATGATCGACTAGACAAAGCCCGAAGTGATGTGCTCCAAATGAGTCCATTTCCTACAGTAGAGCAAGCTTATGCTCATGTTCGACGAGAAGATATCCGACAAGCTGTGATGTTAGGAGCTCCAACACCAACCGGAGTAGGACTGGCAACAAAAGGAACATACCGACCCTCTCGCCCAATTCCAACTGCTCTCATCTTCAGCTACAGACCGCTGCCAACAAGACTACTCCACCTTCTCGACCCAAGGCTCCCACAGATGGGAATGGTTGCACTCACTGCGGTAATCCAAAGCACACTCGAGAAACCTGTTTTAAACTACATGGCTATCCAGATTGGTGGGATAGTCTCAAGGCTCGATAAACTTGCTGCTGGAGGAACGGGTCGTGCTGCCCTTGTCACCACGGATCCTCCTGATAACGTTAATTCCTCATGAAGAGTCTACCTCAACACCAGAAAAGGACTCTTCATCTCTTAGTGACTCAGGTAACTGTGGATATGTATTTCATACATCATTTACAAGTGACTCCACAGGTTGGATTATTGATTCAGGAGCCACAGATCATATGACGTTTGATCCAACCGATTTTCTAAGTACAACCACACCACAACGAACAAGTATTGCCAACGCAAATGGTGTTACCTCTCTTGTGATTGGTGCTGGAACGATTGGCCTCTCTCCATCTCTTTCTCTTCAAAATACTTTGCTTGTTCCATCATTGTCTAATAAATTGATGTCTGTGGGCCAAGTTACTGAGCAACTAAATTGTTGTGTACTCATGTATCCCAACTTCTGTTTATTTCCAGGATATTCTCACCAAGGAGATCATTGGTCGTGGTACTAAGAGAGGGGGGTTGTACTATGTGGATGATTTTAGTATGGGAAAGGCACATAGTGTGAAGCATTCATCGACTTGGAAGGACCAACAACTTTGGCTATGGCACCGACGTTTGGGGCATCCATCTTTTGGCTATATGAAACATCTATTTCCAGATTTGTTTTCAAATTCCTATACCACTGACTTCCAATGTGATACTTGTATCTTAGCCAAGAGTCACAGAGTCTCTTATCCATTAAGTACAAATACAAGTGTTACTCCATTTGCTTTGATACACTCTGATGTTTGGGGTCCTTCACCTATCTCTACAACTTCTGGCTTCCGATGGTTTATCACTTTTATAGATGATTGTACCCGCATGACTTGGCTCTTCATGATGAAAAATAAAACTGATGTGTTTCCCATATTTCAGTCATTTCACAAGCAAATCGAAACTCAATTCTCTACCAAGATTCAAATCCTTCGTTCTGACAATGGAGGTGAATATATCAACCATGACTTTCAGACTTACTTCCAAATGCATGGCATCATCCATGAGACCACTTGTCCTCAAACTCCCCAACAGAATGGTGTTGCGGAACGAAAAAACCGACACCTCCTTGAAACGGCACGAGCCCTTTTGATTGGAGCTCATGTTCCTCGTCACCATTGGGATGATGCTATAGCCACTGCAGTCTACCTCATCAACAGAATGCCTTCCAAAGTTTTAGACTTCCGAACTCCATTACAAGCACTTGCCCAACATGGGCCCTTGCCCTCCGTTCAGATGCTTCCGCCTCGAGTCTTTGGTTGTGTGGCATTCGTCCACCTCCATAAGAATCAACGTGGCAAACTTGATCCATGTGCTCTCAAATGTGTTTTCGTAGGCTATGCTGCTCATCAGAAAGGATACCGATGCTATCACCCCTCCAGTCGTCGTCGTACGTATGTTACTTTGGATGTCACCTTTATGGAGTCGGAGATGTTCTTTCATGATCCGATGTCCAACTCTCCGCTTCAAAGAGGTGTACAAATAGTAACAATAAACGAGGAGGCTCTGGAAGTCAAGAACTTGAAGATTGGAGCAAAACAAACCCAAGCAATGAAGTTGAATTTCGGAACATGAGCCAAGCGACCGGTCGCCAGGAGCCCAGCTACCGGTCTTCGGAAAATCTTGAAGCTAAATTTCGAATCTGCCCAGAAGCGACCGGTCGCAGGAGCCCAGCGACCGGTCTCCAGAAAAATCCTGAAGCTGAAAATCGAACCTGCCCAAAAGTGACCGGTCGCAGGAGCCCAACGACCGGTCGTCTATCCACCAAGAACACGATATCTCTTCATATTTCACCAACGAGACTGATGAAGACCCCCCTCACATCTCAGGACCCTCTGATCAATCTCCTGAGAATAATCTTGAGGTACGTGATTCTACTACATCTACTGCTTTAGTTAATAAACCTGTTAGATATCAATTACCTGATAGGGCAGAGAACCGTGGAAAACCGCCAATTCGGTATTCACCGGATAATGGCAAGGCATCAAAGTATCCAATTGCAAACTATGTTTCTGCTGAAAAATTATCTGCACCCCTTCAAGGCTTTGTACATCAGTTATCCGCAATTGATATTCCAACCAAAGTGAGTGAGGCATTGAAGGATCCAAAATGGGTTCAGGCAATGAAGGAGGAGATGCATGCTCTGGAGAAAAATCACACATGGACACTAGAGAACTTACCTCAAGGAAAAATGACTGTCGGATGCAGATGGGTTTACACTTTGAAATACAATGCTGATGGTTCGATTGAACGTTACAAAGCACGGCTTGTGGCAAAGGGATACACACAAACATATGGTATTGACTATGAAGAAACATTTGCCCCTGTTGCAAAACTTAACACTGTTCGAGTGCTCTTGTCCATTGCAGCAAATCTTGATTGGCCTCTCCACCAATTTGATGTGAAAAATGCCTTTCTCCATGGAGAACTCACAGAAGAAGTCTACATGGATATCCCACCAGGATATGTTACATCTACTCATGCTAATGTGGTGTGCAGATTACGAAAGGCATTATATGGATTGAAGCAGTCTCCTCGAGCATGGTTTGGGCGTTTTACCTTGGCCATGAAGAATTATGGTTTTAAGCAGAGTAATTCTGACCATACTCTGTTCTTAAAACACAAGGGAGGAAAGGTAACAGCTCTAATCATTTATGTCGATGATATGATTATTACCTGGGAATGATATGCAGGAAATTTCTCAACTACAAAAATGTTTGGCAAAAGAGTTTGAAATGAAGAATCTTGGTGGACTCAAGTACTTCTTGGGCATTGAAGTTGCTCGATCAAAGCGAGGCATATTTCTCTCACAAAGGAAGTATGTTCTAGATTTATTGGCAAAAACAGGAATGTTAGATTGCAAACCTGTTGACACTCCAATCGTTCAGAATCACCACCTTGGGGAATATCCCAATCAGGTACCCACTAACAAAGAAAGATACCAAAGATTAGTAGGCCGATTGATCTACTTGTCCCATACCCGACCCGACATAGCATATGCTGTCAGTGTTGCTAGTCAGTTTATGCATTGTCCAAGTGAAGATCATATGGATGCGGTTTTTCAATTCTTAAATATTTGAAGTCAGCACCAGGAAAAGGACTTATGTTCTCCAAAAATGGTCATCTGAATATCAGTGGCTATACAGATGCAGATTGGGCAGGGAACATCACTGATAGACGATCAACATCAGGGTACTTCACATTTGTGGGAGGTAACTTGGTTACTTGGAGAAGCAAGAAACAGAATGTCGTTGCTTTGTCTAGTGCAGAAGCGGAATTCAGAGGAATGACCAAAGGAATTTGCGAACTTCTTTGGTTGAGAAAATTGCTTAGAGAGATTGGATATGCACCTACATTCGGAATGCATCTACAGTGTGATAACAAGGCTGCAATATCCATTGCACACAATCCAGTTCAACATGATCGCACCAAACATGTTGAAGTGGATCGACACTTCATTAAAGAGAAAGTTGAAAATAAAGAAATTCAGCTTCCGTTTGTCAAGTCCGAAGACCAGTTGGCAGATATATTGACAAAAGCTGTTTCTAGCAGAGTATTCCACAACTCACTGATCAAGTTGGGCATTGGTGATATCTATGCACCAACTTGAGGGGGAGTGTTAGCAATAGTCAATAAATGAGGATTAGTTTGGTTGCCTAACTAGGTTGGTTGCCTAACTAGGTTGGTTGCCTAATTAGGTTGGTTGCCTAACTTGGTTGGTTGCCTAACTTGGGGGGCTTGACTAATGTCTTAGGAACTTGTATATATATGTGTTGATTGTAAGTAATGAAACATAAGTGAAAATCAGAAAATATTCTACAACTCTCATTCTCTCTACACTTTCCACTCACTTCTCTCAATATTCTCTATGTTTTGACAAAGATTACAATCTATGTCTGTGCTAAATTACAAACTAATGAGACAGATAACTTGAGAATAAAGTGTGGTTGAAGGACAAAAGCTCTCTCTCTCTCTCTCTCTCTCTCTCTCTCTTTTTTATTGGCAAAGTCAGGAATTTTGATTTTCATAGTAAACCATCGAACGGAAGAACCAATGGCCTGCAGAAAGTATATAATCCCCTTTATCCTTCAATTATAAAGCCTTAGGTCAACTAATCTTGTGCAGATCTAAATCTCATGCCTATTAGGACAAAACTAGTTTACTAAACAGGAAATTATATGTTCCGATATCCAATCCACAATTTTAAAATTTTCGCTTTTAGTTTCCAGATTTTCAAGTCAATAATTAATTACCATCCATGCGTGTTCACGGCAGGGGCCACAAAAAGCTTATATCACAATTAATAATAATTAGGTTTACGCATTCATTAGATCATACAACAAAATAAATTTATATTTCTGTAATGATATTGTGTTTGTAATCAAAACAACCTGGTTATAAGTAAGCATTTTAATAAAAATTTATTATGTTTCATCAATAATTACTATCATTTTTTCTTTATTAAAAAAATAAAAAACCAAGAACAAAATTATCAAACCAGCCCCATCTTTTCAAATGCATGACCTTTTGACACAAAATATTATAATTAATTGACCGCCTGGCCTGCTCGAGATGATCATAAAGCTTCAGGAAAAAGAAAACTGTTGTAATTCATTTTACGCGATCCCTAAGTTCAGAATTAACATAAATAATTGAGTCACTTGATATTAAATTAGTTGATGATCGATTGTTGACATCTGTCATTTGATATTAAATTTTCCGGGTTGGCAAGAAAACCTCTCTTGTTAACTATAATGCTTTTCAAAGGGAGATTTTCCCAAAAGCAATTCTTGGAAAGTGGCTTAGTTGGATTCGATGGAGACGGATAGATATGCATGGCTAATATCCATGTGTGTGCGTGGCTGCATGGCCATCTCAAAATTTGAGGTTCACACCTGTAGGCTATATGTATACATATCATTTCTCTCACACTATTTGTCACCATCCCATTGGCTAAGTGGGCAATCACAATCAGCTTGTTTCTCATTCTTTAAGGACGGACGCAAACCCCTCCATTTTGTGTTGTTTGGCCAACAAAAGATGTTTCATATGAATTATATTTTCCATTTTTATTTATTTATGGTAATTTCATCATTTCCTAATTATTATTTAGTAACTGACTAGCAAATCCAATTTATATCTTTCTTGGAAGATAGAAATTTTCCCTTTTATGTTTTCTGGAATTATATTCAAAATTATCATACATATTGCTCAATGCTCGTAGATAAATAGGGAAACGGGGAAATGGGATCGCATTGGATGAAATGCAGTCGCCCTTGCCAACACTGAAAAGGACACAATAACAAAAATATACAAATATGATTGTTTTCCTTTTTAAAAAATAAAGAAAATGAGATAAATAACCCTCTAGTGTAGTGGTTTGGAGTAGGGGTGTACGTCGATTCAAAACCAATACAATTTAGTCATTAGATTAGATGATCAGTTTTGATAATAGAAAAAGACAATAATAGAATATTAAACATTTATCCTTGTATTTAATATAATCAAACATATTAATAGACATAAATGTAAAATATAAATAAAATATTAGAGAAAATTGTTTTGATTATATAATATATTAACCATAACTCCATTAAATGACTTAAATATACCTTTTCAACCACAACAACAACAAAATAAGCATAAAACTAACTAGATTGGAGTGGATTGGGTTCTCATAAGCAAATCTGTCATCCAATCCAATCATGTCGGTTTTGAAAATTATTAATCCAATCCAATCCGCCAAATCTTGGAAATTGATTAAAATTAGATTAGTCAGTTTAGGTGGATTGGATTGGATCTTGTACACCCTTACAATGTGTTTGGATGAGGAAATTTTAAAATACAAAGGATTTCATAAATGACGGAATTTAAAATGACAGAAATTAATGTTCTAGAATTTGTAAAGTTTCTTGTTTGGGTAATGGATTTAAAACACGGAATTTAACCTTTATTTGTAAAGTTATCTTTTTAAAAACTCAATCTCTCTTGGGATTTTAGAAATGACGACTTTTAGATGGAATTTAAAGTTGGGATTTATGATCTTCAAATTCTATGTTTTTTCCCACGGGGAATTTCTAAATTTCTAAGTTTTTTTTTTATCCAAACACGGGAATTGGTTCATGTCAATTTAGAAATTCCAACTTTTGTCAAAATCCCAAGTTTATTTCCCTCATCCAAACGTACCGTTAGTTTGGAGGAAATACTCCTTCCCATAAAATGTACTTAGTTCAAAGTCCTACCATTCGTGTAGTGTGTGAGTTGAGTATATTATCGTCATTCTCAATAGAAAGATACTCAAAAAACTATAAGCCAGATACTTTAAAGACATTGAAGAGCCAAAGGTCAATTAGAAATGTAAATTTGATGATTAAAGAGCTAGCAGAGAAAGGGATAACAGAGTGACGTAAGAAATGGTAATGGGGATGAAAAGGGTGGGTTGATTCCATTGACGTCCAATGGTGCCTCAGCCTTAACCTCAGATACAGCCAGATTTACCATTTCGTCCAAGTTGTTTATCTGTATTAATTGTATGAACCAACAATTAATACCCATATGTGCTTTGATTCTTGCAAGTTTTTCCTTTATTTGTTCATTTGGGTAATCAGAAAGACATACCTATGCTTCGATTCTTGCAATATCCAAGTGTGTTTCCATAAAGTATTTGTTGAGCTCTGTTCTTATAAAACTATAGCCTCCTAGGTGAACAAGTAGAAGCTCGATGTTGTATGTTATAAGCTTCTGTGAGAAATGAAAACCCAAATTAAAAAAGTCCGACCCTAAAAATAAAGAAAGCCCAAGAAGTCCAACTGGGGAGGCCTACACCTACTATAAAGTAAGCCTCCATATGCCTTCCTTGTTTCGCTATCTTGCTACCTAACATCTTGCCTCCTTGTTTCTCATGTCCGCTTTTCATATCTTCGTGCCGCCACAGCCTCTTTCTCCCAATCATATTCGCCAACATCATCCCCTCATCGCCACCTCCTTCCCACAATCTCATGTCTGCCAACATTATCCTGTTACCACCGCCTTTTTCTCCCCCAATCTCATTTCTGACATCATCATCACATCACCACCACCACCAACCAAGGAGGCAGTGGCGTTTTATAAGCGTGTCTTCGGAGCACAAATCATTCATCACAATTCTTATCTAGAGGCGGTGGAAGGAACTAGGAATCTTACTTGGTCGTGCAGCTTTTGTATTTTGTTACGTTCGACCCACATAATCGTGAGTGACAATGGTGATCATCGATAAGTGAATTATTTTAATTTATATTATAATTTGGATGAATGAAAATGTTAATGTTGGGTTTAGTGAAATTATTTTAATCTCATTTGTAATTGAGGATTTAAATATTGAGAATAACACTAGATAACCATGACATATGAACACTCTACTGCATCTGCATGTCGCCCTTACACTTACTTAATTAAAAGGAGACCTACGACTAGAATTTGCATGAAAGTAAATAGGGGAAATATTAATGAGTTTTCAAGGAGAGGTTATCCTCATTTTCCTTTTTTTTTTTCCTCAATTTGGTTGGAACTTGGAGAAAATTAATGAGTTTTCTTTTCTTGCGGAAAATTATAACTTACTATTGTATTGCTATATCATCATCTTACTTAAGACAATATTTACAACAAATTGCAAGAAATTGTAAGTAAGGTGGAGGCGAAAGTTCAGGTTGAGGTGTTATGGTCGAAAGAACCGTCCTCATGTTTTACGTCCTTGACCTCTTCTGGTTTTAGTATGGAAAATACTTCATCTTGTTTATATGTGATTCTCTAGTTCTAAGATAATTAATGGATTAACTAGTTATATCAATCCATGTGAATGCACGCAAAATGATCTTACCTGTTTTTCACCAGAGAGCTTTGGAAACTAACCACTTAATCTACCCTCGAACTTCACTTACTCAATCCCGCCTAACATCACTGTTACAACACTCCTTCTTGTAAAATTATTGTTTCGTTTAATATCTATCTTTGTTTCATTATGGGGTTTTTTTTTTGTATAAATATAAACCATGTCTGCGTTTTTACTAACCCAATCATTTCATTTTGCGAAGCAACCCTAGTTTCTCGCTCTCCCTCTCTCTCTCTCTCTTGCCTCCTTGTTTCTCATGTCCACCTTTCATATATTCGTGCCGCCACCGCCTCTTTCTCCCAATCATGTTCGCCAACATCATCCCGTCACCACCGCTTTCTTCTCTCCCCAACCTCATTTCCGCCATAATCATTCTATCACCACCACCACCAGCCAATGAGGCAGTAGCGTTTTATGAGCGTGTCTTCAAAGCACAAATCATTCATTACAATTCTTGTGTAGTGGCTGTGGAAGGAACTAGGGATCTCACTTGGTCGTGCAACTTTTGTAATTTGGTGCCTTCGACCCACATAATCGTGAGTGACGATGGTGATCATCGGTAAGTGAATTATTTTAATTTATTTTATAATTTGGCTGAATGAAAATGTAAATGTTGGGTTTAGTAAAATTACTTACTTAAGCCAATCCAATTGTCCAAACTCAAATTATTTTTATCTCATTTGTAATTGAGGATTTAAATATTGAGAATAAAACTAGACAACCATGACATATGAACACTCTACAGCATTTGCATGTCACCCTGACTTAATTAAAATGAGACATACGACTAGAATTTGCATGAAAACAAGTAGGGGAAGTGTTAATGAGTTTTCAAGAAGAGGTTAATTCAAATATCCTTATTTTCGTTTTTTTTTCCTCAATGTGGTTGGAACTTGGAGAAAATTAATAGTTTTCTTTTCTTGTGGAAAATTATAACTTACTATTGTATTGCTATATCATTGTTTTGCTTAAGATAATATTTATAACAAATTGCGAGAAATTGTAAGTAAGGTGGAGGCGAAAGTTCAGGTTGAGGCGTTATGGTCGAAAGAACTGTCCTCATGTTTTACGTCCTTGACTTCTTCTGGTTTTAGTATGGAAAATACTTCATCTTGTTTATATGTGATTCTCTAGTTCTAAGATAATTAATGGATTAACTAATTATATCAATCCATGTGAATGCACGCAAAATGATCTTACATGTTTTTCACCAGAGAGCTTTGGAAACTAACAACCACTTAATCTACCCTCGAACTTCACTTACGCAATCCCACCTAACATCACTGTTGCAACACGCCTTCTTGTAAAATTATTGTTACGTTTAATATATATCTTTGTTTCATTATGGATTTTTTTTTCTAAATATAAAACCATGTATGCGTTTTACTAACCCTAGCATTTCATTTTGTGAAGCAACCCTAGTTTCTCACGATCCCTCTCTCTCTTGCCTCCTTGTTTCTCATGTTTGCCTTTCATATATTCGTGCCACCACCGCCTCTTTCTCCCAATCATGTTCGCCAACATCATCCCGTCACCACCGCTTTCTCCCCCCCCCCCCCCCCCCCCCCCAAACCTCATTTTCGTCATCATCATCCTATCACCACCACCACCAGCCAAGGAGGCAGTGGCGTTTTATGAGCGTGTCTTCGAAGCACAAATCATTCATTACAGTTCTTGTCTAGTGGCAGTGGAAGAAACTAGGAATCTCACTTGGTCGTGCAACTTCTGTATTTTGGTGCCTTCGACCCACATAATCGTGAGTGACAATAGTGATCATCGGTAAGTGAATTATTTTAATTTATTTTATAATTTGGCTGAATGAAAATGTAAATGCGGGGTTTAGTGAAATTACTTACTTAAGCCAATCCAATTGTCTAAACTCAAATTATTTTAATCTCATTTGTAATCGAGGATTTCAATATTGAGAATAACACTATACAACCATGACATATGAACACTCTAATGCATTTGCATGCCAACCTAACTTAATTAAAATGAGACCTACGCCTAGCACTTGCATGAAAGCAAATAGGAGAAATATTAATGAGTTTTCAGGGAAAGGTTAGTTCAAATATCCTCATTCTCATTTTTTTCCTCATTTTGGTTGGAACTTGGAAAAATTAATGAGTTTTCTTTTCTTACGGAAAATTATAACTTACTATTGTATTGCTATATCATAGTCTTGCTTAAAATAATATTTATAACAAATTACGAGAAATTGTAACTAAAGTGTAGGCGAAAGTTCAGGTTGAGGCTTATGGTTGAAAGAACCGTTCTCATATTCTACATCCTTAACCTCTTCTACTTCTAGTATGAAAAATACTTCATCTTGTGAACTTACATATTTTGTGCTACCATATTTATGGGACTTTGTGGAATTTGAAAAGGCTGGCCTACCATTTCTAGTAATAGTTACTTGGTCATGAGCCCACGCATGCCTTTATTCACTAGAAAGATGGCAATGGATATATATATATATATATATTTTTTTTTTTTTTTTTTTGTGTGTGTGTGTATAGGACAGGTATCTCTGCTCCCTCCAATGTTTGACCTAACAAGACAAACCCAATAATAATTTGGGCATATATGTACAAGCATCTCTACTCCCTCCCATGTTTTGAAAAAAGACAAACAGGTATATAAAAATATTAGCAAGTCAAAACTATAAAAAAACACAAACGGGTATATAAAAATGCTTAGTTGGATTCTAAGTCATCGCATTTTATTTATGGACTGAACATAAGTTTGACCAGGAAAGAAAATTTTACTAAACATGTATTTGTAAAGTTTATTTATTTATTTATTTTTGAATTTTATCTAGGGTACCTCTGTGCAATTAAGATGGTTTTTTCTCAAATTCAAACTCAAATCCAGGGATTTTATGGGTCCTAAATTGTTAGTTTGCTGCAATTATTATTATTATTATTATTATTATTGAAGATTGAAAGTTACCTTACCATAAATTTTACACCATGAAAAAAAGAAAGTGAATAGCTAGAACGCATGATGGTCACCCCATAAATTTCACACCATAAAATTCATTTACCGAGTGGTGGTCATAGTCATACTACTTCTCTTTCACCACTGTTCTTGGCGCGTCGCATACAAAATTCACCCCATAAAATTCACATACCGAATGCACGATGCCCTTTCTTTCTTTCTTTCCTAGTTCATTATCTATCCATTCGAAATGGATCTTTCAAATTCATTTGGTGGACGAACGTCTATTCCAGAAGATGATGACATGAAAAAGATTATCGATCCATTACGAACTGAGGTGAGTTCAAATATTTGTCAATTTGTTTTTTTTTCGAAATAAAATATTTGCCAGTTCAAATACAAGTTTAGTTAGTCTCATCCTCCTCCTTGTTTTTTTTATTATCTATTTTTCTCTCATAAAATTTTGGCCTCGAAAATCGAAAGGTTACTTTCTACGGCTAGCGGCCTTCCCCTTGTTAGAGGTGAACTGAAACAATTTTTTGTTACGACTTATCAAGACATTGCAAGGATGGAAATATTATTGGATGATGGTCCCATTGCAAACGAGAGAATTAGAGGACTATTTCAAATGAAGTGCAGCACACTTCGTGATAAGTGCAAATGCTATGGTTTTCCTCGATTAGCCGTTACTTGTTGGAAATTGCTGAGAGCAAATAAAAGATCTGACAACATTTTTGACGAATTGGCTGCTGTCAAAAACGAATTTTTTGTGTTGGCGGATGGTTTGCGTCCCGCACTTCGAAGGGTAATGTTCTGCTTCCCTTTTGTTTTGTTTGCTGCCTATTTCTCAGAGCAAGTATAACTTATTTATTGAAGATATATATTTTCTTATTGTTGTTGTTTAATACAATATACAGATAGAGTTCCTGCATGAAATGATTGACATGGTTGTGACTGACTTTGGTCATTTCTATGATATCAATACCCTCAATTTGGACGGCCGTAAAAAAAAATACAACTGCTCCAACATCTGCGCAAAAGATTCCCTTTTGTTCCCATGTCCATCTTATTCTTAATCATATTCGTTTTCTCTCATGCCCCTCTGCGTTTTGCAAACTCGAAGTCCTTAATTCAGCTAATGAAGTCAACGACTCTCTTACGTACCTATGGCCTATGCTTTCCAAGTTCACCTTAACAACAAGATCATTTATATGTCGACCCACAACATATTATCATCACAAGGAAAAACTAACAAAAGCCTAGTTATGTTATAACACTTATACTAATACCACGACAAAGTTTATTACAGTAATCATATAAATAGAAGCATTTTTATCATGAATGTCATATACATTGCGTTTATTCTAAAGAACTGTATTAAATCTTAATTCAATCTATTTAACATGTTTTACTCAAAATTATTAATAATTTTTATTCTTGTATCCTTATCTATTTTTTACAAAGAGACGTACATAATTGACACAAGTATTATTATCTAAAGAAATCCCAAATTCAATATATCGACATTGAGTTATCAATAACATATCTAAATCTTTAACATAACAAAATACTTCTATATATATATATATATATATATGGGCTAGCATAATGTTGGAATTATGTTCGGACCCTAATGAGTTACGAATCATGCGACAAATGTGTTAGTGAAACAAAACTACATCTTAACAAGCTTTGTCCTCTTACTTGATGAGTTATAATTCGGATGGTAGGTTGCCTCTTAAAGTACTCAAATGCAAATTTATTTGGTACAATTAACACAGACAACGCGATTTATGAGATAAATCCCAAATCCATTGATAATCCTATGTTAATTCAAAATATGGTTTTTGACCGAAATGGTCCCTTAATTATTGCTCTAGTATAATTTTAGTCCACCAACTAAATAGCATCTGAATTATGAGCTGACAAAAGAAAATTATTTTTATAACGAAATAAAAATGAAAAAGTATCAATAAAATGACAAAAGGGCGTAAAAAAATGATGTTTTAGGGACCATTGATAAAAAGAAATGATGTTTTGGAAATTCCTTAATAAACTCATTTTAACATGACATAAGCCTAGTTGGAGTGAAAACCCCAAAATTATCTAATTGGTTCTTATAAAACATAATAACTAACATAACTATGGTTTTTTTTGTCAAAACATAACTAAGGTTTCTTCATGATATTTTGAAGACTATAGAGGTAAGTATAGGTTGGCTTAAAGTTTGTGAACTTACCATGTTTATGGAATTTGAAAAGGTCATGAGCTCATGCATGCCTTCATTCATTATAAAAAGAGGAGGTTCTGCCATCATTCACTACCAAAAAAAAAAGGCAAACAAAATTTCATCGCTCTTTGAACTAGAAGCTGAATATATATACGAAAAAAAAAATGGAAAATCAAGCTTTGCTTAGTGCTATACATTCCATGCACGAAGAGGTGAATTCATAATTTAAGTTGAATTTGGTTACTATAAGTTATAATTTATTCAGTCAGTTTACGATGCGAGAATTGTCCACACGTTTCCAACTCATGTCGGAGGTTGATGCTGGAGGCGGAGAAGTATTACCAAGGTGTTGTTCGATAGTTAGTGAGGTGTCGTTTGGCAATTGGATTGTTGCCTAGCAATTGAGGAGGTGTCGTTCGGCAATTGATGGGTACCGTTGGTGAGAGACATTGCTTAAGAGGTGTCGTTTCAGGAGTGTCGTATGTGATGTTTTAGAGGCGTCACCCAAGAGCTATCGTTCGATAGGTGTTTTTAGTGCCATAATAAAGAGATGTCTCCATGTGATGTCGTTCCGCAAGTGCCGTAAGCTATGTAAGACCATGAATGTCGTTCGGCAGCGACATTAAGGTCGAATTTGAGGCGTAGTTCACAATATGTCTTTCGGAAATGGCATGGGTGCTATTAGGTAAGTGCCTTGGAATTTGCCGATTAGTTGGGGGCTGTCATAAGAGCTGTCGATTGGATCTACCATAAGAGTTGTTGTAAGTGCTACGATTGGAGCTGTTCAGATCTTGTCGTTCTATAATATCTAAGTTTTGACCCACTATTGGTCATCTAGTTTTTAGCACAAACACATCTAATCATTGTCTATTAGTCCATAAATGGTACATGTTCCGATATAATGATTAGTTGTGTAGGATGATTTATTTAATCATTGTCCACTAATCCATCTATATACAGTACATGTTTCAATATAATGATACCATCTAATCATTAACGCACTACATATGTGTAATATATAATACATTAATACATGTATCATTATCATATGTGCATTATGTTTACACCATAATCGACCAAGCACATTTGACACTAGGTAACAGACACACAGGCCAATTGCTAAAGAAAAGACACTTGGGTGATCCCTAAGATACTGATGACATCATTATCTTCCTAGCCTACCGAAAGAATACCTCCCTCTAAAAATGTAGTCGCCTCCTGAAGACGGCTGCCAATGCTCTCAACTACAGAACCTAGAACCACGGACATGTGTCACCACCAAGACAATTTGCACAAAATGCCACATCGAAACTTTGTGCAAACTCTTACTTTCAATTCCATATAAATGAGGAATAATGCCTAGGTGAAATGGGGTAACTACTTTTCACCTTTACCTGTTACTTTGCCAAAATTACCACACATCCCACACTTGTTGACTTAAGAATCGAAGAGACTTCGGTAGGTATCACGCTAGTACTCGAAGCTTGACGATTGCTTCTTCCCTATTTTCTTCTACATGATCACTCCTTACCGAAGGCCTCCAACTCTCTTGTCTAGTCGAAGACTCGACACTTCTTCCACTTAACTTGACTCCCGATTTTGGGCATCAATATAATATATGATACATTAATAAATGAATTGTTGCTACTTGTACTACTACATCGTTCCGAATTAATACAATACGTTGTTCCAAATTAATACAATAATTTGGTTGGAACTTGGAGAAAATTAATTAGTTTTCTTTTATTGCGGAAAATTATAACTTGCAACATCAACATGCAGCTTGATGAAGAAGGCCACGATCTTGTATATACCTAGCAATGATTAAGGCCCAACAATAACAATTTAGCAGCTTTATGCGCTAAATTCTTCATTGATTTTAGGGTAGAAACCAGAAGCACTGACAAGGATTGAGAAGAAGACAGAAATCCTACACAAGGATAAACATTATTAGATTAAAATAGAAAATAAACAATAGAAGATATTCACTTTTCTTTTAAATTACCAATTGCGCTATTGCAGAAACTCCATGTCACTCCAAATGGGTCCCTTAGGGTGCCAACAAGAACACCAGAACAATAAGGGTCCTCCTTTACGGATCCCATCAACACGCATCCGTTGGCCACAGATTTTGCAACCATATCATAAATGTCAGATGTGACAAGGGATGGACAAATATGAGGAACAGAAGCAACAACCGCAACATGAAGATCTTCCAACCTGAGATTGTTTCCAAGTTGAAAATAGATAATTAGAAAACATGAAAAGGGAGAGAGAGAGAGAGAGAGAGAGAGAGAGAGAGGGAGAGCAAGCAGTATGTGTGTTTCGATGAATGCAATGCAACAACGAGTATCTCATCAAGGGAATTTTCATATCAAAATGACAAACTAACTAACAACTTTTGCTGCCTTCCTCTTGCTTTCCTTTCATTGTCCACACTCTCAAATCACTCTCTCTCAATTATACAAATATATTATGTTTTTTAACTTTGAAATAATCTACTAATAGTACTACTCTTCATCTAGTACTTATGCTTAATCTACTGTTTTTCTTTATTTCTTTAATTTTACCGAGTACACTCTTCAGGATCTAAATCCTAAACCCGAAGTACACTCTTTATTTGTAATTAAGATAGTTCACTTACCGGTCACTCACGGTTATGCGGAACGAACCCACTTATATGCAATAGCTGCTCAGCCAGATCCGACTCTTATTTCCTCACACCATCATCGCCACTAGACGAGAGCTATGCTGAATGGTTTGGGCTCCGAAGACACCCTCGTAAAACTCCACTGTCTCCTTGGCTCGTGGTGGTGGTGGAAGGAAGATAAAGGAGATTGAGGTGAGGAGGAGGCGGTGGTGGCGGGATGACGTTGGCGGCCATTAGATTAGGGGGAGAAGGAAGCGGTGGTTACGGTTGGGGAAAGGAGGCGGTGGTTACGGTTGGGAGGAAGAAGGCACGAAGAAAAGAGGCGGACATGAAATGCTAGGGCACGAAGAAATGAGGCACGAAGAAACGCAGACAGGGTTTATATAAGGACCAAAAAAATGGACCAGAATAACACAAGGATAGATATATATTAAACGAAACAAAAATATTCCAAGAAGCCGTGATGCGACAGTGGGGTTAAGAGAGATTGCCTCAGTTAGGTTCAATCCCCAGCAAATATTCCCTTTTTTTTCTTCTATTTTTTTGCTTTTAACCTTCTTCTCTAAACCGCACCGTTTTTGTAGGCAAACGTGCGCTTCCTTTTCAGCTTCAGTTTGACAAGCCAGTTGCCTATTATGGTTTTAAACTGAAAATTTGCAAGATAATATGAAATCTAGTGATTGGTTGAACACACAACTAAAACCACAAAAGTCAATAATGCCCATGCTTCTTTTGTCACTTATTGGGTTAGAAGCGACATTGTCTATTTTCCACTATTCGCGAATTGACACAAGGCTCTATTGTCTTATTCGAAAATATTTTGCTCATTGACCCTTTTCAGTATGGCGCACGTACCAATTTTACTCGAACCTTTTCATTGTTTTTTTTTTTCTGGTTTAACTTTCATTGTTAATCTTAGGTTTGACATAAGATGGATGATTAGGATTCACAATCGTACAATCAAATATTATATGATGATCTGACGATGTAGATAAAAACAATTGGAAATTAAAATATATACATAAATGTATTGTACTTCTTGTTGTCATTGTATTATCAAACCCTGTTAATACAATAGTGATACAAGCAATGGTTGAAACTTGAAAGTATGAAGGTACATTATAGGATTAAGTTTTACATTTGAGTTTGCAAGAGTGATTCAGAGATCTGTTTGTGTCTTCATATCTCTATACAAAATATGAGAGCTCCCAAAAAACTGCCTTAGTGTGTCTCTCAATTGTTGCTCCATCAATGACATTACAGGCACATAAGCGATCGTTCAAGCAATAAATTGTCTCTTCTTGGTGACCACTGGGCCATTTGGGGTTAATCTAATCTAGTAGCCATAACAACTGTTCAAGGAAGTTCATTTGTCGCCATATTGTCCTGCACGAAACATAAAGATAAGCACCAACATGAAACGAGGGCTTTCAAAAAGACAAAACAAATCAACAATCAGTACTCTTTCAAAAAGCAAGTATTGAAGGTAATAACATATAACATGCAAGCAAAATAGATTTACCTTCAGGAGGCACCCACGATTCATTAGAATTAGAATCAAGAAATGAAGGTTTCTTCGGATCGAGAACTCTTTTAAGCTTCTTCTTATCCTTGCTCAATTGTTTCCCTTTTTGAACTTCTTCTTGGCCACATTCCTTAAAGAGGTATATGTCCAGTACGATTTCACGAGACTTGCATTTCCTTATCATGGTGTAGGACAGCTTTCGAATGGTGACATATGAGTTTGAACTGTTGAAGCACCATTTCCATCCCATAGTTAGTCAAATAAATGATGATTTTTGATTAATTATGATTTCAGTTTTCTTATCTTAATAGGATTGTTTAGTGTTGTTAATATTGATAAAAGGACTTGAAAAATACAGTTATAGATCAGGTTGAGCATGAGGATGAGTATGCTCAAGAGAAAAGATTCCATATAGTTGGGTGATCCTCTATGCACTAAATTAATGGGAATCTAAAATAGTTTAAATAAAATACTTTCTAGACAGACTTTACAGCTTTTACAAGGCAATGTAGAATTCAAAGCTTTACAACTTTACCATACATGAGCAGCAAACGTAATTCCAAGAGATGGAGTCTTGAATATTTTTCACCATTTTGGTTTCTAGAGGACGTGTGTGGCGGCAATGGACAAATACCTTGGAATGGTATAGTGGCCTCTCTCTCCCTTTCTTTTGGCCTGAGCCTAGACGGGCTTGGGGCCTAAAGAAGGTTGGGTTAGGCTTTTGCCCATCAAGCCTTGGGCTACCTACTTCAGCAAATGGGCTCTAGGCCAAATGATGATCCTTGCTCTCAACGATGGCCGCTCAAGAAAAATGGTTGATCCTTTGACAATACACAATATCTCTTATTTGCAAGGAGATGTTAGTTCAAATATCCTTATTCTCGTTTTTTTTTCCTCAATTTGGTTGGAACTTTAAGAAAATTAATGAGTTTTCTTTTCTTGTAGAAAATTATAACTTGCAACATCAACATGCAACCTGATAAAGAAGGTCATGATTAAGGCTGTAATGATTAAGGAGTGTTTCAATCTAAAAGGCTATCCAAACCACCAAATAAAGGAAAATGTTATAATCAAGGTCACATTCCTTAAAGAGGTATATGTCCAGGACGGTTTCAAGAATTCGCATTTGCTTATCACAACTATTGTTGGAAATGAATTACACATCTATCATAGTGTAGGAAAGCTTTCGGGTGATGAAATATGAGTTTAAGCTGTTGAAGCACCATTTTCATCCCCTAGTTAGTCAAGTAAATGATGATTTGTGATTAATTATGATTTCAGTTTTCTTATCTTAAATAGGATTGTTTAGTGTTGTTAATATTGATAGAGAACTTGAAAAATACGGCTATAGATGAGGTTGAGCATGAGGATGAGTATGCTAAAAAGAAAAGATTTCATATAGTTAGGTGATTCTCGAGACACTAAATTAACGAGAATCTAAAAGAGTTTAAATAAAATACTTTCTAGACAGACTTTACAGATTTTACAAGGCAATGTGAAATTTAAAGCTTTACAACTTTACAATACGTGAGCACCAGACGTAGTTCTAAGAGATGGAGTCTTGAATTATTTTTCACTATTTTGGTTTTTGGAGGGCTTTTGTGGCAGAAATGGACAGATAACCCGAAATGTTATAGTGGCCTCTCTCCCCCCCCCCCCCCCCCCCCCTCCTTTCTTCCTCCCTTTATTTTGGCCTGGGCCTTGATGGGCTTGGTGGGCCTAAAGAAAAGGTTGGGCCGGGCTTTTGCCAATCAGGCCTCGGGCTACCTACTTCAGCAAATGGGCTTTAGGCCAAATGATGATCCTTGCTCTCAATGATGGCCGCTCAAGAGAAATGGTTGATTCTTTGCTAATACACATTATTTCTTATTTGCAAGGAGAGGTTAGTGGGTGGTGGTGAAGGTGGCAGAGGTGGTTATGGTGATAGTCATGATAAGATGGTGGTAGTAGAAGTGGTGAAATCATATCTTAAGAATAAAAATAATATATCTATCAAAATCTCTAAGAGGAAGCAAATATTTTTTATGGCCTAAAATTAGTCTATTATCAAACGAAATCCACCACTTTTTGTATTTCCTTTTAAATCAATGAGTATTTGAATACATCAAAACTTTTATGAAGTCTTTTAAAGTCGTGATTGAATACATCCAAATTTGAATAGAATTTAAAAAGTCTGAATTGAATAAACCTAGAATTGAATAGATTTCTATAAAATCGTGATTGAATACACCTAAACTTTTAAACTTCTTTAAAATATTTTAAAATCTAAATTAAATACGCCTCTCTTTCCTTTTTCTCTGCCCCCACGTCCCCAATTTGAAGTGCCTTTGTTCTCTACTCTCTGCTCTACCCTTAGTGAAAGAGTAGAGAGAGATGATTATGTGAAGCAATGACATCAAGAAGAAGAAGAAGAGAGCTTACTTGCGTATTTTTTTCGAAAAATTGATCAACATAATCCACCCTGCCCTAAATTCGGGACATTCAAGAGAGGGCTCAGTTATGCTTCCCCAAAAGCTGTAGCCCACATTTCAGTGGGCTTCCAATTATTTTTCTTTTTAAAATTAAAAATATCACTTAAAAAAATATATACCACATTTGTAAAATACAATTTGGAATTCCGAAATTTCAACTTTACACTTATAAAAGTTTGCACAGTTGCCAATCTAATTTGCAAATCAGTTGTCTTAAGTTCGAAGTTCGAACCCCTATAACACTTTGGTAGCATGTGTGAATAACTCCCCTTCCCTAGTAATTTAAATTATCACTTGTATTTTTTTTTTTTTAAAGTTTGCAACATTGTAATCTTATGAATTTTCAATATTGTGCAGATTTTAAGAATTCAAATTCCTTTGACACCAACTATAAAGATAAACAGTCATCAAATATAAACCAAGTAATTTAGTGCTAGAGAGATATCTACATAGTTATGTTAAACTGCATGATTTTATTCTCTAATGACCATTGGATAGTCCTTGCATTGTTACTAAATATAAAATATAAAAAATTGGTGTTCCTTAGTGTCACTAATTATTTTTTATCTTGAACAATTCAAATTTCCTAATTTGTAATTTCTGACTTGTCATCAATCCATGATCAACTGATTAACAACATTCCATGCATGCCAAATTACATCCAATGCATCATTGTACTTGTTGGCCCAACCTCAACCCCCTACTTTGGGAACTCTGGCCAATGATGCTCGTATCTTCTCCTCCTCAAATGACAAGTCAACCAGCTTTCCTTGCAGATAGTTATCATAAGCTGGCAAATCAAAATGGCCATGTCCACACATTGCTGTGAGAATGACTTTGGCTTCTCCAGTCTCTCTACAATTCAGAGCTTCCCTAATGGTAGCAGCTATGGCATGAGTAGGCTCCGGCGCTGGTATCAATCCTTCTGATCTAGCAAATTGTATAGCACCTGCAATACAACCCAGAAGTCAGAATCATAGTTCTCTATCGCTTCACTAACACACACACACCGTTGCATATATTCATAGTTCCGCATTTAGCTCCCACACTATGGAAAGTAAAGTTAAATTACCTTTAAAGCACTCAGTCTGGGGAATTGCAATTGCTTCCATGTAACCCAGTTCGTACACATGTGAAATCAATAGTGCCATGCCATGGTAGCGCAATCCTCCTGTTGAACAAACAGTGAAATGTAAACAAGAACAAGTAAATTTCATGAAATCAAGCTCTCAAAGACAGTAACTTTCATTACCAGCATGAATTGGGTCAGGGATGAAGTCGTGCCCGAGCGTATGCATCTTCATTAGTGGGGTCATCCCTGCTGTATCACCATAATCATATGTGTATACCCCTTTAGTTAGTGAAGGGCATGCTGCAGGTTCAACTGCTCTTATTACAGGGTTCATTTTCCCTTTCAGCTTCTCCCTGATGAATGGGAAACTTAGCCCTGCAAAATTGGATCCTCCGCCAGTACATCCTATGATAAAGTCTGGGGTTTCACCTATCGCCTCCATTTGTTTTAGGCACTCCTCACCTATTACTGTTTGGTGATGCAAAACATGATTGAGAACACTTCCGAGACAGTATTTAGTATCAGCATTCATGGCTGCAATCTCAACGGCTTCAGATATAGCTATTCCTAAACTTCCTGGGCTGGATGGATCCATTTGTAGTATTTTTCTACCTGCTTCGGTTAAGTTAGATGGAGATGGGTGTACCTTTGCACCCCAAGTTTGCATCATCAATCTGCGATATGGTTTTTGATCATAAGAAGCACGCACTTGCCACACCTATGAATAATCAGAATGAGTAAAATATCTAGGATTTATAATGAGGAACACTAAAGGACGGATCAAATTAGATATTCATACCGTTAATAGGACATAAAGTGAGTAGGCAATCATGTCATGAAGTTCATATGTGTACTTCAATTTGTCAATATGTGAAGCCAATTACAAATTTACGTTTCTGTTACCTCACACTCAAGACCAAATAAGCTGCTTGCAAAAGCCAATGCACTTCCCCATTGACCAGCTCCTGTTTCTGTCACAACCCTCTTGATGCCTTGCTGTGCATTATACCACGCTTGTGGAACTGCAGTGTTGGGCTTGTGTGATCCAGCAGGGCTGACACCTTCATATTTGTAGTAAATTCTTGCAGGCGTGTCAAGAAGCTTCTCCAACCTCTTGGCCCTATATACAACTGAAAAGATAAGAAGATCCTAACAATTTTATAGGACAACGTTACAGCAGAAACAATGCAACGCATACTAGCACCACAAACCTAATGAGAGGGGACGGGCGCCAAAGCCTGTATACATCACGAACTTCATCTGGAATATCTATGAATCTTTCGTTGCTTGCCTCCTGCTTAATCAACTCATCAGGAAAGAGAGGAGACAAATCCTCAGGTTTTACCGGTTCAAAGGTCTTGGGATGCAATGGAGGAGGAGGCTTTACAGGAAGATCTGCAATCAGGTTGTACCATTGACGAGGGATTTCAATTGATCTTGGATCAGCATTGAGAGCTGCTCTTGCTCTACATCCATTTGAAAGTTTCAGACGCGTTGGCTTTCTATCAAGTGCAGTAAATCCAAGCCATTTCTCCTGAACTGGCCAAACATAAGTAGTTAAGACGACATAACAAGAAAGTAACACTAAAACATTGTTAATAACACAATAAACTACTAGAGCATGAGCTGAAAGTGACTTCACATTGAGTTTTAAAATGTTGATGCAGAACAATAAAAAAAATTCCGGACTCAAAAATCATAAGTACATGTTTCAACTTTTGGTAGCATATCACAATAGGTTAAAACCCAAATAATGGGTTTTGGAATAAATTTTGCAAATGTTGCAGGATGAGTTGTTTAGGAAATATCAACAATCCCCTCTATAATACTTAGAAATTTTATCTCTCTCCTTTGGTAGATTCAACAAAGATCATTATCCAGTCCACTCTTCCCCATTTCCTCTGAATCTAACAAGTACTCATACATTCCAACCACTGATCCAAAAATAAAAAAACAGAAACAAATCCCAGGTTCCATCATATTTTTTATGAGCAACCAAGAAATTCAAAATCAGCTGAAACCCAGAACCAAAAGTTCTCAAACATGAAAAAATTAGGGAAAGAAGTTACCTTTGATGTGTGTGCCTGATGAAGGTTTACTGTGAAGTGAATTTGCAGAGAAGAGACAGTGGGTGGCCATGCTTGATGCTTTCTTGGAGACTCAAGCTCCTACCTAACTTGAACTGATAAAAAAAAATTGGAGAACTATAGGATGAGATTAATTAGGGTTTTGACTCAGAAATTCACAAACTGCTGCAAAATATTTCTAGTTTTTCCAGGTATTAGAAATGTGCAAGGATTTTCACCCAAAAAAAAAAAAAAAGAAATGTGCAAGGATATACTATATAGTATTGGTTCTTGTTGAAATGAAGGCGCATTGGGACAGGAATTAAATTTGACCGTTGGACACGTCATTTACGTAGTAAAACACGGTCCAGCTCCGTCTTGCAATTATATTCCGGTCCAGGCCCAAGCCCAAATAAGGAGTTTATTTTTGGGTCTGAATTCTTAATTCTTAATTTATGTGTATTTACATTTATATCCTTATGCATGCACTCGCTTAGTCGAAGAAGGATGCTATACTCGCACTGTTCGATTGACGCGTGTCAAACCAGAGCCCAACCACCTTCAGATCAGAGAGTTTGCGAGTACGAATATGCACGTAACTGTCTATTTCTCTCTCTACGTGATAGTTTGTGCAACCGACCTAACCCAAATTTGTCCATCCACGCCTCTACCCTATTTATTATTTTATTTGGCATCACAATTTTCATTCTATTACCGATTTTCCATTCGCTTTTCTCTCTTCCCAAACAGCTTTCTAATAAGAGCGAGAGAGAGAGAGGCGGAGAGAGATCAGCCTTATCTGACTTTGAGGGTTAGCAGTTTGTCTCGACGCCTGCCTAATTCCAAATCATAATCATCTGCTCAGGTAATTTGCCCTTTGACTTCGACGATTTCTAGGGATTTGTTGATGTCTCTGTTTTAGGGTTTTGATGGTTAATTGGCAATTTTTAATATTTCTCATCCAAATCTTAGGGCTTTTTTTGTATACAAGTTAGAGATCTTGTTTATTCTCGAATGGAAACCGTTATTTGTTATTCAGGAGATCTTCTTATAAACTTTCTAGATTAAGCTGAAAAAGGAGACATCTTTTTTTCTCAAATTATCTAAATATATGAGATTTGCATTTAGGGGCAAAAGTTTTTGGGTCCTTAATGTGAAAAAGAGTACTTCTTTTAGATCGGTTCTGCATTTACTACCCTAGTGACAGTTGCCATAAAGATTAGATGGGTACTTCAGTTTTTTAAACGATGTGATTGTGCTATGTGATCTTCTTGAGATATTTTTTTCAGGGAGTATGCTGATTTAGATTTTTCTTTTATGTGATCCAGGTCTAAGCATTCTGGTTGCAAGGCCCTCTTAGTCAATAGCCAAGGTTCATGTCTGAGCTCGACGTCCAAATTCCTACTGCCTTTGGTATGTTCATCCTTTATTTCTATAATTCATTCCTGTATGTTTGTATTTGTGCTGCACTTGTGTGACTCTGTACGCGAGTTTGTTAAGAGTGTATGTTTGAAGACTTTGATACATAGATGCATAATGAATCATTTTAAGATACCAATGTTCAAGATTTCTTTGCTTGGTACACTTTAAGCAAATGGTTATTTTTTGCATATCAACATTTAGTATCCACCTGAGGAAACCAAAGCCAAACCAACCTGAAATGGATAGTTTTGAGAAACTAAATGGTTTGGCTATGAACACGAAGCCATCAGACATCAGTTCAGGTGTCTGGTTTATGCACTATAAAATGTGATTTAAATGCATGTGCCAATTCACTGGGTTTTTTTAAGCATATCATTGCCTGAGTACTAGGGCTGTTCAGCAGCCCAACTAACCTCATCCACCGGAACAAACAGAGTCAGACTGACCTAAAATGGGCACGCTTGAGAAACTAAATATTTGGTTTGGTTACTATTTTAATGACTGTGAAGCCACTGGACATTGTTCAGGTGCATGGTTTATGCACTATAAAATCTGATTAAAAAAAATGCTGATGCTTGTGTTTAGATCCGTTTGCTGAGGCAAATGCTGAGGATTCAGGTGCTGGAACAAAAGAGTATGTGCACATTCGGATACAGCAACGAAATGGTAGGAAAAGCCTGACAACCGTGCAGGGACTGAAAAAGGAATTTAGCTACAACAAAATACTCAAAGACCTTAAGAAGGAATTTTGCTGCAATGGTACAGTTGTCCAGGACCCAGAGCAAGGGCAGGTGCGTGTTTGATTCTTAAAAGGTTAATGTAATTTTCTTCATGGCCTTTGCTAACCGATCACTAATTTTCGCATTGTTATTCACGTGCAGGTCATTCAACTTCAAGGTGATCAAAGAAAGAATGTATCTAGTTTCCTAGTCCAGGTAAACCATCCACCGCATTATAATGATGTTAAATGTTCTGTTGGTGGGGTTGATAAATTGTGGATGTGTTTCCTTATCTATCAGATGATGTTAGCTGCCAACAATCTGGTAGAATCAAGGTCCTGATTTTATTTTTATTTTTTCTACAGGCTGGCATTGTGAAGAAGGGCAATATCAAAATTCATGGTTTCTGAGCTGCAGCATTTAAATCTCTGCACAATACCGTCAACCGGTGGAGATCTAGTTATCTGAATGTTATATCACCTAAGTTTGCTATGTGCACTGTATTTTAGGAGTGTTATAATTTTCAAGAAATTGTGTGATGTGTCGTCACTATGGAATGTTTGACAAAATCTGTCTTTAATTGTTCTTATGTTGGTATTGAATTTGAAAATATATTAAAGTTCGTTTCCCCATTTGATGACTTGAATTCCACTAAACTTGTGAAACCTAGAGTCGTCAGATATTTAATACACCATAAAGAGAGTACACGCAAAAATGATCTTTTTTTTGGGTACCTTGACAGCGATCTAGCGCATAACCTTATTCCCATTTACATCGAATCTTATCAGTGTGCCTAAAATCAGATCTCCAAGCCAAACTTCCATCCATTCTTCTCAAGGAGAAACTCTCCACCATAACATAACAGCCAAACTTCCTCCACCTGTTCTCACCTGTAATCTCTTCTACCCTCTCCACTCTCACATCCATTTCATCCCCATTAACCCATCCTCCTGCCTCTAAAACCCATCTCATATTCTGAACAATTGCTGAACTCAAACCTACACTCACCACTTTCTTGCTACGTGGGCTATAAGCTTTGAACCAGGTGAACCCAGTACGGCCACTCCTATCGTCCTTCACGGCTTCTGTGGCAGATACCAAAGCCACTTCCCTTTGCACATCTACACTCACATTCACAACATTTCCTTCATTGTTAACATTCCCACGAGAGTAAATCTCTTCCCACCATTGCTCAAGAGTTATTCTGTAAAACTTGGACTTCTTCATCTGGTGTCTTATGGTTGCTTTCTCTCTCACAAATGCAAATGGACAGTACCATCTCCCCACAAGACTAGAAGCCGAACGCTTTTTAAAGATGGGAAAATTGAAGTCCGGAAGACGAGACCGGAGAGAGGCGTCAAGGCCTAAAGCATCAGTTAATTGATTCCGGTACATACTTGAGCTACGCACTTTCCATCCTTTTTTCTTTAGGAATTTTGGTGGAACACCATCAGGAGCTAGAGACTCTGCAAAAAAACCACCACCTTGATGGCGATGAATCTTAACTTGTTGGTATATGTCTCTAAAATTTAAAACCTTAGGTTTTTTGTCTCTCAAGAAACCTCTAATGCAGCAGTTGGTCATGTCCCTCTCTCTAGAACATCTGCATGCTTTCCTGCAAAGATTACACAACAGAATTCATCTTGGATTATAAATTAAGCAGAGGCCAAAAGTAAAGTTAAACTTTTTGAGAAGGGCTATAAGAGAAGAGCTTACCCTTTGTGCCTGCCATTTGCTCTGATAACATAGTAGCAGTTAGAAGACAGAGGTTGATCAAGAACTGGGATGAACCAGACCTTCGTCGTGGTTGCCTCTTGGTACTCGGATGTATTAACAATGGTCAGAATCTTGTCCTGTGGGAAGGGTAGTTTTTTCACTTTCCCACGCTTGCAAAGGCCCCAACAAGATGTGTCTTTTGACTCTGCCTCTTCATCTGTGATCACCATATAACCTGAATGTGGAGCATCAGGTGGCTTTATGGAAAGGGTGCTCGGAGATTTCCGGTACATGGAAAGAGGCCTTGTTACATACATCTTTGTGTTGGTGTGTGTGTTATTGGTCTTGGTGTGGTGTGGATGCGGGTTGGGTGAGAGCAGTGGAGAAGAGGGTTTTTTAAGCTTTCATCAATTTTTTTTTCTTATGAATTAAGAAAAGAAGTGGAGGTGTCTAAAATTATTTCATAATGCAAGTAAAGAAAATAAAGTAAATAAAGAAACTTTATGATCCACTTTCTTTTGTGCCGTATTTTACATGCAACTCACTTTAAAATTTAGTGCTTTATAAGTTCTAGTCCTTTAAAGGAGATGTGGATATGTTTATAAGAGAATTAACATTATCCCATCCTTACACCAACCCTACAAAAGTGACCAGTAATTACCATATACCAGAAAAGAAGCATATCCCAAGAGATCCATGCAAGAGATAAAAAGCGCCACAACAAAAGAAACAAATAAATAAAAACCTTTAGGGCCAGCTTATTCAAACTTGTACAGAGTGACTTATTTCCCTAAACATCACTGGAGGAGGCTATCAAAATTCGAGTTGTAGCCATTTTCCAATTAAGATAAACCTTATTTGGGCATACCCAAAAGTAAAATGGCAGCACCAACAACTTTCAGACTATAGCAGCTCATGCATCTAGCTTAAGGAAGTTCTTTATTACACCCATCATCTCCCCACCAGGAAAGCGCCCAAGGCATCCCCTTGCTGCTGCAATCTCATTGAACTCGTAAACTGAATCACCGCTGAAAGCTCGAGGCTGTTTGCTTCTCTCCCCTTGTTCAATCTTCACATCTTCAGCTAGATGTTCACCATCTTTTACAGTTGGAAGAGGAAATGGATCAAGAGAACCTCCCAAGATGGTTTCCACGCCTACCGCATCCACAAAATCTTTCAACGAACATATAGTGAATGGAACTGGCTCAAAGCTGTGGTCTCCATATTCAACTGGGGTAGAGTGATCTCCAGTGACACAAAGGAAATACTCGAAATTTCCTATTGACTCATTCTCCCAAAGGAGCCTGGCCAGCTGCCCAATAGCTCGATCTACAGCTTCTAATGCTTTGACTTTGAAGATGGTTGCCTTGTCGTGACCTGCATCATCTATAGCCTGTAATGCAAAACAAAACAGAGATTCATTTACCGGTTGTGAAGGGAACTACTTGACCGAAGTTTTGATATCTCAATCAAATCAGTAAGCAAGTCTAGCTGGGACATAAAAATTAAGGAAGCACAGCATCCAACATTAGAAAACTACAGACAAGCAATTATTTCGTTGCCATCAGTTTACCCTGTAACTTCAGTTAAATGAATTAATAATGATGTGACTGCTTCAGTAGGCAGGAATAGAGGTTGCATGTGACAAGGTAGAAAAATGAAGAGATGTAGAATCTGAGGACGTCACTGACCTTAACATGAAGGAACCCAAAATCATAGCCATCTGATCGACCTGGTTTGTGCTCATCTTCCCCTGGTACAAACACATTGGGGCAAGACTGTAGAGGAGCTGAAAGTGCTTTAGCTATTGCAGTTGCTTTGGAAGTTAGAAGTGTTCGATAGTCTCCTGTTGCTCCAGGCGCTTCTAGGATATCAATGCCAAGAGATAGGCCCAGTCCAGCAATGATTTTTGTGGGAGCTACCATACAAGGCCATAACCCATGTTTCTTTTCAAATGGAGGAACCTGAAATATGTAATTGAGAAAAGAAAAACTATAGACATAAATGTATATTCAGAACCATTTGTTGCCTAATTCCCAAACAAACATAAGAAAAAGGGTTGAGGTCTTGTAAGACCAACATTTGGCTTAGGCCCAAGGTTATTCTTTTTGGTTGGAGATCTCTTAGGCCTTCAATATCCTATCAAAAACAGACATCCCTACAATGATATGTGCAGTAACTTTCAGGATACATTACTAAAACAACAAGTGTTGAGAAGTTTACGAATTGCCTGCGACCTTTTTTAACCCCCCATGTCCACCAGTTTTTGTTTTGCTCAAAAGAACAATTATAAGAAGTTTACCATAGAAAAATACTGAAGTATCAGACGGGTAAAGCTAAAAAACCAACCCCAGAACAAAATCAGGATTATGAATATAAACAGTAAAAATTCTAAAGGGGGGCTATTCCTGCACTTAGTGGCTGTCTGACCCACTAATAACAGCAGAGAAAGGTGTGCAACAGCCAACAGGTTAGATGCTTGCTTGCATATGGTTCGCTAAGTAAAAGTTCTACATGATGCAATATGAACATCAAGTAAGGTTTGAGGCAACAGACCTCAATTCGAATACCACATCCTCGTAAAAGGACAAGATTAGCTATGTTCTTCCCTTCAGCAGCTCGTTTTGCATTCAGTGGATGAGCAATGAGAATACGTGATATTTCCTTGGATAACTCATTAACAACTTTAGCAGTGTGCCTCGCCTCATCAGTGCCGTCTAGAGCTTCAGCTTGCAAAAGTAAACGGTTGTCCTTCAACGGGTCTGTTCCTGATATATTTCCACTTAGATTTGGTCCTTTAACAACCACTCCACATCTATGTTCTGTTGCATACCTGTAGCAAATAATTCTTCGTTAGTTTTACTCTACTTCATTATAAAAATTACAAGGCTTAAGCATTAGAAAAATAATTAAGGTATTTGGTAATTTTGATGACTAGTGAACTTTCTTGCATAAGGGAGGTTGTGTTTTAAAATACCTCATCGCCCAGCAAAAGAGATACATACAAGGACATCAAATAAGAAGCCAATTTACAGCAGTTATAATAAACATCTGCACCTGACTCTGACTTCATATTCAGGAAAAGATGGCAGTTTCATTCCATCAAGTGCTGCACACAGTATGGGCCCTTCTTCTTCAAAATGCCTGTCAGCCCTCCTACTGATGACTATTCCAGTTTTTTCATCCAAGGTTGCAAAATTAGACTAAAGATCAAAAGTTAGCAAATATTATTATATGGAACAGCGTCGTCTACTAGAACAAGCATAACCTGAAGGATAGAGCATCAATAGCAAGTAACATATGGTCAAAATGGTCCTTTATGCTAATATGTCAGCTAAATTTTCTTCAACTGAATCGGGGCCAATAACCATTAACTCCCACGTTTCTGTATATAAGAACGAAATAATTGCATCTTATGGCAGTGCAACAATTGAAACTGCTCATCCAGGATAATAGTTATAACAGAGAAACCATTTTACAAAGAAATAAACAAAAACTCACACCTTAAATGCAATATCACCAGGTGACATTGCCAATCCAGCACCCATGGACTCAAATGCGCCTCGGCCGCGGTAATATACCCTAGGGTCATAACCCAATAGAGAAAGGTGAGCTGTGTCACTTCCACAACCCAAACCAACTTCAACAGGGTCCATTAGACCATTAACTCCAGCGGATGCTATGGCATCCAAATTGGGTACTTTGGCCGCCTGAAGAGGAGTCTTAAATCCAAACTTCGGTATTGACACATCACCCACACCATCAATCAACAAAAAGGCCACTCTTCTTTTTGGCTGCTGAGGATTACCCATGTATGCTAATATCCTAGAACATAGTTGCCTAATTCGCTCACCCCCCAACGAATTTCGATCTGGAACGAAAGATTTAACGACTCAGCTCCAGAGGCTACAACAGTACCTGATAGACGACGTCGCTGCGACAGAACAGTACCTGACGTCCGACAGTAGACGAGCAATCGAGGGCACGTGAGGGACTAGGGAGAATGCTATAGCTGATGAGCCCACGTTTGATTCTTGGTCTCTTTGGAATAAGGGGAAGGAAGATATTGGGTTCGGAGTGGATTTTTTTGGACGAATGGATTCCAAGAGCCCAGCCCAGGCAAAAGCCCCCCTTCTCTCTGCCACTTTATTCTCCATTTGTGTAAAGGTTCGAACTTGAAAGCAAGGGATGAGATTCTCGGTGAGACAAAGGAGGTGAACCAATTACCAAAATTAATGAAATGTAACAATAAAACCTGAAAAGGGTGTGTATGGCTACCTGGAAATTCTTATTCTACCCGCGGGCTATGATTTTCCTGTGTGGATTATGGAACATCCAATCCAAGTGCTTATTTTATTGTACTTGTGTCTAAAATCAAATCTTTAAGGTAGAAAAATACCCCTGGGCGATCTTCTTAGCAATTCTGTTTGATTTGTTCTATATCTTTGCAATTTTTTTATTATATAAATATAAGCTATAGTCTTAAAGAGGGGGTTTCTCACACACACTACTAAAGTGTCAATGAAAGTTTGAACCTGAAAACTACATGTAATTTTTTAGCTTAGTGCACTACACACAACATTTGTGACTTGAATGCAAACCATTATGGGAGAAGACTCATTTCCTTAATTAGGGTTGTGATCCTTGAAGATCTCATGAACACTAATTATATTGTGTCCACATTGTACGTTACATCAAATATGGTTTTAAGTTTAAAGATATTCCGAAGTTACATCAAATATGGTATAAACGAGGAGGGTTCGGGTTGGGGATTAGTCCAATACAATTTCAGGAAACCTGCATTTGCTTATCAACAATTGTTGGAATTGAATAACACATTTATCATGTTGTGCGACAGCTTTGGGGTGGTGAAAGCTGAGTTTGAAGTGTTGGAACTCCATTTTCATTCCCTAGTTGGTCAGGTAAGTCATGCTTTGTTATTAATTATGATTTCAGTTTTCTTATCTTAATGGAATTGTTCTATGTTGTTAATATTGATAAAAGACTAGGAAATATTGATAATCATGCATTCATTTTAGGATATTCGTTTAGAGTCCTTTAAATCAAGTTTATGTGTGATAACATAGTTTTTATGAATTTGGATTTTGTTTAAGAAAGTTTCTTGTTCCAAGTTGGTTTTGCTTTTTCTTCGCATCTCAAGTATTTCATTGTGTCTAGTCATGATTGATTGGAGATCACATTTTCAACTCAATCCCTCTGTCAAAGTTGATTGAGATTAGGGTATTAAATATCGATATTATATCGGCCACACACTGAGCCTTATCCAACCCGTTGCGGATTACTTTGTGATTTTATCTTCAGCGTGTAATATTTATAAGGTCTTTAAAATGTCTGCAAGCTAATATTATATAGGATAAATTTCCATAAGGATAAATTTAGGCATATATTTAATGTTATTTATTATTTTATTATGGAGTTGTATTTTGTTGTTGTTATATATTATGGAGTCGTATTATTATTCACTTTGAGTTTTAATATTGTTCATTATATGTGATATTAACTTTGAACTTTAATAGGAATTCTTTCTATGTGGTACTAAGTTACTCGTACATTTTATTTACTCATACATTTTATCTTTGTTTTTTTGGTCAAGCTCATATATCTTATCATATGTATCAAGTGTGATATGTTGTAGTAAATTATTATAACTAAAAAATTATGGTGTGTTTAATTTTCTTTCACTAATTACTACATATTTTCTAAAGTCACAGTGTTTGTTAAGTCGCTATATAATCAACTTAAATCACTCAAACCCACCATGTCATGCATTTTTCCTTCCAATTTTTTGTGATAAAATAATAGATAATTGACGAAGTAAACAGCCTCTGAAGTTTTAATAAGAAATTTCCAAGTTTTTTTTCACAATTTCCGTGATTTTTATTCAATTTTTATTGATATCGATATTTCCTCGATATTTTAGACATTGAGATATTCTTGATATTGATTTTGAGCATATTTGTTTCTGATTGATGGAATGCTTTAAATTAAAACTTTCTAGTTATTGCCCCTTTAAATCGGCCTTTTCCATGTGCCTCCTAGCCACATTCTTGAAACACCATACTCGGAAAATTCCGTGAATCTGTCTCCATATTCGTTTCTTATTTTTCATAGCCGATCGATTAGGGTCGAATCCCCACGAAGACCTTACCCGTGAGGAAAATTACCATTCCTATAGATGGAGTATTTGTGTCTTTCCTTCTTTTTTTTTTTTCTTCTTTTACTCTGGTTGAAGCTCTTGTTCAATTAGCTCACATTCATATTGCTATCTATTTCTGGGTGGTGTTTTTCAATTTCATTTGGCATTAAAAAAATGTATAAAAAAAACTTCATGTTGATGTTATGTGTCCAAACATGATTTGCCTCTGTGATGAGTTGGGATGGATTGTTCAATTGGTTGGTAACAATCCAACAGTGATTGCAAAATCAAATATTCTGAAGTAACAGTAGACAAAAATCAACGAAATTATTAGCTTAATGTTCTCTGAAGTGATTACATGATCAAACTTCGTTGTTGCTCCAAATGACAAGTCAAGAAAGATCAACCAAACAAAAACAGAAAACAGGAACGCCAAAACTAGTTTGCGATGGGATCAGCTTAATTTTTGTTGGCTCCAACTGCATCCTTGACAGAATCAGCTGCTCCCTGTGCCTTGTCCTTCATCTGCTGACCAGCCTGCAAAGCAAAACACACAAGCTATTAACAACATGCACAAACAAATGTGGTGCATATATTAATTACTTATAAATAAATAAATAACAAATTTAACCTCTTGGCATGATTCCTTGGCCGATTGGGCAGCATTGCTCATCTGGTCCATCATGCCACTAGCCTTCTCCTGCATCAAAATTGTAATCATCAACCACCCTACATATATATTCGCTTGTATTAAAAAAAAAAAAAAAAAAAGGGGGTTTTCAAGACTGACCTCAGCCTGGCCCTTGGCCTGGCCGGCTTGGTGGCTGATATTCTGGGATTGGTTCATATTGATAAGTAAATTTGCTTTTTTTTTCTCTGCACAAACACACAATATCACTTTGAGGCTGAAAACTCAATTGTTGGATGAAATGTTCATGCTAGTGAGGGAGATTTATAGCCTTTTCAAACCAATCCATTGCTTGACAAGTGTGAAGCCACGGATAAGTTAAGCCTGTAGACCAGGGCTGCTTTTGATTAAGTTTGAGTAATTTGCTCATGAAAAAAAGCTAATTTGTTACGAATTTTAAGAAGGGTTCTCTGGTTTTATCAATAGGAGAGGACAAATTCGAATATTTTGAGGGATTTATAGACTTTGAACAGTTCGTTTTCATATTAAACTTAAAAGGTGTATAGAAATAGACCTCATATATGCATGGAAAATCAAAGCCTAATAATAGTCATGACAAAAAAAAAAACCAAACATAAGTCCTATTCTTAGGTGTCTCACAGTCATCTTCTTATGACCCCGCCTTTCAAGATATCTTATCCTCCCCTATGTTGGCCGCCCGGCGGCAGTAGTAGATATCTAGCGGCGGTGATGGAATCTAGTGTACCGACGCCTCTAGGGTTTTAGTTTAACGATATTTTTCCCTGTTTGTAACTGTGTTCAGCCTTAATACAATGTGTTAAGTCCCCATTTGTTTGGTTGTATGTTTGCCCATCTGGGAAAAAAAAAATCCAAACTTAGTAGAAGTTCCTGGCTCTTGTAGTAAAAGACATTAAGGATCTATTGCCTTAGTTTTTGTTGTTAGAAATAAATTGTTAGGAAATGAGTTTTCCCTTATCTGTTTTCTGTAACATCAAACCGAAAAATGTTGCCCAACAAGCTCAGGTTTTTTAGGTTTTTTTCCTTATCTGTTTTTGGATAATAACGAAGTTAGGTTTTTCATCTGTACTCTGTATATTTTGACCACAAAAAAAAAGGTATGTGATCATAAAATAAAATAAAAATTACCCTAAAAAGAGATTAGTATATTGGTTAAGCTACAATTAATTTGGAAAGTTTGGCACTAATCTTTTTTAGGCCCAGCCCAATCAAAGAAACCAATATCCTAATTTTTCTATTTTTTGAAATTTTTAATATAATTAAAAAAGAAAAAAACAAAAACAATTTGATTTGACGTCGGCAAAAGGCAATCGTATAAGCTGGACGAAGATTCCGTGGAGCCACGTAAGATCCAATCTTACAGCATCTGATTTCAGACCAACTCACACCCGCCAAAGTTCCCGCGGAACCCCACCGTTCATCGCATGACGTCAAATGTACACCGCGTGTATGCCACTCGCGAATCCACCGCGTAAAGGAAGCAAAGATCCGTTTTAGCATCTAGTCTGTTCCGCCAACTAGCGCTCTGATCCACTGCGTTGCAGCTGAGTCAGCTCCACTTGTTACTATGCGCAAACGATCCAATCAAAACCTCTAAACCTGGTCAATAGTCAACCAGATCAGTTTAACCCACTTCTGTTTTACCAAATGGTTTTTACCAGACAGTTTTTACCGAATAGTTTTTACCAAATCCAACCTGTAACAAAACTCCAAAATTGTCTATAAAACCAAACCCCATTCATACACTCCAAGCCAACACCAAAGCATTAGCTCCATCACATACACAAATAGCAACCCACTTTTCTAGAGAGAGAGAGAGAGAAAGAGAGAGAGAGAGAGAGGAGGAGAGTAAAACCAAGAGAATTAATCAAGGCACCCACCATTGAATGGCAAACCGGGTAATCCCAGCAGCATCAAAACTCCTGAAAACTCTCAGGCCACTCAACTCCGCCGCCTCCTCCACCACCATCTCCGCCATATCACCGCCAATCGGCTACGCCGAAAAACCGCTACAATCTCCCAGTGGTCACGCCATCACCGCCGCCGACACCATCACCGACAACATATTCAACCTCGATGACGCGGACAAGCTATTCGCCTCTGTCTCCACCCCGACGCTGCTGAGGGCCGCGCTGAACCTCCACGCGGTGGCCTTCGAGCCATTGGTGGACATGGGAATGTGGGTCATGAAGTCCAGGCTCATGGACACGCCGTTGATTCGGGACGTGATCATGGGGATCATACGGTACACGTTTTACGAGCACTTTTGCGCCGGTGAGAACGCCGTGGCTGCCGGGAGGTCGGTGCTAGAGCTGAACGAGGCCGGGCTCCGAGGGATGCTTGTTTACGCTCTGGAGTACGCCGGCGATAACGACTCTTGTGATCGGAACTTGCAGGGGTTCTTGGACACCGTTGAAGCCACCAAGTCCCTGCCTCCTTCTTCCGTAAGTTCTTCACATCACCAATCAATCCAAAAATCATGTTTACAAGATTTATTTTTCTTTATTTTTGTTTTTGTTTTTGTTTTTTATCATCTCAAGAATTCAAATGGTAATTTTCCAGTTTAAGGATTTTTAACTGTTTTTAACTTTTAAGTAACTAATTGGAGATGGATTAGGTGAATTGGTCAGGCCGGCCAGTAACAAGTTCAAATTCTCCTTCGCAGATAGAGATTAATTTACGGTAATATCGCTTTAAAAAAATATTAAATAATTTTTTAACTAACCATGCAAAATCTCTGCAACAAGAGGTAAGACCTACTTTTGCGATTTTCAATTTAAGATAAAGACGAGATTTAAGATGGTACAACTGGATGGTGTTACAAAGACGAAGTAGAGGGTGCCACGTAGGATCGCAGATTCTACTTTGTTTAATTATGCCACGTGGGTGTGACATGGACCACACCTATGTTAGTATCTGGGCTGTTTGTCACTGGACCTGGTTTTGTAGTTGTCGGTTGCCACTTGATTTACCAACTAAAGATTACCTGGCTGGTTACAGAGAGAATTCAAGATGAGAAAAATCTGGACCCAGCTGACTGTGTCTTTCGTGTTACCAGTTGTTAAGACTGCCGTGATTTTCACAATCACAAATGGAACAAACACTAGAAGTTGTTTAAAAAAAAACAAAACGCTAGATGTTTGGTTTTTCTGTCAACATCTTAGTTCACGCCAATTCCTTGTGAAGTTTGGTTTGGTTTGGTTTGATGCATGGTGGCTGAAAACGATGTTTTTGGCTTGTAACAGGTGAGCTTTATCATTATGAAAATCACAGCAATTTGTCCCATGAGGGTGCTTGAGCGGGTCAGTGACTTGCTGAGATGGCAACACAAAGACCCTTCTTTCAAGCTCCCATGGAAGCTCGATACCCTCCCCATTTTCTCTGATAACAGCCCTCTCTACCACACCCTTGAAAATCCAGAGCCTTTAACTCCAGATGAGGAGCGGGATCTCGAATTAGTCCACCAGAGACTACTCAAACTGTCCCAGAAGTGCTCCGAAGCCAATGTCCCTTTATCCGTTGATGCAGAGTACTCGTCGGTTCAACCGGCCATCGATTACCTGACGTACTCTTCTGCGATCATCTACAACAAAGATGACAACCCGATCGTTTATGGGACTATACAGGCTTACTTGAAGGATGCAAAGGAAAGACTGATGCTGGCAACAAAGGCTGCAGACGACATGGGAATTCCAATGGGGTTCAAAGTGGTGAGGGGTGCTTATATGTCAAGTGAAGCCAAAGTAGCTTCTTCCTTGGGGTATAAGTCTCCTATTCACGACAGCATTGAGGACACTCATGCGTGCTACAACGATTGCGCTTCGTTCATGCTTGAGAAGATTGCCAATGGCTCTGGTGGAGTTGTTCTTGCAAGCCATAATGTTGAATCAGGTAAAGAAAATCAAACACTTGTGTTAAAACTTGCAGAAAAAGGCCAAACTGCATTCTTGAGCTAATATGTCTGATGTAAAACGTTGAACACAAACAGGGAAACTGGCAGTGGCAAAAGCACATGAAATCGGGATCGGGAAGGTACGCCAGAAGCTTGAATTTGCACAGCTCTATGGAATGGCGGAATCGCTTTCCTTTGGTCTGAGAAATGCAGGGTTTCAAGTGAGCAAGTACATGCCATTTGGGCCAATAGAGTTGGTGCTGCCTTACCTTCTGAGGAGGGCTGAAGAGAACAGGGGACTTTTATCTGCTTCAACCCAAGACAGACAGCGCACAAGGTAATTTAAGTTCGGATAAAAAACTTCTAAACTCGTAGCTTAAAAGGTTGGTTTTATTCTAATTCGGTTTGAACTTCTTTTGAATTCAGGGAGGTGTTGAAAAGGAGACTAAAAGCAGCAATCTTCTAAGGCAAAAAAACCATTTGGCTCCACCAATCTTGTAAATATAGGGAAATTTGTAATTGTGGTGAATTGCTCAGAGTTAATGGAATGAACATGTGCATATAGGAAATAGGAAATTTGGGCTCTGTTTTCCTCATTACATTAGGTTGTACTCCCCGGCAACAGGTCCAAATTTGCTTCCTAGCTAGCTACTTCAATGGCAATCCACCAGCGCGCTGCCCTATTGATTGTGTGTGTAAAAGCATGCTGCTTCCTTCAGCAAACGGAATAAAAAATGAATTTGTGTTGCTTCCAAATTACCTGTATTGGTGTGGCTGATGTTTGATGGACTAGGAGTCTACAAAAACTTCAATATTAAAAACGGTAGTCTAAACTACGGAAGGGGAATTCGAATTTGGGTAAAAGGGAGTCCTTGCCGACTGGCTTAACTGGCGTCTGCAGAAGACTACAAAATTAAAACACATCCATCCACGACTCAAATTCCCAAAAACATGGAACCTTGCTGTCAAGGACAATTAGGAGTGGCTCTCGGTGACCAAACGTCTTTTTCTCATATGGGCAAGTTGACAGGCATGTTTTATGCATGCGCGGTGGGGCTTCAATTTTCAACCCTACAATTTTTGTTTTTAAATTTATATTTAATCACACAAGATAAGGTTAAAAAAGTCCTAGACAATCACGCTTCCCATTTGTTGTCAACAATTATCATGGAAGAATCCTGTAGATATCATACTTTATTCTGTCATATGGGCAAGTTAACGTACCAGTTGATGCTCGTGTTCATAATTTAATATTATACGACCATAATGCATATTCTAGCTGGAAAATAGTTCATGTGTATGCAAAGCATGCCAATTTCCCATTTCAGTCACATGGTATGCTGTGCATTATCTTGGCATTGCATCTACTTGATACCTGATTGCCACTCTGAAGTTTCCTCAGCATTGAAATTTTTATGACACTCTGCAAATACTGATCCTAGTTGATTGGCTTTCCAGCTCATAGCAGGAAGATTAGGGTTCATTTTCAGTACTCTGGGAGAGAGAAAGGTCATGGTATTATCACATAGAAACAAAATTGAAAAAGATAAAAAGAAGGCAAAATTGACTGAAACACATGAATAGCATTGAAATGTCTGACATGAGAAGCGTATGTTGAAAGAATCAAAGGGAATCTTTGAAACTATGGCATGTTGAGAGAATCAAAGGGAATCTTTGAAACTATGGCTAAATGGAATATTAGTGGGTGTCAAAATCACACATAATATTCCAATAAACTGGGAAACTATAGGTCTTAATCATAGCTTAAGTTGCTGATGACTGGAATTGCATAACACAACCCACTTGGAAATTGACAACAAACCAGACGTTAACCAAACATCTTTCCGTGGACAAGATAAATTCTGATTGCAAATTCAATTGCATCATCACTACCTTCTGCACTTGCTGATAACCACTTCTAGGTTACTATTGACAGGGAAAATTCCACAACAAAGTGGAAAAAGAATCCTACGAATGTAAGCCAGATTTAAAAGCAACATAGGATGTCAAATTATAAATCAAGACAGCCGAGGGTTCTTGAAATATGACAAGAAGGAACCGCAGAGATTGTGAAACACGCTACAATTAGTATTACTTGACGATTTGATTCAGTGAGCACTACGGTCAAACATCTTCTTGTTGCCCAAAACTTAGATGTCAAAAGCTGATCACATCAGTAAAGCAAGCCTTGTGAACTTGCACGAAACTTAGTTGTCAACTAGTTTTCATAAGCTAACATTCAGGACATTTTTAGCAGTGTCGATTCAATATTAAACTGAAGTTGATAATAGCTCCGGTAAACTGATTTTCAGTATTATATCGCTGCACGGGAACAGAGGTTTAGTTTTTGAAACTTGGATGAACTTGAGCGGCTACAGACTGATGGACAACTATAACTATGAACATTCACTCATACGTCTATGAATCACTAAATACCAATTACCTTGTTTTGGTTTTTCGCTTTTCTTACTGCCCCATCCCACTCCATCCTTACCATGTGAGCGAAAGCCCAGGATGGGCCAGTGAAAGTAGTTCATGACGGAACATGCAGGCAAGTTTAGAGCATGCATCTAGATGCTAATTCCAGCATTCATACGGATATTAAAATTAATCATTCTCAATTATTTCACCAGATATATCTCAGCAAATGATGACAAGTATAAATCAAATTTCTAACTCATGAAAAATTTATTAATCTCAATCATATTGTACCATATAACTACTACAAAAACGTATGCACATACTTAACTCAGAGCTTGATATCCTAGTGGCCCTGGCAATCCATCTTGTCTTGTGTTATTCTTTCCTATCAGAGAAGGCATCCATGGGAACATTTTCCCAAGCTCCTTGCTAATAGTACTAGGTCTAAGTTGCTTATCATTGATTCCAAACTTTGCTCTTTCAATTGCTTCCATGACATCTTCTCTGGCCACAGTTTCACCACCTAGAAAGATTAATATGGAATTATTGGTTACCGCAGTACTCTTCTAGAAGTATCTTTAGCATAAACAGTGCATTATACAGTAAGAAAGGCACAAATAAAATGGCAGAGGAACAAAGAGGAAAGAAAGAAGGGCCGGTCTAGGCTCTGGGAGAGCAGGTGCGAGTAGGAGAGAAGGTGATGCCAAATAAAATGACTCTTATTCATGGTAACCAAAATTTAATCATTGGACCCAAAAAGGAAAAGAAATGAAACAAAAACTTAATGAATCCCCAGCCACATTTTTAAAGGAAAGTCTCCGATCTTACAAGCAAGACAAATGAAAATTTTCAGATAGCAAAAACCAAGTGATAATTTGGATTTGAAATATACTTCAACCTACCTCTACGAGCAGCAAGTAAAGCAGCTTCATTGACAATGTTTGCAAGATCAGCACCCACAAAACCTGGTGTCAGAGAAGCAATGAGGCTGCAAATAAGATTACTGTCTTCCTCCAAAGGAATTCCTCTCAAATGTACAGCCAAAATCTTTCTCCTTCCTTCTTCATCTGGTTCTCCTACAACTATTTTCCTAGAGAAGCGGCCTGGCCTACAAAGGGCAGAATCCAATACTTCAGGCCTGTTTGTTGCAGCAACAACAATCACCTTCGAGTCTGACTCAAATCCATCCATTTCTGTCAGCAACTACAAGAACAGGAACAGTTTTTTTATGAGAAAAATACCGTTATTGAAAGTAATAGAAAGTAAAAACGTATTTTTCCACTGAAATCCAAATCTGAGATCTAAAAAAAGAATACCAAAAAGCACAATAATATGGTTATTACTGCCTTATACCGTTCTGCATAACAGCAAGGATAGAAACAGTAAACTAATTTAGAGTGTCGATTGCTATTTAGACTTGAGAACTGAAGACAAAAATAAGGCAAAAATGATAAATTCACAATAAATAAGTAAAAAAACGTTGACAAGCCTTTTAAGGGGATCAATTTGATTTTCTGAAATCAAAATAAAATCAAACATGAGAACAAAAAGAATTTCCCAAGTACTGCAGTGATTTTGACAATTATTAAAACTGTTTGAAAATATAAATAATGGTCTATGAATCAAATTACACATTAACAATTCCAGAAGACATTAGGAATGATCACAATATAGTGAATTTGGATATTGATGGGTGCGAGGGATGCAGGATGCAAGCCAGAATTGAACTCAGATTACCTGATTCAGCGTTTGGTCACGCTCATCATTGAAACTTCTGCCACGCTTTGTTCCAACCGCGTCAAGCTCATCAATGAATATGATCGATGGTGAATATTTCCTTGCCATATTAAAAAGGTCTCTAATGCGAGCAGCCCCTCTTCCAACAAACATCTCCACAAATTCACTGGCAGAAACGGTGAAAAATGGTACACCTGCTTCTCCAGCCACTGCACGGGCAAGTAATGTTTTCCCTGTTCCTGGAGGACCCACCAGCAATACACCTCTAGGTAACTTTGCTCCCAGTTTGTTATAGTTAATAGCTCCTTGCAAGCATAAAACTATCTACAAGAAAGAACTATATCAACAAAATGAATGAAGAAAATTGTATAACTAGTCAGCAGATAACCACATATTCAAAGAAGGCAGTAAAATTCACTAAGGCAAAAACATCACAGCTCTTGAAAAAAAAAAAAAACCACAGGTGGGACCAAAACTTAGAACGACATACAACTTAAAGAAATGCGCAGACACCTGACATATGTTGTTCATTTCATTTGTTTTTCAACCAATTTTCAAAAAATGAGAAACATCCACAAGATTATTTCTAAATAAACAGATATGCAAGCTGCACGAGCCAGCACCATGTGTAAAGAGGCTTGCTGCAAGCCTTGGGAAATCTTCCCAGCACCTGAGCTGGATAAAATTTTTGATTCATGATGTGACAAAATTTTGTAATTAAAAGAACTGCACACCTTGTTTCATGAGGATATTGTTGGAAAACGGTGTGACATGGGCAAAGGGTACTATATACAATAGCGAAGCAGTTGTTAAACTGTTGTACTACCCTAAGGAGCAATCTTATTTTAGCTCATTGACACCACTGGCTAGCAGCCAGAGTTTTGTTTAAAAGCTAAGAAAATTATAGATTGATTGAAAACTCCTGAATTCCAGACTTCGAATGTCTTTGGATGCGGAGGAGTCATTGAATATGAACCTCAAGAGGAGAGGTGAGGTGCAAATGGCTGAAGTTGTTTTTTGTCTAGCTTTCATAAACAAATGACAGGATGCTCTTGCTTCTTTATTTCTGCAACAGTTAGAAAATTTAAGTATCACTTATGTAGCTGTTTATCATCATATCCATGAGTTCCAGCCGTCCTATATATATATATATATATATATATATATATATATATATATATATTTTCATTCATGCCTTTGGTGTTTGAAGCTCTCTAAATTCAGATTCCAAGAACAAACAAAATATGCATTTTTTTGGCTTTGATTCAAGTTCTACGTTTATACCTAAGAACAGATAGATTCATCTTCCTAGTCTTCCTAACTTGTATCCTCAGGAGCTTAAACCAAGAGCTTTCTAGCTTTCTTGGAGTACATAACTATAACAAACAGAGTGAAGGATATCCACAGTTCCATAACAAGAAAAGTAACTAAATTACCTCATTCTCAACTCTATTGTCAAGTTAGCAATGCAATAAAGTATCAACAAAGAGAAATTAAGAATAATACACGGCATATTTAATTTATTCAAGAGAAGAGATGCTTACCTCCATAAGCTCCAATTTGGCAGAATCAACTCCCTCAACATCATCAAATCCAACTGACTGATTATCAGGTCTCCGCTTTTTGGCTGGGCTATTACCAGCAGTAAGTTGACGATAAAGAAGCCACATCAATGGCAGCAAAGGAATCCACAGAGATATTATAGTTATCAAAGTAGTCCTCATTGACATCAACACTGATTGAGGAGCCGAGCTATAGGTAATTCCTTTCTCTCTCATCAAACTAAGTAAAAATTTCTCATCATGATCTATTTTTCTAGTGGAATACTGCCAGTCAGGGGTTGAAGTTTGAGTGACTGATAATTTTTTCAATACATTCGTATTCAGTGCTTGATCAGATCGAGAACCATCATCACTTGTGACCTTATTGGCCATTTTCTCTCCTTGTACGTTTGACAATTCTTCATCAGACAAATGAGTATCCCCAGCAATGCGAGAGTTTGTGTTATAATATATCCGACGAGATCCCTCTTCAAGTAGAACTTTCGTAACAGACTCATTTCGAAGGCTTGTTATCAATTCTGAATATGGAACCATTTTTGGAGAAGGCACTGCTGTTAACTTCAAAAACAGATAGCACAGCCCCAATGTTGCAGAAATTGAAGAAAAAAGAGTCACTCTTCTTATATTCTTTCTCAAGAAGGTCCCAATACCATTTAACACTGATCGAATTGTAACTGTTTTCAATCTTATAGTTAATAACCGCAACCTTGGGCGTAATCTTAAAGAAAATCTCTTCCTCAAAGACCTTAACTTGGTGTTTCCTTTTTTTCCCAAATGCATCTCCTTATTTGCACTGTTTGCATTTGTCAGTGGCTCAATTTTGTTGTAACAACACAACCCCTGTTTAGATTTACAACGATTATTGAATCCCTTTAAGAAAACTCCACTTTTTCCATTACTCAGTGGCCTAAGCTCATTGTTCCAGAGCAACCCATGTTGAAAGTTGCAATATTTATGATATCCCAACGAACGAAAAGCAAATGAACGACAACAAAAACCTCTATATCTCCCCAAAGACTTGGACTTTCCGCCATGAACTTCCAATTTGTTTGGAATAGATAAGAACCCAGTATTGCAAACAACAGAAAAACAAGCCATACCACCTCTACAACAATACTTATCTATTGAAATACAAGAAGAAAACCTACTAACTGTAACAGGACCATAGCAACATTAATACAGAAACCTCATAAATAGGTGGAATTTGGCAAAACAACAAACCAGAAGAAGAAGAAGAAAAACCTGTCAGAACTGTTTCACAAGCACAACCATCAAACCTTGAACATCTTGTGGGAGCAAGAAGAGTGTTAGCTAGTGAGTTTGGGAAGAAGAAAGCAGTTCCTGTGGACTCAGAAATTATCTCCAAGCCTTAATAACAGATATCCATATGTTCAGCTCTGATTGGTCCTTCTGTTCCTCTGTCATGGGTATGGTTGCAGAAGATTACACCTTGTTTTTTTATTAGAGGTGTCAAGCCCTTCTTCGTGGGGAAAGCCCGGACCTTTTAAGTGGAGAGACGACGCAGCTATCAACGACGTAACCTTTGATGTCGTCTTTACCCAACAAACCACGCGTATTGTTGTCGTTGGTTGCCATTGAGCAACGACTCGAACGCCATCTCTAACAGGAGCTTCAGGTACTCGGGGAGGTGGCTTTTGTCCATTCGTTCCGTCATCTCGGTGAAACGACATCGTTAAAGGTCCGTTTATGCGTCACAGTCCGTTGATGTTGAAACAACAATATCTCCCGAATTTAAGGTACTTCAGAAATAATCATATGCCATGAAATTTTGATCCTACTGAGAGGACGCACTTTACTTTGACACTACAAACACGCGTAAAGCTCCTTTTGGGTTTGTGGAGGATAGAAACCACCATTCTTAGGACCTCCTCTGTCTGAATCTTATTGATTGAAGCAGAAACCATTGAGATATGAGCTTTAACGATCATATCTCACATCAGACGAAGAAACTGAGGAAAACCCATCATTCGCTGGCTTAAATTCTAATACCCAGGTTGGTTTTCATTTCTTCCTTTCCTTAACCATGATTTTCATTTGGCTTTTCAATATTTGACTCAATACATCAAGAAATTCATGGTTTCATTAGGATTTGTGTTGTGGATGTTAATTTTCTGCTTATCATTTCAAAGTTCCTCTTTGCCCATCTGATTATTATGTTTTTTTGGTTGTAAATCTGGAATGGAATGTTGTGGTTCATTGCCCTGTTACTGGATATCCGTTTGTTTGTCCAAATCAGAAATGGCTGTTTTTGGATTATATGTGAATTATAGGTTTGGAACAAAGCTATGTAGTGATTCTTTAAGGGGTAATATTATTTTTGTTGTATTGCGGTATCATTGTTAGAGCATCTTCTTATGTCTGTGTTTGTAGTTTCTCCTGATATGCATACCATTTGTTGACCATATTCATTGTTTGATCTCGTAGCTGTATCAATCATTTTTAAATCCGTGGGCCATATTCATTGACTAATGGAAGTTGTCTACTATATGCTTCAATAGATTATTTTAAGTCGATACTTTCCTAGCATTGTAACTTGCAAGTCTTATTATCATTTTGGCAGCAATAGGTTGTTGTCATATTAATGGCTACTACAAGTTGTCATTGATCTGATTTTGAGTGTTTCTGGAAGTGGGGCTGTTTGCTTTGTAATTTTTGTTGATCTGTGATTGCAAGCAGTATCATTTTTCTTTTCTTTCACCTCTTTTAGATTTTGCTGCCTATTTGATCCACGAGATTGGTGAAGGAAAACAAGTCCTTATACAATGTGGTGTGCAAGAGATTCTTTAAGATAGTAGAATGGAAAAGAAACTGGAAGAAGATGACCATGAGGCAGGTCCAGTTCCTGCACCGAGATTGGACAGATTTGGTTTTTTAAAGCAGGAACTTTCTCCTCAAGGTTTAACCAAGGGCAGGTCAGCCTATGAATATGAGAGGTAAGCCTTTCCTTTTTAATGTACCATTTTAACATTCTTTAATATTTGGCCATAAAAGAAGTTCGCTTTAATGCATATGACTTGAGCAAATTAATATTTTATCTATGCTAATCAGATATTTATATGATTATTTACTACATCTGATCACCTTTTTCAGAGAGGAAAGAAGGGTTAGAAAATGGAGGAAAATGATTGGTGTGGGAGGGAGTGATTGGAAACACTATATTAGGAGAAAACCTCATGTTGTTAAAAGGAGAATAAGGAAAGGAATCCCTGATTGTTTAAGGGGTCTGGTGTGGCAGTTGATCTCTGGCAGTCGAGACCTTCTGCTGATGAACCCTGGAGTTTATGAGGTACACATGATTCCTGGTTTCTTATGTGAAGTTTGCTACATCTTATATGCCATTGCTTTATGAGTTTGTAATTAAGGATTTTATATGTTGTTCATAGGGGAAGGTTCCCCTGTCTTTGTTAACAATTTCTTTGGAACAGTAGGATTAATACTCTTCAATATTTATTAATCAATGAAAGAGGGCACTGGGTACCAAATCAGGTGGTTCACAAAGATGACATGGTCAATCATTTGAAACGCAAAATAAATAATGCGTGGCTGGAAAATCTATTGAGATGACCTTTCAAGAAAAACCTAAGTACTTTAGCAGATTGGCATGAGAACTACCCCTGCCAAAATCCTTGCAAATCTACAGATTTTTTACAAGCCATTTTGGTTAACAAAAATATCTTATGCAGATTCATCATAAAATGAGCTCTGAACCCAACCCTATGTTAAACCTTTTTCTAAGCGGGCTCCAGTTGAAGAATCACATTTTTTGGAAATAAAATTTGTTGGTTTAGATTATGAAACTGTGTTGCCTAGGTGCATACCTGGTGGTGTTACTAGAAACTGCATGTATGCCTAATCTAGTCAACATTAGGAAGGCTTGTAGAAAGACTCAATCAAGTTGCCTTATTAGCATAATTATCTTTCCTATCTTGTGATGTTCGAATTGGTGCTGCCAATCTTTGACACGGTCTTAGGTTGATCAGAGCTGAAAATTAATGCCAAAAGTCAACATTCGAGCAATAAGCTTAAGATATCTTCCTATCTTGAGTACTTTATGCCTTAGCTAGGTTTATGTTAGTTGAATTTGAAATATCCCCTTTGAGTCTTTTGTTGAGAAAGTGGATAACTATGTGGTGTGGGATTATTTTAGGTCGGCTGGATGGTGGCTGGACAAATTTAATTACACTGCTCTTCCTTATTTGTGATATTATTCATTTCACATCATGAGTTGATATTTCATCTAATGCTCATATTTCTTTGTGCATGCACACTCATAGTATTAAACTAAGAAGTGGTATGGTTTTTGCAGCAATTAGTAATTTATGAGACATCAGCTTCAGAGCTGGATATAATTCGAGATATATCCCGTACCTTCCCTTCGCATGTTTTCTTCCAGCAGAGACATGGTCCTGGTCAAAGGTCCCTCTACAATGTTTTGAAGGCATACTCTGTCTTTGACAGAGAAGTTGGATATGTTCAGGTTTGAGACTTTCTGTTTGTTCGCTGTTGCACTTAATTTATGCCAGACACTGGATAATTTTAAATGGTTAAAAGAATGCAGGGAATGGGGTTTCTGGCTGGTCTATTGCTTCTTTATATGAGTGAAGAGGATGCATTTTGGTTATTAGTCGCATTACTCAAAGGAGCAGTCCATGCACCAATGGAAGGTTTATATCAGGTAGCCTTTTGTTTATATGAATGTCTTGATCTTATCTTTGGGGGTTTGTAGACTAATTAAGTGTAATCATGTGCGCCATATTTATTGAAAAAGAAGAAAGTAGTCCGCTACTTTGGTCATATGGTACATTTCCTAGAATTAAGAGGAAAACAAAAAATCCAATGACATCAGATAATGCCTTGAGGAGTTCATTCACATTCATTTTTATCTATTCAGGTTATGCGTAGTTTGTTCATTTATTATATTCAAAGCCTGATTTATTGTTTTTTATTGAAAAAGTGGGGAATAGAAATGGAGAAAATGGCTTCATGCTTTGATAATTGTTAGTTTATGCCTGTCATGTAGGTAGGGCTACCACTAGTACAACAATACCTTTTTCAGTTTGACCAGTTAGTAAAGGAGCACTTGCCAAAAATTGGAGAGCATTTTACTCAAGAGATGATAAATCCTAGCATGTATGCAAGCCAGTGGTTCATAACCGTTTTCTCCTATTCTTTCCCATTCCATTTGGCGCTTCGAATTTGGGATGTCTTTCTCTACGAGGTTAGCGATTTCTAATGTGTTGTATCTCTCTTTGGAAGTACTATGGTTTGGATTTTAACTTAAACTTGATCTATTATTTTTTATTTTTACAGGGTGTTAGAATTGTTTTCAAAGTTGGTTTAGCCCTATTAAAGTATTGTCATGACGACTTGGTGAGTATATCAGGATGCCTTTCTGCTCCAAATCATGATAACTAGAATATTATTTGCTCATAGAATTTTTTTTTCTTTTTGACAGATAAAATTACCCTTTGAAAAACTTATTCATGCTTTGCGTAACTTCCCTGATGATGCAATGAATCCTGATACGTTACTTCCAATGGCTTACTCAATCAAGGTTTTTCTTCTGCATAATTATTTTTCGTGAATGATGATGGTTGAGGTGCGAATGTTGTAATTTTCTCATCATTCATGTGTATGTATGTCTTTTGGTTGATCTCAAGGTATCCAGGGGTTTGGAGGAAACAAGGCAGGAGTATGAGAAGAAGAATGGAAAGATCAATCAGTCTACAGAGAATGAGAAACAGTTGCAATGAAGGTTCTGCTCATCTGATGGGAGGCTATGCAGATTCTGATTAACTTGTCATTCTTTAGTTTTAGGACATCGCAGCAATAACCAAAAGAATAGCACTAATAACATTTGTCATCATATTAGATGTTTATGACCTCCCCTATTCCCTGTTACAAACCCAAAATCTTAGATGTGAATATATATTAATATTGCTAAAGTTGCCAAATTCTGAAATAGGAGGCCTCAAGCCTCTTAACATCCCTCCTAAACTGTTGAATTTCGCTGTGGTGTTCTTCATTTACTATTTATGTTCTGGTACCTTCTTTTGGGAGGCTAAACCAAACATAGGATTGGATTAGTGTAATATACTCCAGTCCAATGTGGTCCAATGTAATCCAATCCATGTCATCAAACAGGCCCTTAGACTTTGTCACCTGCGGGCTGCTGTTCATGTCCATAAGAACAAATGGAAGCCCTGTTTATATTTTCTAGCGAGGATTTTTGTTAAAGTCATCCGTGGGCGATTTTGAATCATTAATTAAAATTTATAATCATAAATCACTAATGCCCGTGTGATTTGCCATAGCATAAGTTTTTTTTTCCCTCTAGCAAACATAAATATTCTCCACCAAATAAAAACTCTTGTCAATTCCAATTCCAAGATGCTAAAACAGGAATTTGCTTTTCTTTTTGGCCATAAGAAAAGTTGATACCAAAAGAGTCATGAGCAAGAAAGAAACCCACAAGACCACGGCAGTTGATTGACATGCATTCGGTGCTTTTGAGGTGTTATGGTTTTAGGTGGTGGGGGAGTGTTGGGGTCAATTTTCGAACCCCAAAAACAGCACCAATCAATAATACTCACACAACTGTCTCGCATGCAAAGCAGCCACCTCTAATTTGATACGTAATTGAGTAGGTATTTTTTGGCTTTAACTCTATATCTATATGGACTTAATTTGGTGTTAAGTTTCCCATTTTTTAATGAACAAAGGGCTCGTTTGAAAGTGATTTTGAATAGAACATAATCATTTTTGGGGTGAAGCACCTCTCATGTGCTTCTCTACTTTAAGTGAGTTTAAGTGATTCTGAGAAAAAAAAACATCTTTCATGTGCTTATCCATAAAATCACTTAATACACTTAGTTTAACATTGCTTATTTGGGGTGATAAGTGATTTTTTAAAAATTTTGGGAGGCCCAGGCTGATTGGTAAACTATGAGAAAATCATATATGGTTAAAAATTGTTGTGAGAGAAAGCTATAAGGGAAAACAGCTAATGATGTGCTTTCATTTTTTGATTATGCAAGAATCAATTTCGAAGAGGCGTTGGGTTTAATAATTATGAGGCAATCATTTTCTTATTATGCGGGAATAAATACCAACAACACTTTAAACAAAAAGTTTACCAAACGTCAAACCACTTTATCTCAGGGAAATCTAACAGCAATTATTTTCATAACACAACAATTGCCAAATCTGGCCCTTAAAGTTATTATACGAATAAGTGATTCACCATATAAGTGATTCACCATAGAAGTGATTTTTGACTTATTCAAAATCACTTCTAAACGAGCCCGAGACTAATAATTAGTGGGAGATAATTTGACTTCATTAGGGTCAATGCCCCCACCCTCGCTTTGCCACTTGAGTTCTAATTTTTTTTATTCCAAAACACATGAAAAGTTGATGAACCACATAACTTTAAGTTAGGTTATTGAGAGAAGGTGGTGACCCTCAAAACAACAATTGTTAGGTATCACCTATTATCTTTTCAAACCATATATGGTAACGTGACTTTTGAGTTGACATATGATGTTATTTCCTTTTGCATATGATGAATCCCAATCCTATTATTTCTTTATTTCTCTCCTTTTATTTTCTATATAACACAGCAGGTGCATTGTATGTGATAAACACAAACTAAATAATAATTTATTTTTAAAAGAAATAAAATAACTTTTTAGATTTGAATCATGCCCTTTTAGAGAAGATAATTAATAAGATAAAAAGGAAAAGAAAAAAAAATCGAATTCATGATTATTCTTTTTAGGGGGTCCAAGTACATATTATAGAATAGTAATTGAATTTGATATAAAAGTGGAGAATATTGACATGTGGGCCCACGCAGCCATGTAAGACAACCGTGAAAAGGATCGAGAAAAGGAAAATGACAAAAAGAACCAGCTCACAGCGTCAGTCTCGTCCCTCTCTCTACGTGTAGTTGATTCACAGCCACACCTTCTTATCGTACCGCCACGTGTGATGCTAAATCCATGATCGTCCGCATCCAATCCTAGCTTAAAAACCGGAGAGTCTTCCGTACGACGTCGTCGTCTCTCTCTCTCTCTCTCTCTCTCTCTTTCTCAGGTCTTTCGAAACATTTATTCCATGACGAAATGTCTATGATGCCCCCACGCGCCGTCTGAACTTCCCATCCGCGCAAACACGGAGGGGTGGTATCGTCAGAACAAAACAAATACAGGAGGTTGTGAGTTGTAGAGCAAATCCGGATGGAAACGGATGTACATGACCGTAATTAAACGAAATTCCCGTGGCAAACACGGCTCAGGGATGCTATATAAACAACGTTCCCTATGGTTCTCAACCTTCACGAAAACAACGAACCCCCGAATTTTGCTCTCCCATTTTTTTCGTGAACCTCGGGTTTTTTTTAGGTGTTTGTGCGGACTCTAGGTATAATTAGGGTTTCTTCAGCCTCTTCCTTCAGATCTTCGTCTTGGTGCCAAGTTTTTCGAATCTGAAGGTCGTGGTATGATTCCCCTCTCGTTCTTAGTTTTGTGGATTTTGTTCATTCCATTCTGTGTTTTTGTCTAATTATGATCTTTGATTTCTTTCGGTTTCAGGTAATTGATTTAGAGATTTAAAAAGGGATTCTCGAAGGAGATTGTAGGTTCAATTCAGATACTTCAAAACAATTTGTAAGTGTGCTTCCTTGGCCCTGGTTATTATTTCGTGGATAGTTTTGCCTGTTGGTTTGATGTTATCGGGAAGAAAAAAGGTTTCTTTTTTACGTACATGAAAAAGATTTATGTCAAGGTTTTGCTTTTGTTATTGAAATATGCAGAAATGAGGCTTTTTAATTTATAAGGAAAGAATGAACATTTTGTTAGGACTGTAAGCAATTCTTCGCTTTTGATGTATGGTCCCCTTTTCCCTGTTCAACAAATCACAATGCTTGGTTGTTTCTAACTTGTTGAACACTGATTTTGTTTTTCTGGATAATTCCATAAAATTGTTTATAGAGTTGTATGCTTGGATGTATAGGTTTTGTTGAAATTAGATTCTGAGGTTTCTGGTTACTATTCTTTGCTGTTATATCGCAACTGCCTTTTCATGTCATTTGCAAAGATGTCTCCTTTACCTGGATTTGTAAGGTTATTTGGTGCTAACGCCCTTGGTCCTATATTTTTTTTGCAGGAAAAAAACTGAATGAGCTAATGGAGTCGAAGGGTGGCAAAAAGAAGTCTAGCAGTAGTAAGTCATTATTTTACGAAGCTCCCCTCGGTTACAGCATTGAAGACGTCAGGCCTCACGGTGGAATCAAGAAATTCAGATCAGCTGCTTACTCTAACGTAAGTTTTACTGTTTGTTTCTGGGTGCATGTAGTTTCTGGTTTGTTTTGTATGAATGGCCTTCTAATATTACCTTATACTGTTCTCTATGCAGTGCGTCCGCAAGCCATCCTGAGTTCTGCTAAGTCTAGACATAACCCCGTGCGATCGTTAATACTGCAATTTTACTTTAGCTCTAGTCTGTTTCTCTTTCCTACTTCTCTCGTTCTCTCTCGCACTTGTTCCCTCGCTAGTTCTCCTTTTATCTGCTGTTGCAACGTTATTTCCTTCCTTAATTCGAGATGGCTGTACCGGTGTCTGCAATTGGATTTGAAGGCTATGAAAAGAGGCTCGAGGTCTCATTCTTCGAGCCTGGACTGTTTGCTGACCCTGCCGGCATGGGTCTCCGTTCTCTATCGAAAGATCAATTGGATGAGATTCTGAAACCAGCTGAGTGCACCATTGTTTCCTCACTCTCTAATGATGATCTGGACTCTTATGTCCTTTCGGAATCGAGCTTCTTTGTGTACCCATACAAAGTGATCATCAAAACCTGTGGAACAACAAAATTGCTTCGATCAATCCCTGCCATCCTCAAGTTGGCTGAGACTCTCTCCTTGGCTGTAAAATCAGTGAGGTACTCTCGTGGGAGCTTTATATTTCCTGGTGCTCAGCCCTCTCCACATCGTAGCTTTTCAGAGGAAGTAGCTGTCCTTGATGGCCATTTTGGCAAGCTTGGTTTGGCAAGCAGAGCATATGTTATGGGTAGCTCTGACAAAACACAGAAATGGCATATTTACTCTGCATCGGCAGAGTTGGCAAGCTTACTTTGGGGCGCACGCCAATCAGGACCCACATACACATTGGAGATGTGCATGACTGGTTTGGACAGGAAGAAGGCATCTGTGTTTTACAAATCAAACGCAAGTTCAGCTGCTGGTATGACTGAAGAATCTGGCATTAGGAACATCCTCCCAGAGTCTGAAATATGTGACTTTGAGTTTGATCCTTGTGGTTACTCCATGAATTCGATTGAAGAGAATGCAATTTCTACCATCCATGTGACACCAGAAGACGGTTTCAGCTACGCGAGCTTTGAAACAATGGGATACGACTTCAAAAATGTGAACTTGACCCAGCTGATTGACAGGGTTTTGGATTGTTTCAAACCGGCTGAGTTCTCTGTAGCTTTGCATACCACCAGTACTGCGGGCGAACAACTCAATGCTAAGTTCCCCCTGGACGACTTGAGGGGATACTGTTGCGGAGAAAGCAACTATGAGACGCTGGGTTTGGGTGGTGCTGTCATCTACCACAGTTTTTTCAAGGATGCAGGTTCCCAGTCTCCAAGGTCAATTCTGAAAGGTTGCTGGAGCGAGGACGAGAAGGACGAGGAAGTTGAAGAGATAGTTATGGACAAGATCTAGTGTTCTATTGTTTGTGTTTAGTAGTAATGAATAAACAAAATGTGACGTGGGGTTATGTTTCTCTTATATAGTAGGGTAATAGTGTGTTATGCAGCATGCGTGTTGCTGCATTTTAGTCTGCTATTTTGAATAAAAAGGATCTCTGGTGAAAGTGTTCCTGGATCCTTGACTTCCTGGATGTAGGAAGTCTTGTTGAAGTACTTTTATGAGATGAAAGTTATCTATATAATTTCTTGTGTTATCCGTCCGTTTACTCTCTCTCTCTCTCTCTCTCTCTCTCTCCATATTCGAGGGCTCCTTAGCATATATTCATTTCTTGCCCCAGGAAGTCTTGTTCAAATACTTTTATGAGATGAAAGTTAGTGCGGACCATTTGAACGAAGACCAAAATGCAAGTTGAGGGACCATTTGAGTCGAAAACCCTAATTTCTTGTGTTATACGTTTATGCTCTCTCTCTCTCACGGTCTTACCCATTCAAGGGCTCCTTAGCATATATTCATTTCTTGCTATCAAAAGAAAAAATCTGCAGCATAATGATATGAATCATATGCGGTATGTTGTGGTTTCTTTCAGTCACAATGCCTCTTCTAGTTTGCAGTGTTTCATTCAACATATGAAGAAAGAAGTTCATTTTGTTCAACAAATGAAGAAAGAACATTTTATTCTTAGCATTGACTGGTGCCTACAACCTTCTGGCCGATCCAATATGCTCTTTAGTCAGCGTTTCTCACTTTTCATGTGTGGATTTGTGTAATTTTGCTCAGCTTCATAGTCAGCATATGTCACTGTCCAATGTTCTTGCCTGTGTAATTTTGCCACTGATGGTCTCTCATGGTTTTTTTTTTTTTGGGGTGGTAGAAATTTGTTTGGCATATGATGGAAGAGGTCAACCATTCCAGAGAAAAGCAATTTCAAATGTAGGAAAGATCAACCCCGCCAAGTTTGAACCAGAAAGCGTCAAGCATATGATGATGGAATAGGTCAATTCATTGCACGTGCTTAATTGTCTTTGCAGAGAAGCAGCCTTCCCCCAAAATAGGGGTGCTCGTTCCAATCAATTTCTTTTGGCGGCAATTTCGACTTTTAAGAAAGATGGCATTCAAATTGAAAACAGTGACCTAAAGAGGTGCCAATTGTTTCTGCATTTCCAGTCAATGAATTCGTATCTCACTGTATGAAAGTTGGACGTTCTCTCAAAAAGAATAACAACGGATATATCAATTACACTTGTTGTAACCAAGCGGGAAAAGCAGTATTGGGAGAAAAATTGTTATGCAATATGCATTATACTATTCATGCCTTCAACATTCAGAAAATAAAATTTTGATTCCTGGCTCTTCTTCATACGAACTATCAGGCATTCAGTATGGTCGAAACTTCCTAGCCGCTCTTAACTGCTGTATCCGCTTTTTATCTTGCTCAAATTTGCTCTGCAGCATCATAATTTCTGCAAGGACAGATCATCAATTAGTGCTTTGCTTCAGTATTTGCACTACTTTTAACCAACAAGAATAAATATATCTGATTCTTAAATCAAAATTTTGTTGTTACCAACACTATGCCGAGAAAGTTTATTGGAAACTAAGGCCAGAAGTACATGAAATATGCCACTGCATGTTCATAATGGGATCGTATTATTTCTTTATATATTTACTTCTATCTTTTTTCTTTCTTTTTTGGTTCAGAGATGGGGAACTATGCAGCATTTGCACCAAAACTGGTGTGGTTTTCAGGTTAACAAGAGATAAACATTATACGTAAGATTAACATACCATTCCTCTGAGCTTCTTTCCTTTGGAACCGGTAAAAATCTAGCCCGATTTCTGTACGCTTCTTCTTGGCCACCTTGTCCTCCACAACAGCCTGTGCAACAGATCCTACTGTAATTCCACTCTCAGCATCCGTGGTCTTCTTCCTTCCTTTATGATGTACTACAACTGTCCATCCTCCTTCAGCAGCACGAGCTTCTTTTTCTTTTTTTTCCTGTATGTGCCACAACAAAGTGAATGAGAATTTCTTTTTTTTCCTGTATGTGCCACAACAAAGTGAATGAGAATTAAAAAGGTAGCCAAATGACACAGGAACAACAAAAGAATGGCTTGTTCAAGACTGTAATATGCATATAGGTGAACTTACACAGATTTGATCAACTGGAAAGTTCTAATGTAGCTACCAAAGAATTTAAACAGATGGACATACACCATTGGGCAATGAAACATAGATATACATTTCCAGTTTACAGGGGCATATATGAAGAGAGATCATAGGCAGGAGGATGAGACACACTTCAATGAAGTACAGATGTGGGCCAAAATTCAAAACAAGTAAACACAGCAGCATATACATGCCAACTAATACATTCACTGTTTATAGACATACACATGAAAGTGTTTTTTTTTTCATATCTAAATCTTCATGTTTGTACACATACATCTAATTCTAATTAGTGTACGAACAGTAGTGATTAAGAGCAAAGGTTCAGACACCTGGTTTGAATGAAGATACTCCAGATTCGTTGTAGCATGGAAGAGGAAAATTACCTGTTCCAATTTTTCATCATGTTCAGTGATAAAGTCATCAATTCTTTGCTGCAGTACCTTCAATCCAGGTCTACTTTGATGGTATTCCGTAAGCCATTCTGTGGATTCAGAAACTCTCAATAAGAAAAATAAAATATAAAGCATTCTTATTGCTTGAATTTAAGAAGTCAATCCTTGAATGGAAAACGAATATTACACATGTTGACTTTAATAAAATAATTTGAAGTTATTATCCATAGGTTATGATGATAGTTGGCTTTAAATTATGAACAGTTGCAGACACCAACAAATATTTTGAAATGAGTAATTCATACTTTTCATTCCTCTCGCACAGTCCTCATCCCCAGAAGAAATAAGGTAAACGTCATCCTTATCAGCTTCTATTTGCCTCTCCAGTGTCTTCTTAGACTTGGATGAATCAAGATCCCTCTTTTTCTTTTTCGAAGCTTTCTTGGATATGCCTACAGCAATTTTGATTATTATTACAAATAGAAAAGCACTAATTTCCATGAAATTGTGTCAACTCAGATAAGAGCAATGTTTCAAATTCAAGAATCATACTTGATATTCCTTTTGAGCAGTTATCCTGATCAGCTTCTACTTCCTCTTCAAGTGACTTCCTGCACTCTGATGAAACATGTTCCCTCTTTTTCTTTTTCTTAGCTTTCTTTGACTTGCCTACAATAAAATAAAAGCCTCAATGAGCACCTGACCTTTTAAGTATAACTGCAATAAAAGCTCCATCCAGTGACTCTTCGCTCAGATCAAACAAAATTTGTCACTTATTCATACTTTCGAATTTCAGTTCCCATACCAGCCTCAGTGAAAACTTCAGCACTTTCATTCTCTTCTTGAGTTTCAAATTGGCTCAGATCTGCAACTCCATCGTCCAAGAAAGTGAAGATTATCTTAAACAAGTCAAAAGCAGGAAAGATTTCTATGGTGGGCACTTCAATGGAATCAATGCAAATTCATACAGCTTGATAAAGAAATTGGAAAGCACTGACCTTAGCTTAGAGAAAAAGAAAACAATAAAACACTCTAATATGTATAAAGCAAAATAACGCACAAACAGGCAAGAGCATTGGCAATTCGAAATTTCTCAATATTCACCCCCAAAAGAGGTAATTTTATGTACTAGAACACCGATGACAAATTACATCAACTTAAAGTTCCTCAGCAAGTACCAAACATTTATAGTACAATGCTACATCAATAGTAGAAACTTACCATTTGTTTCATCAAAATCATCATCAGTCTTAGTATTTGGGTAATCATGCTTGCTTTCCAAAGCTTTATAGTTCCTCGCTTTCTTTGTCTTCCCTTTCTTTGGCGATTTAGTCTTTTTCTTATCTTCGGCTGCTTTGGCTGAATTATCTGAAACAAGAAAAGAAAACAGAGAAAAGCGAGTTCATTTCAAATCTAAAGCTCTAACAATTTATTTAACAGATACGAAACAGAAACCTAATATACCTTCAATGGAGAAATGAACAACCTTTCGAGAGTCACCATTGCTTTCCTTCTCCCTTTTTCTCTTTTTCATCTCTACGGGTGACCTTTTATCTGAAAACAAAGAAAATTACAGAATAACTTCTTTATACTCTTCGCAAAAACTATATAAACAGATAAAGCAAAAATTCTATATGCCAAGTTCCAATTATAAAATTGGTTTTTGTCTACAAAGTCCTACAATTTTATAAAGCATGTAGCATTTTATAAGCTCAACAAGGAGGGATAAACAAGACCACCTCAGAAACTTCAAAATAAATTTAAGCAGACAAAAATATCAGAAAGGAATTTACAGCCAAACTAAAACAGAGAATTTTAAAGATATTAAAGGGACAAACCCTTTTCAATGAGCTCCAAATTTGGCTGGGCAAGCTTTTTGTTCTTATTGGTCTTCTTCTTGTCCTTCATTCCCATCTTTCTGTGACTCTAAGTATGGAGATAGCTGGGCTCGTTTCCGATTGTACCGTCCGTACGTGACTTACAATGAGTTAAAGCACCCGAATTTCCTACTCCTCAGACTGCCCTGTCTTCTTATCTGTAGATTTAATTGAAACCAATCCAGAAGATGAAGAAGAAGGAGAAGAAGAAAAGGGTTTTTTAAGCTGAGAAAATGACCCAAAAGATTATAAAAAGTTCTAAACTTCAGAACTTGGATGATGGCTGTAATGGAATGAAGAGGGAGAAGAGGTGCTGTGGCGGGGAGAACGGGGTTTTGAGTCCTTGAGCTTAGGGTATGTTGAAGGGGGCGCCGGCAAAATTTGATAATATGAATGGCCTGGTTTATATTGAGTGGTTAGACTGAGGCCCAATTCATTGGGTTTAAGAATCTCTGTTTACGTTTTCGGGCTTCGCTGCTCTTCGGTTTTTGAAATATCCATTATTTGATCTTGCGAAACCATACGAAAGGCACTCAGGTCCAAATACAGGACTTAAAAAATCAGAGATGCAAAAGGAAACCAACGTAAGAAGACAGAATGTGAACTTGGATGTCATTAAAGTAGAAAAACTCGTACTGAGTTCGTGTATTCGCTATTTCTCTCCAAATAAGTGGTCACATATAAATGTGGGTTAGACCTAGGGGGTGCAAGTTGGATTGGAAATTCTGATTCTGACTTATTCAGATTTGAAAATTTCCGATTTTAGCAAGTTCAAATCAATTATGACATCTGAAAGTTCCAAAATCAAAAGATTCTTTAAAAATTTGGATTGGAATGTATCTCAAGATGCCGAAAATTCCGCATTCCAAAATATATTGGGGTTAGACTACGCCCAATGGCTAATTTCATGTTGAACTAAACATTATTTATTGGCCAAATAGACATAGACAAGTTGTTCTTTAATGAATAACAACATCTAAATACTAACATATAATAATTTTTCGAGATTTTTGTGTGAGTATTCAATTATTAGCCAAGTTTAACATTTCCAATAGTTGAGCATGTTTAAAATTTTGCATTTGTTTCCAAAATTTCCCAAAACTTTCGAAAATTCCAAATTGGAATGGATGTTTAAATTTTGAACTTTTTTGGAATGGAATTTGAAGATAACTTTCATTCTGAATTTTTTTGGATTTGAATTGGAATCCCCTAATTTCAATCTGTTACGTCCCGAAAATCAGGCCTAGTTAGACCAGTTGGCCATGACATTGAGCTTGACCCCTATCACTCAAGTTCGAATCTCCTCCTTCATAATTAGACAAATTTAAAGTAGATTATAGCTTGTATTAAAAAATAATAATACTAAGTAGTCACATTACTAATCACATAAAGAGATTATATACAAGACGATATATGAACATGTTATGTATAAATTTTCCTCGCTTGAATGTAAAATCCACTTGTCCGCTAAATAAGAGACAACGTTGCTTTAGACTCATGTTGACGAGAACCCAAAAAGTTTGTAGCATTTACTCATACGATGTTGTGGCCTTTTGATCAGATAACAACATCTTAGTGACAGTTTATCTTTTGATCATATAATAACTTCAACCCAACTTATCAATGTCTGTGCTCAAAAGCGTATGCCATATAACTGTTGATTCTATATCATATCATATATATAAGGACAATATGATTGTAATTAAAGGGTTTTAGGCCTACTACAACTGAGGAAATATAATCCAAATAAATACAGGAATTCCATAATGCTGAAAAAGTATAATTTCCATTCTCAGAATAACAACATGAAGATAAGACTCGACAGCCTTCCTGGTCAAAAGGCTCATCCCAAGTTATAGGGCGACACGTGTTATGGCCCAAAACCATGATCAGGATGAAATAGTGCATGGCTTCTGCGTGACATCACACGTGTTGAGCATTCAACTGGTCCAAAGTCCTATAAAAACCCTACCCAATTGTGAGATATTCATCATCAGCAAACCAAATTCGAAGTTATAAAAACTTCATCTGAATTTCAAGTGTTTTCAAGAAAACAAAGCAAAAAGAAAATGGCTGACAACTCTCAGAAGATGAGCTACCACGCTGGAGAGGCCAAGGGCCAGGCTCAGGTAATTAGCTCACCTATTATTCTCCATTTGTTTTTGCTTCTTTCTTTTGTTTTCTATTAAATATATTGCATTTATATGTGAATGTGCATTGAGATTGATGTGGGGTGTTTTTTATTGTATAATTTTGGATTTAACAGGAGAAGGCCAGTGGGATGATGGATATGGCTAACAATGCAGCCCAATCTACCAAGGAGACAATGCAAGATGCTTGGTCAAAATGTGCAGGCGAAGGCTCAAGGAGCTGCTGATGCAATCAAGAATGCCACTGGCATGAACAAATGAAGCTGCTCATGATGATCATTTTCATGACTTTTAATGACTTTATAGAGTTAAGATGATGACAAACTTTGATTGAGTTTTTTTTATGTTGAATTTTAATTGAGTTTTATAGACTTTTATGTAATTTGTTTTTCTTTCTTACCTTCCGTTTGGACGAAGGAATTGAAAATTGCATAGAATTCTAAAATAACGGAATTTTAGACCTAGGGGTGCAAATTGGATTGGAAATTCCAATTCTAAACTGATTCATATCCGAAAATTTCCGATTTTAGCAAGTTCAAATCAATTCCGAAAGTTCCAAAATCAAAAAATTCTTTAAAAATTTGGGGTTAGACTACACCCAATGGCTAATTTCATGTTGAATTAAACATTATTTATTGGCCAAATAGACATAGACAAGTTGTTCTTTAATGAATAACATCTAAATACTAACATATAATAATTTTTCGAGATTTTTGTGTGAGTTTTCAATTATGAGACAAGTTTAACATTTCCAATAGTTGAGGATGTTTAAAATTTTGCATTTGTTTTTGAATTTTTCCAAAACTTTTGAAAATTTCGAATTGGAATGGAATTGGAATCCCCTAATTTCAATTCGTTCCGTCCCGAAAATCATGCCTAGTTAGACCAGCTGAGCCCGACCCTCACACTTAGGTTCGAGTCCCCTCCTTCATAATTAGACTAATTTAAAGTAAATTATCGCTTGTATTAATAAATAAATAGTCACATTACTAATCACATAAAGAGATTATATACAAGACGATATATGAACATGTTATGTATTAATTTTCCTCACTTGAAAGTAAAATCCACTTGTCCACTAAATGAGAGACAACGTTGCTTTAGACTCATGTTGACGAGAACCCAAAAAGTTTGTAGCACATCCCCTCTTCAGCATCATAGTTTGTTGCAAGTCAAAGATCAAGAAGGATTTACGTTGTTCTATAAACCATATCTTTTGTGAGCAGAATTTTGTTGCTAATGCTTTATCTGCAAGGATCATTCATTTTGGTCCTGGGACTCATCTCTATGAGACGGTTCCTGACTTCCTGAAGGATATTTTGTATGTTGATGCCCTGGGTGTGTCCAGGCATCGTTTTGTTGTTGCTTAGGTGTTGTTGTGCTGGGCTTTTAGTCCCCCTTGTTACCACACACAAAAAAAAAACAGTTTGTGGCATTTATTCATACGATGTTGTGGCCTTTTGATCAGATAACAACATCTTAGTGACAATTTATCTTTTGATCATATAATAACTTCAGCCCAACTTATCAATGTCTATGCTCAAAAGCGTATGTCATATAACTGTTGATTCTATAATTTATGTGTAAAATATAATTTCAAACTTAAATGACTAGTAGGATATAAGAGGTCATAGTATTCCTATGTTTTTACATCGTTGCCATCAGACTTCATATTTTATTTATAATTTATTCCAAGCATTATATTAGCTGCCATAATTGTAATTAAAACTCCCTATTAATAGCATATCAATCACCTTATTTCTTTTGGTTGTCATTCCCTCTAACATATCGCCCCCTAAAATTGCAAACGAAAAAAAAAAATGTAAATTACATATTCAATAATGTACATATGAAAAATATAAATAGAAAATATACATATAAAAATATAGGTATATTATTTACCAAAAAAATTTAAAAAAACTAGGTCAATTACTTTGTAATTGAAATTTCAGTACATTTTTCATAAATTAAAAATGGATACACAATAATTTATAGAAAATAGGTATGTTGTATAATTGAAATTTATGTACATTTTTTTATAAATTAAAAATAGGTACATTATTTAGAAGAAAAAAATAAGTTCATTATACTAGGTATACATTATTAGAGAAAAAAAATAGGTATATTATTTAGAGAAAAAAATAGGTTCATTTAAAAAAAATTCATAAAACAAAAAATAAATAGATTATCAAATTATTTTTCATAAATCAAGTAATAGGTACATTATTTAGAGAAAAAAAATAGGTACAAAATTTAGCTAAAAAATAGGTTCATTATACTAGGTAAATTGTTTTACTTGGTACATTATTAGAGAAAAAAAATAGGTACATTATTTCTAGAGAAAAAATAAGTTCATTTATAAAAAACATTGTTTTCATAAAACAAACAATAAAAAGATTATCAAATTATTTTTCAACATAATTAGAATGTACACTATTATTCATAAAACTATAATAAAATAGATTACTAGTCGTATAATTCATAAAAGGAAAACAACATAATTTTTTTATTAAATAAACCAAAAAAGTTAATCACCTATAGATTACTAATACGTTAATGTTGAATTTAATATTTAATTTCAAATAAGTTTCTAAATTAATTCCTACATCCATTACAACCATTTGGAGATCTTTCCAAATTCAACGTGTGTCATTAGTTACACCACTTCATAACACATTAACTTATAAATAGGGGTAGTTTTGGAGTCCGAAAAATGCAATAAATCGGATTTTTTAAGTTATATTAGGTAACTTGCTTAGTTGGATCCTAGTCATTGGGTATTATTTGAAAAAATTGGGTATTTTAAATAGAAAAATAAAGAGAAGGGTTGTAGGTGATTTAAAATGAATTTTATAGGTCTATGCTCTATTTACTAAATTTATATATATATATATATATATATATGTGGGAGGACAATATGATTGTAATTAAAGATTTTTAGGCCTACTACAACTGAGGAAATATAATCCAAATAAATACAGGAATTCCATAATGCTGAAAAAGTAGAATTTCCATTCTCAGAATAACAACATGAAGATAAGACTCAACAGCCTTCCTGGTCAAAAGGCTCATCCCAAGTTATAGGGCGACACGTGTTATGGCCCAAAACCATGATCAGGATGAAATGTGTGCATGACTTCCGCGTGGCATCACACATGTCAAGCATTCAGCTGTTCCAAAGTCCTATAAAAAACCCTATCCAATTGTGAGATATTCATCATCAGCAAACCAAATTCGAGTTATAAAAACCTCATCTGAATTTCAAGTGTTTTCAAGAAAATAAAGCAAAAAGAAAATGGCTGACAACTCTCAGAAGATGAGCTACCACGTTGGAGAGGCCAAGGGCCAAGCTCAGGTAATTAGCTCACCTATTATTCTCCATTTGTTTTTGCTTCTTTCTTCTATTTTCTATTAAATATATTACATTTATATGTGAATGTGCATTGAGAGTGATGTGGGGTGTTTTGTATTGGATGATTTTGGATTTAACAGGGAGAAGGCCAGTGGGATGATGGATATGGCTAACAATGCAGCCCAATCTACTAAGGAGACAATGCAAGATGCTGGTCAAGAATGTGCAGGCCAAGGCTCAGGGTGCTGCCTGATGAGGTCAAGAATGCCACTGACATGAACAAATGAAGCTGCTCATGATGATCATTTTCATGACTTTTAATGACTTTATAGAGTTAAGATGATGAAACTTTGATTGAGTTTTTTTTTTGGTCGAACTTTGATTGAGTTTTATAGACTTTTATGTAATTTGTTTTTCTTTTCTTACCTTCCGTTTGGACGAAGGAATTGAAAATTTCATAGAATTCTAAAATAACGGAATTTAGATTTCAATTGTTTTAATTTATGTCAATTTATAATTTCAGTGTTCGAATTTATGTATGTCGAATTTTGCAATATAGAAATTTCAAGGAAAAATGGATTCCTTCTGCTGAATAGAAATTGTGAAATGTCTCTTTTGGTTGAAATTAAACTCGGAAATCTTGAGTGCTTAAGTTTCGTACTTAAGTTGCCAAACAATGGAAATATCAAATCATATTCTCAACTCTTGACTTTTAGCTAAACCACGAGCTTTTTTTCGTCCATCCAAACGGAGGATAATAGAGTAGTATCTAATATGATTAGAGGGTATGTAGTATGACCAGAAGAAAACGACTTCTAATAGTATCGTTTGATCATGATGAATTAAGTCATGAGATCTATATAACCAAAATAATTATTCATGTAGAGAGTGATGAATATCAATTATGAAAATCCCAAAGTAATTGCATTGGTTTCTTCTAACATGGTCTCTTTGTTGTTCTAGTGGACTACATAAATAAATTCTAATCATGGCAGTGTTTATTCAAACTAGTAACATATCTATTATAACCAAAAGTCTTGAGATCCAAGTATCACCTTTGCCCTAATTAAGGTCTTTAAAGGCGGTTAAATTAAAACATATAAATATGGCCTGACCAACATCCAAAAATTAAAAACATCTAACCACAAAAAAAAAAAAAAAGTACAAAAAGATAGAAATGAATGGTAAGTTACGAAGAAGAAGGATGTTGGTTCCAATATGGACGCCAGAACCACAAATAGCTTTCGCCAACAACCTGTATAGCTTCCCAGAGTTAATATTATAAAGTCATTAGGAGTCTTTAGTGAGTTAACAGACATTTTTACCCACAAAAGTCTATAAAAATTTCTCGTTTAACAAAGTCGTTAAAAGTCATTAACTTTTTTTAATACAACCAAACATTAATGACATTTTAAAAGTTACAATTGAATATATTTACTTGTGAGATTGAGACCCAATTCGTTGGATTTCAGACTTTTCATCTCTGATTTCTAAAGGCCTTGTTCTGGGCCCTGGGTGCCTTCGAAAATTTTGAAATATCCACCAATTGACCAAACACATTAAAATGCACTCACGTCAAGAAACAAGACTCCAAAATTCAGAGATACAAGATAATCAAACCAACACAAAAAATACAGAATGTGAATGAACTTGGGGTAACTTTCAAGTAGAAAAACTCATTTAGAGCTGGTGTATGCACTATTTTTCTCGTAATAAGTGGTTACATAACTAAGCACGTGAAAGAAAGTAGAGTGCATGAAAGAGCTGGTACATGCACTATTTTTATCGTTATATCATATAACTAAACACGTGAAAGAATATAACGTGCATGATGCTGGATAAAATTTGTTACACATAAAATGCACTTGTCAAAGAAATTGAGGGACAATATCACTTTTACTAATGTCGAGAGATAACCCAACAAGTTTATAGAACTTACTCATAAGATGTTCTGGCCTTTCAATTAAATAACAATATCTTATGGATTATGAAACAATCTTGTGAATTGTAATTAGTTGATAATATAATCCAATATTACAAGACTCAACATAACTGTCTCAAAAACCCTCAGAATAGCAATTGTCGACATGAAGATAAGACTCAACAGCCTTCCAGGAAAAAAAAGGCTCACCCCAAGTTAAAGGGCGACACATGTTATGGTCCAAAACCATGACCAAGATGAAATGTGTGCACAGCATCACACGTGTCGAGCATTCAGCTGGTCAAAAATCCTATATAAACCCTACCCAATTGTAAGGTATTCATCATCAGCAAATCAAATTTGAGTTATAACAACTTCATCTGAATTTCAAGTGTTTTCAAGAAGACAAAGCAAGAAGATAATGGCTAACAACTCTCAGAAGATGAGCTACCACGCTGGAGAGGCCAAGGGCCAAGCTCAGGTAATTAGCTCACTTGTAATTCTCCATTTATTTTGGCTTCTTTCTTCTGTTTTCTTTTAGATTGATGTGGGATGTTTTGTATTGGATAATTTTGGATTTAACAGGAGAAGGCCAGTGGAATGATGGATATGGCTAACAATGCAGCCCAATCTACCAAGGAGACAATGCAAGATGCTGGTCAGAAATGTGCAGGCCAAGGCTCAAGGAGCTGCTGAAATGCAAGTCAAAAATGCCACTGGCATGAACAAATGAAGCTGCTCATGATGATCATTTTCATGACCTTTAATCACTTTATAGAGTTAAGATGATGGCAAACTTTCATTGAGTTTTATAGACTTTTATGTAAATTTTTTTCTTTCTTACCCTTCTTTTGAATGAAGGAATTGAAAATTGCATAGAATTCTAAAATGATGGAATTTAGATCTCCATCGTTTTAAGATATGGCAATTAATAATTTCAGTGTTCGGATTTATGTATGTTGAATTTTGCAAATGAAATTTCAGGGAAAAACGAATTCCTTCACTCAATAGAAATTGTGAAATGGTGTCTCTTTTGATTGAAATTAAAATCAGAAATCTTGAGTACTTAACTTTCGTGCTAAAGTAGCCAAACAATGGAAATATCAAATTTTACTATTTAATTCCTAACTTTTAGCTAAATAATTAACGTAGGGTAACAATATTATCTTTTGATCATGATGAATTAACTCATGAGATCTATATAACCAAAATAATTATTCATGTAGAGATTGATGAATATCAATTATGAATTCGTTGGGTTTGAGACTTTTTCATCTCTTAATTTCTAAAGGTCACATTTTGGGCCTGGGTGCTTTGGCAATGGTGGAACCAGGAATTTTTCTGGAGGTGTGCTAAAATTTTAATTTTAATTTTTGTATAGAAGATCTACATAAACAATGAGAACCAAATTTTTTTTTTGGGTATGCTAATTGATACAGTAAGAACCAAGTGGGAATCAGAAACTGAAACCTTGGGAAGAGAAACACGAACAAAAGTACAATTCGTAGCAGTAGCATATCCAAAAAATGTACACAGAGAGGCATAAACACTAAAGCTTTGTTGCACTTGTAGATCTAAATGCTAACTTGTAAATCGGAATAAGAAGAAAAGAGAAGAAACAATGGTTCCCACTCACGTGGCCTCCAAACCACGAAGTAATAAATAAAAAACCCAAGTTATATTAATATATATAGCAAGTATGTGACTTTGTGGGCCAACTAGCTTAACAAATGGTGGACTAATATTCATGGGAATAGGAAATATCTTATAAAATTTACACCAAATTAGTATTTTATTAAATCTTGCACCAGGCTTGAAGCCCACTCTAGTCTACATGTAGTTCCGCCCTTGTGCTTTGGGGTTTTTTGAAATATCCACCAGTTGGTCAAACACATTAAAATGCACTCAGGTCAAGAAACAAGACTCCATAAATCAGAAATACAAGAGAACCAAACTAACACAAAAATACAGAATGTGAATGAACTTGGGGTAACTATCAAGTAGAAAAATTTATATAGAGCTAGTGTATGCATTATTTTCATCGTAATAAGTGTTCACATAACTAAGCACATGAAAGAATGTAGCGTGCATGAAAGAGCTGGTGTATGCATTATTTTTCTCGTAATAAGTGGTCACATAACTAAGCAGGTGAAATAATATAGCATGCATGATGTTGTATAAAACTCATTACACGTAAGATTTTTTGCGATTAGAGTATCTTCTACCGATGTGTCAAAAGTGCCACATAGACATTTAATGGTTAGAAATAACATCTCACATCGCTCCAACCGATATGTCAAAGCTGATGTGGAATGAAGGCTGGAGGTTGAGATGTTATTTTTGACATCTCAAAAGCAAGATGTCAAATGAATATTTTATTATTTTTTCTTTTCTTTTCTTTTTATTTAAAAATAAATCAACACTAAAATGTAATAAAATAATACTTTAATTTGACATGTCGGGTGGGAGTGTAAAGCTTTATAAGATGTCAAATTACCACATCAGCCATCAAATTTAAATTTGATGTTGGTATTTGACATCTCACTTGGAGATGCTCTTAAAGATAAAATGCACACTTGTCCAGAAACTAGGGGCAACATCGCTTTTAAATAATGTGGAGGATAACCCAACAATTTTATTAGCATTTACTCATAAGATGTTCTAGCCTTTCAATCAAATAACAATATCTTGTGGATTATGGAACAGTCTTGTGAATTGTAATTAATTGATAATATAATCCAATATTACAAGAATTCCATAATGTTGAAAAAAGTAATTTTCATTCACAAAACTATCTAAGAAACCCTCAAAATAGCAATTTTTAAGACTCAACAACCTTCCTGGTCAAAAGGCTCACCCTAAGTTATAGGGCGACATGTGTTATGGTCCAAAACCATAACCAGGATGAAATGTGTGCATGGCATCACACGTGTCGAGCATTCAGCTGGTCCAAAATCGTTTATAAACCATACCCAATTGTGAGATATTCATGATCAGCAAACCAAATTTGAGTTATAAAATCATCATCTGAATTTCAAGTGTTTTCAAGAAAACAAAGCAAGAAGAAAATGGCTGACAACTCTCAAAAGATGAGCTACCACGCTGGTGAGGCCAAGGGCCAAGCTCAGGTAATTTGCTCACCTTTAATTCTCCATTTGTTTTTGCTTCTTTCTTCTGTTTTCTTTTAGATTGATGTGGGATGTTTTGTATTGGATACTTTTGGATTTAATAGGAGAAGGCCAGTGGGATGATGGATATGGCTAACAATGCAGCCCAATCTACCAAGGAGACAATGCAAGATGCTTGGTCAATGTGCAGGCTAAGGCTCAAGGAGCCTTGATGCAGTCAAGAATGCCACTGGCATGAACAAATGAAGCTGCTCATGATGATCATTTTCATGACGTTTAATCACTTTATAGAGTTAAGATGATGGCAAACTTTCATTGAGTTTTATAGACTTCTATGTAATTTTTTTTTTTCTTACCCTTCTTTTGAATGAAGGAATTGAAAATTGCTTAGAATTTTAAAATGATGGGATTTAGATCTCCATCGTTGTAAGTTATGGCAATTAATAATTTCAGTGTTAAAAATTTATGTATGTCGAATTTTGCAAACGAAATTTCAGGGAAAACGAATTCCTTCACTCAATAGAAATTGTGAAATGATGTCTCTTTTGATTGAAATTAAACTCAGAAATCTTGAGTGCATAACTTTCGTGCTAAAGTAGCCAAACAATGAAAATATCAAATTCTATTTTTCAATTCCCAACTTTTAGCTAAATAATTAACGTAGGGTAATAGCAGTATGTAGCATGACCAAAAGAAAACGAATTCTAATATTATCTTTTGATCATGATGAATTAACTCATGAGATCTATATAACCAAAATAATTATTCATGTAGAGATTGATGAATATCAATTATGAATTCGTTGGGTTTGAGACTTTTTCATCTCTAATTTCTAAAGGTCTCATTTTGGGCCTGGGTGCTTTGGGGCTGTTTGAAATATCCACCAGTTGGTCAAACACATTAAAAGGCACTCAGGTCAAGAAACAAGACTTCATAAATCAGAAATACAAGAGAACCAAACTAACACAAAAATACAGAATGTGAATGAACTTGGGGTAACTATCAGGTAGAAAAATTTATATAGAGCTGGTGTATGCATTATTTTCCTTGTAATAAGTGTTCACATAACTAAGCACGTGAAAAAATATAGCGTACATGAAAGAGCTGGTGTATGCATTATTTTTCTTGTAATAAGTGGTCACATAACCAAGCACATGAAATAATACAACATGCATGATGATGTATAAAACTCGTTACACGTAAGATTTTTTGCGATTAAAGATAAAATGCACACTTGTCTAGAAACTGAGAGACAACATTGCTTTTAACTCATGTGAAGGATAACCCAACAAGTTTATTAGCATTTACTCATAAGATGTTCTGGCCTTTCAATCAAATAACAATATCTTGTGGATTATGGAACAGTTTTGGGAATTGTAATTAATTGGTAATATAATCCAATATTACAATAATTCCATAATGCTGAAAAAGGTAATTTCCATTCACAAAACTGTCTAAGAAACCCTCAAAATAGCAACTTTTAAAGACTCAACAACCTTCCTGGTCAAAAGGCTCACCCTAAGTTAAAGGGCGACACGTGTTATGGTCCAAAACCATGATCAGGATGAAATGTGTGCATGGAATCACACGTGTCGAGCATTCAGCTGGTCCAAAATCGTATATAAACCATACCCAATTGTGAGATATTCATCATCAGCAACCCAAATTTGAGTTATAAAAACATCATCTGAATTTCAAGTGTTTTCAAGAAAACAAAGCAAGAAGAAAATGGCTGACAACTCTAAGAAGATGAGCTACCACGCTGGTGAGGCCAAGGGCCAAGCTCAGGTAATTAGCTCACATTTAATTCTCCATTTGTTTTTGCTTCTTTCTTCTGTTTTCTTTTAGATTGATGTGGGATGATTTGTATTGGATAATTTTGGATTTAACAGGAGAAGGCCAGTGGGATGATGGATATGGCTAACAATGCAGCCCAATCTACCAAGGAGACAATGCAAGATGCTGTCAGAATGTGCAGGCTAAGGCTCAAGGAGCTGCTAATGCAGGTCAAGAATGCCACTGGAATGAACAACTGAGGCTGCTCATGATGATCATTTTCATGACTTTTAATCACTTTATAGAGTTAAGATGATGGCAAACTTTCATTGAGTTTTATAGACTTCTATGTAATTTTTTCTTTCTTTCTTACCCTTCTTTTGAATGAAGGAATTGAAAATTGTATAGAATTCTAAAATGATGGAATTTAGATCTCCATCGTTTTAAGTTATGGCAATTAATAATTTCAATGTTAAAAATTTATGTATGTCGAATTTTGCAAATGAAAATTCCAGGAAAAACAAATTCCTTCACTGAATAGAAATTGTGAAATGATGTCTCTTTTGATTGAAATTAAACTCAGAAATCTTGAGTGCTTAACTTTCATGCTAAAATAGCCAAACAATGAAAATATGAAATTCTACTCCTCAATTCCCAACTGTTAGCTAAATAATTAACGTAGGGTTATAGAAGTATGTAGTATGACCAAAAGAAAACGAATTCAAATATTATCTTTTGATCATGATGAATTAACTCATGAGATTTATATAACCAAAATAATTATTAATGTAGAGATTGATGAATATCAGTTACGAATTCGTTGGGTTTGAGACTTTTTCATCTCTGATTTCTAAAGCCACATTTTGGGCCTGGGTGCTTTGGGGCTTTTTGAAATATCCACTAGTTGGTCAAATACATTAAAATGCACTAAGGTCAAGAAACAAGACTCCATAAATCAGAAATACAAGAGAACCAAACTAACACAAAAATACATAGTGTGAATGAACTTGGGGTAATTATCAAGTAGAAAAATTTATATAGAGTTGGTGTATGCATTATTTTCTTCGTAATAAGTGTTCACATAACTAAGCACGTGAAAAGAATATAGCGTACATGAAAGAGCTGGTGTATGCATTATTTTTCTCGTAATAAGTGGTCACATAACTAAGCACGTGAAAGAATATATCGTGCATGATGATGTATAAAACTCGTTACACATAAGATTTTTTGCGATTAAAGATAAAATGCACACTTGTGCAGAAACTAAGGGACAACATCGCTTTGAACTCATGTGGAGGATAACCCAACAAGTTTATTAGCATTTACTCATAATATGTTATGGGCCTTCAATCAAATAAACAATATCTTGTGGATTATATAACAGTCTTGTGAATTGTAATTAATTGATAATATAATCCAATATTACAAGAATTCCATCATGCTGAAAAAAATAATTTCCATTCACAAAACTGTCTAAGAAACCCTTAAGAATAGCAACTTTTATGATTCAACGCCTTCCTGGTCAAAAGGCTCACCCTAAGTTATAGGGGGACACATGTTATGGTCCAAAACCATGATTGAGGATGAAATGTGTGCATGGAATCATACGTGCCGAGCATTCAGCTCATACAAAATCGTATATAAACCATACCCAATTGTGAGATATTCATCATCAGCAACCCAAATTTGAGTTATAAAAACATCATCTGAATTTCAAGTGTTTTCAAGAAAACAAAGCAAGAAGAAAATGGCTGACAACTCTCAGAAGATGAGCTACCACGCTGGTGAGGCCAAGGGCCAAGCTCAAGTAATTTGCTCACCTTTAATTCTCCATTTGTTTTTGCTTCTTTCTTCTGTTTTCTTTTAGATTGATGTGGGATGTTTTGTATTGGGATAATTTTGGATTTAACAGGGAGAAGGCCAGTGGGATGATGGATATGGCTAACAATGGAGCCCAATCTACCAAGGAGACAATGCAGGATGGTGGTCAGAATGTGCAGGCTAAGGCTCAATGAGCTATTGATGCAGTCAAGAATGCCACTGGCATGAACAAATGAAGCTGCTCATGATGATCATTTTCATGACTTTTAATCACTTTATAGAGTTAAGATGATGGCAAACTTTCATTGAGTTTTATAGACTTCTATGTAATTTTTTTTTTCTTTCTTACCCTTCTTTTGAACGAAGGAATTGAAAATTGTAAAGAATACTAAAATGATGGAATTTAGATCTCCATCGTTTTAAGTTATGGCAATTGATAATTTCAGTGTTAAAAATTTATGTATGTCGAATTTTGCAAATAAAATTTCAGGGTAAAACGAATTCCTTCACTCAATAGAAATTGTGAAATGATGTCTCTTTTGATTGAAATTAAACTCAGAAATCTTGAGTGCTTAACTTTCGTGCTAAAGTAGCCAAACAATGAAAATATCAAATTCTATTCTTCAATTCCCAATTTTTAGCTAAATAATAGCATGACCAAAAGAAAACGAATTCTAGTATTATCTTTTGATCATGATGAATTAACTCATGAGATCTATATAACCAAAATAATTATTCATGTAGAGATTGATGAATATCAATTATGAATTCGTTGGGTTTTTAGACTTTTTCATCTCTGATTTCTAAAGGTCTCATTTTGGGCCTAGGTGCTTTGGGGCTTTTTGAAATATCCACCAGGTGGTGAAATACATTAAAATGCACTCAGGTCAAGAAACAAGACTATAAATCAGAAATACAAGATAACCAAACTAACACAAAAATGCAGAATGTGAATGAACTTGGGGTAACTATCAGGCAGAAAATTTATATAGAAGTTGGTGTATGCATTATTTTCTTCGTAATAAGTGTTCACATAACTAAGCACGTGAAAGAATGTAGCGTACATTAAAGAGCTGGTGTATGCATTATTTTTCTTGTAATAAGTGGTCACATAACTAAGCACGTGAAAGAATATAGCGTGCATGATGATGTATAAAACTCGTTACACGTAAGATTTTTTGCGATTAAAGATAAAATGCACACTTGTCCAGAAACTGAGGGGCAACATCGCTTTTAACTCATGTGGAGGATAACCCAACAAGTTTATTAGCATTTACTCATAAGATGTTCTGGCCCTTCAATCAAATAACAATATCTTGTGGATTATGGAACAGTCTTGTGAATTGTAATTAATTGATAATATAATCCAATATTACAAGAATTCCATAATGCTGAAAAAAGTAATTTCCATTAACAAAACTGTCTAAGAAACCCTCATATTAGCAACTTTTAAGACTCAACAGCCTTCCTAGTCAAAAGACTCGTCCTAAGTTATAGGGTGACACGTGTTATGGTCTAAAACCGTGACTAGGATGAAATGTATGCATGGCATCACACGTGTCGAGCATTAAGCTTGTCCAAAATCGTATATAAACCATACCCAATTGTAAGATATTCATCATCAGCAACCCAAATTTGAGTTATAAAAACATCATTTGAATTTCAAGTGTTTTTCAGAAAACAAAGCAAGAAGAAAATGGCTGACAACTCTCAGAAGATGAGCTACCACGCTGGTGAGGCCAAGGGCCAAGCTCAGGTAATTTGCTCACCTTTAATTCTCCATTTGTTTTTGCTTCTTTCTTCTGTTTTCTTTTAGATTGATGTGGGATGTTTTGTATTGGATAATTTTGGATTTAACAGGAGAAGGCCAGTGGGATGATGGATATGGCTAACAATGCAGCCCAATCTACCAAGGAGACAATGCAAGATGCTGGCCAGAATGTGTAGGCTAAGGCTCAAGGAGCCGCTGATGGAAGTCAAGAATGCCACTGGCATGAACAAATGAAGCTGCTCATGATGATTATTTTCATGACTTTTAATGACTTTATAGAGTTAAGATGATGGCAACTGTCATTGAGTTTTATAGACTTTTATGTAATATTATTTTTCTTTCTTACTCTCCTTTTGGATGAAGGAATTGAAAATTGCATAGAATTCTAAAATAACGGAATTTAGATCTCAATCGTTTTAATTTATGTTAGTTAATAATTTCAGGATTTCGAATTGGGAATGCTAGCAACCTTCTCTTGGACTTTCTCTTTTGGACCTTCTCTCTTTCCCTTATGACATGTGTCATTTTTTTTTACACTAAAAAAAATGACAAACAACTTATCTTTTGTTTTTCATATTTACCCTTATTTGATGTATTGACTTTACTTTAATTTATTAAATTTTTTACAGCTTTCTTAATACTTTGTAAAAAATTATTATATTAATTTATTAAATATTTAAAAAATCAAAATAAATGAAAAACCTATCTCAGTCTTCCCCACCTTCTTCCCCCAAAGCCCAGCACCTCCCATCTTGCCAAACATAGAGTCGAAGTTGAAAGTCGCATCCTCACCACCGCTCTCCCATTTGGTCGAATACCTCGCCAGCCGCCGAAGATATCGCCAAAGTCTCGGGTTTTTGAGGGTCCGAGATTCGAAATCGCGATCGTCGGCGACCCACTGAAGGAATTGGTGGCGCGAGTCTATTCTGGAGGGGCCCACTGAGTCGCGAGATCGAAGTTTGGGGCCTTTGAAGAATTAGTTGAAGAAGCAGACATGGGGGCCATTGCCTGAGGGTTTGAACTCGAAATCGGAGGCCAAGAGACCCTCGAAGTCGTCATGGCGTTTGGCCTTTCCTGGGTCTCCCTCTCTTCCCCCTTATTTTTGTTGTGTTATTGGTTTTTGGCTGTACAAAACAAAATGAAGGATCTCAAACGAGCGTGATCATGTCTGAAGACGAGGAAAGGTTGTTTGGGATCTAGAAAAATATTGAAGAAAGAACGGGTGAGATAGGTTTTTTTATTTATTTTGATTTTTTTAAATATTTAATAAATTAATATAATAATTTTTTACAAAGTATTAAGAAAGCTGTAAAAAAATTAATAAATTAAAGTAAAGTCAATACATCAAATAAGGGTAAATATGGAAAACAAAAGGTAGGTTGTTTGGCATTGTTTTTAGTGTAAAGAAAATGACACATGTCATAAGGGAAAGAGAGAAGGTCCAAAAGAGAAGGTCCAAGAGAGGTTATGAGCATTTCCCATTCAATTTATGTATGTCTAATTTTGCAAATGACATAAATTTTAGGAAACGCGAATTCTAATACTATCTTTTGATCATTAAGAATTAACTCATCAGAATCAATATAAGCAAAATAATTATTCATGTAGAGATTGATGAATATCAATTACGACCCTTGAGACTGAGGCCCAATTCGTTGGGTTTGAGACTTTTTCATTTTTGATTTCTAAAGGCATCGTTTTTGGCTTGAGTGCTTTTTTAAATATCCACAAGTTGACTAAACACATTAAAATGCACTCAGGTTGAGAAACAAAACTCCAGAGAAATAAGAGATACAAGAGAACCAAATCAACACAAAAATACAGAAAGTGAATTAACTTGGGGTAACTATCAAGTAGAGAAACTGATATAGAGCTGGTATATATACACTATTTTCCTCGGAATAAGTGCTCACATAACTAAGCACATGAAAGAATGTGGCGTGCATGAAAGAGCTAGTGTATGCATTATTTTTCTCGGAATAAGTGGTCACATAACTAAGCACATGAAAGAATATAGCTTGCATGATGATGTATAAAACTCGTTACATGTAAAAATTTTTGCGGTTAAAGATAAAATGCACACATGTCCAAAAATGAAGGACAATATCACTTTTAACTCATGTGGAGGATAACCCAACAAGTTTATTAGCATTTACTCATAAGATGTTCTGGGCTTTCGATCAAATAACAATATCTTGTGGATTATGGAATAGTCTTGTGAATTGTAATTAATTGATAATATAATCCAAAATTACAAGAATTCCATAATGCTGAAAAAGTAATTTCCATTCACAAAACCGTCTAAGAAACCCTAAGTTATAAGGTTCACCCTATAACTATGACCAGGATGAAATGTGTGCATGACATCACACACGTCGAGCATTCAGCTGTTCCAAAATCGTATATAAACAATACCCAATTGTGAGATTTTTTCATCCCTGGTTTCTAAGGCATCGTTTTGGGCTTGGGTGCCTTGGTGCTTTTTCAAATGTCCACAAGTTTACTAAACACATTAAAATGCACTCAGGTCAAGAAACAAAACTCCAAAAATCGAGATACATGAGAACCAAACCAACACAAAAATACAGAACGTGAATGAACTTGGGGTAACTATCAAGTATTTTCCTCGTAATAAGTATTCACATAATTAAGCACGTGAAAGAATGTAACGTGCATGAAAGAGTTGGTGCATGCATTATTTTTCTCGCAATAAGTGGTCACATAACTAAGCACGTGGAAAGAATATAGCATGCATGATGATGTATAAAACTCATTACAAGTAAGATTTTTTGCGATTAAAGATAAAATGCGCACTTTTCCAAAAACTTAGGGACAATATCGCTTTTAACTCATGTGGAGCATAACCCAACAAGTTTATTAGCATTTACTCATAAGATGTTCTGGTCTTTCTATCAAATAACAATATCTTGTGGAACAGTCTTGCGAATTGTAATTAATTGTTAATGTATTTTTAGTCCTAGTAATTAAGGAAATATAATCCAATATTATAAGAATGCCATAATGCTGAAAAAAGTAATTACCATATTCAAAACTGTCAAAACCCTCAGAATAGCATGTCGATGTTTCAGACCAAAAAAAAAGACTCAACAACCTTTTCCTGGTCCAAAGGCTCATCTCAAGTTATAAGGCGACACGTGTTATGGTCCAAAGCCATGAAATGCGTGAATGGCTTCCGCGTGGCATCACACGTGTCGAGCATTCAGCTGGTTCAAAACTCTATATAAGCACTACCCAAATGTGAGATATTCATCGTCAGCAAATCAAACTCGAGTTATAAAAACTACATCTGAATTTCGAGTGCCTTCCTCCAATTTCCGAGAAAACAAAGCAAGAAGAAAATGGCTAGCAACACTGAGAAGGCGAGCTTCCACGCTGGTGAGGCCAAGGGCCAAACTCAGGTAATTTTCTTCACCTATTATTCTCCATTTGTTCCTGCATTTTTCGTTGTTGAATATTACATAATTTATATGTGAATGTGCATTGAGATTGATGTAATTTTGGATTTAACAGGAGAAGGCGAGTGGGGTGATGGGTATGGCAAACAATGCAGCCCAATCTACCAAGGAAACATTGCAAGCGGCAGGCCAGAATGTGCAGGCCGCGGCTGTAGGAGCTGTTGATGCAGTCAGAATGCCACTGCATGAACAAGAAATGAAGATAGCTGCTCATCATTATCTCAATATGAGCATCTGCAGTTTTTTTTCTTTTTTTTTTAAGTAGTTGTTTTTTATTTCTGTCTTCTAAACAAGGGAGCTCTAAGTCTTCTG